>OZ032127.1:5487419-5509919 GCA_964026355.1 Pseudorhiza aurosa | reverse complement strand
AGAACAGTATCTATATTTTTATAGAAAGCAAGAACAAATTACCGGCAGACACCTTTCTAAAAGTACAGATAAGATGCTTGCATTGAAAAACGAACAATGCTTGGGGATATATTGAACGCGGTACCTTATAATAGAACACCTGGCCTGCGACTCGAAGCTAAATCGCTCGTCACAAGTCAACTGGTCAGACGAACATAACATGTAAGACCAAAAAAAAATGTACATACCTCCTTGCAAAATGGGCAGTAGCTCTTAGAAAATATCATCAAAGCATTCTCATTTATGTATTTCTCCACAAGGGAGGCGACCTCGGTTGGAACGGGAGCCATCTTATTCCCTCGTGGTCTCTTCAAGCTGAAAGATAGGCCTATGTCTCCTGCAAGACAGCAATGGCTCAATAATCAGGCCTCTGCAAGCTTGCAGAAGAAACAACGTTCTTTCTGTCGGTTTCTATCGTGATTTCCCTTTTAGCAGTAGTGTTTGCTCCTCGCTATTTAAATAGTTTGCCTAGAAAGTAAGCTTGGAGAGACCACGTGATTCTATCACATGATAACTGCTGACTAGTTGTAACGCAGCGGAATGTTTGTGCCGTCACCGCAGAGCAGCTAAATGAAACTGTTTACTCTTCTAACCGAATTCAACCACGCTACCGGCCTAGTTTGAACCGGGAACACGGAGTTAGCCGCTCGCCCTATGGCCTGGTCAAAGTTGGTTGATAAGCAGACTGGCTCAGTCTGGTCCGGGTGGTGACCCGGAGTCAACCAGGAGGTGCCGGTCCCAAGCCCGGATAAAGCGGGAGGGTTGGCGGCAGGAAGGGCATCCAGCCGTAAAAACCGCAGCCAAATAAATCATGAAGGTGCGGATGAAGGATTGCCCGCACCGGCGACCCCAACAAACGGGAATGGAGCCGTAGAAGAGAAGAGGAAGAAGAAGGGTGTTCTAACCGAATTCAACAAACAAGCTCCTTTCGGACGGCGGTGGGGCTGTACGTAGCCCTACAGATCATGCGGGGCTGTGACGTCTCAGGGCTCATTTTTCTTTTTCTTTGTAATCAAATTTGGTATTTGCAATAGTTACATGAAAAACATACAGTACCATTTCACACAATATATTGACAAGCAAAAGCAAAGACTCTGTTCAAAACTTGCGGCATATTTTGCAGGCACGTTTATCTCCAGCCAAGTACTTGGTCCAAATATAAAAACTGTATACATATGAATATGGTAAGATTCAAACCAAGGATGCTACAGCAACAATGCAAATTTTGTCTACAAAGAAGGCGAGAAGAATCGCTTCATCAAATCAACTTCACTAGAAAACATTCGAAGCCATATGTCTTGCCTCAACTGCTGTGAAAATCGACCTTCATGTGCAACTTGTTTGAAGTAGAATCAACTCCCAAAGACACGCTGTCTTCAAGAAGAAAGAAAACAGGTTATATTAGATTGATCGTATTTGCGACAATTCCCATTACATAAGCTGGCAACAACTCAGTAGCTGCGAACAATTAGCATGGCGCATATCATTTAGAGAAATTATCTCTAGCTGAAGCTGTGATGAGCAGTGGCGAACATCTGTTTCAGAGCAAATTAGCGTGTACCTGTCACATCTAACAAGCTAAAAACGTGATTTCTTCAAACTGGGTTTAGAAATGAACATGTGTTGGCCAGACAAAGCGTAAATGATAAACTCTGGGTCGAAAATCTGCAATTTCTGCTAACAAGATATTGCAATATGCAAAGGAGACTGTTAGAGTGCATGGAGCTTTCACAAGACTTGGTAACCCTGTTTGTCTCTGTCGAGCAAGAAAAATTGAGCCCATGATGGAAGAATGATCGAAGAAGTCGGTGTGGAAACAGTTCAGGATGATATCATGATTGATCAATGCTCTGTTTGTAGGACCTTGACTGCGGTCTTTACTTACCTTGTAACGCCACCCTAGCTAGAATATTTGATTTATTTCGTATAGATAATCATCATCTGAAAGTCTTGCCGAATCGGCTGCAGGATTAACAAAAAATGCAGAGTTCCAGTTAAAGAGTGTAAGTTAGTCCTTGTGTTTAAGAAGCTAAAAGCTGCCAACTTGCAACTTGCATATAATTCCAGTAAAGGATGACATTAGAATGGGTTAAAGCTTCTGTTTCTCAAAAGTGCGATTCACAATTTCATAACTTAACAAGCGAGATGTTTTTACGGATTTTTTAGGATCTGAAATGGAAGAGCAGAACATGTCACAAGTTCAACATTCATCGGTCTTTCACCATTAAAGATTTACTTGAGGTTGTCTGTAGTAGAAAAAATCAGGACAAATAAATTCGAGTCGATATCAAATGGGAGGCGGCGGATAAACGGAATAGGGGGAGCTGTCAAAATTGGGAAAAGGAGACCAATGCTTAGCGGTCCATATGAAAAGGAAAACGCTGGTTTCGTTAAACGGTTGTTTGATAATGGAACAAAACGCAATTGAAACAAAGCAGAATGATAAAATAATTCCAATTCCGATTGAAAATGTGTCCACTCTGCCTTTTTGTTCTTGGTACAGATAAATTAGGGGATGTGATCTGCAACAAGGACTCCTTTGCTTGGTTGGACATTTGGAGAAAAAAAACAATAGGGGTGCAATTATTCTGCACTTGAGAGTACATGGCTTCACTCTTACCACTAAAATCCATAAAGTAATAACAGATAACGTATTTTACAATATTACAGCTAAACTAACGAGGATCCAATGAGTTTCCTAAATCAGAACTTCAAATAAAAGTTTTCTACTTTTAACTTTTTGATAAAATTCCCTCTTTCACAAGTTTACAATAAGTGAAAGAGAGGTTTCTCACAACGAGTATTTTACACACTGGCCTCCCCGCAGCTATTCCTGTTGAATTTGCTCTCCAGCCTCTTTCTCCATTTCTTGCAGACAAGCTTCACCTCCTCCAGGAAGGCAGTCTCGACATCATCAATAGTCAATGCCTCATCGTTCTCTTTCTCATCCTTGCCATTGCAAAAGTCAAAGCCTTTTGTTGCTAAAAAGTGGATAAAATCATCTTCGTTCTAACCATCATCACTATCATCATTATCACCATCATCATCATCATCATCATCATCATCAACATGATCAACAAGATCATCGTTACCGTCATCACCGTCATCGTCATCACCATCATTATTATCACCATCATCATTATTATAGCCATCATTATTACCATCACCATCCTCACCTTGAGCAGCATGATCATCAAAGTCACTGCTGCTATGAATCATCATTAATCAATATCTACCATTGAAAGCAATCATGGATCAGGAACAACTAAAATCAGCATTACGTATCATCATCATCACCAGTAATGGTCACCATAATCTTAATCAAAGTTTCAAACTCCACTTACTTTTTGGCATTTTGATGAGGTATTTGTCTTCTGCAACTAAAACATAATTAGTTATCGACTCAACAATAATGACAGATGAAATGAAACAGTTCTAGAAAAGAACTATTTTAGGAAAGTTAAATTGCTGTCATAAAATATACTTAAGGTCACTCTTTGGGTTCAGTTCACAAAAGAATTTTTCTCGGGCCACTTCTAAAAATTAGTAGTGCTATGTGCAAATTTCTTTGAATTTTCACCTCATTTGGTTTATTACGACATTTGAACAACAATTCATCAATATAATTATCACTACGGGTGACTGGTGCATTATTCCACTTAGGGCCTGATTATATGAGGCGAGATGGTTCGGTGGTGTCTCGCTTTCAACCCAGTACCAGCCCTGTATTATATGGTAAATATCAAAAGGTGACTGACTACTTTGGCAAACTCGCAACAACTCATCAGTATATCAATCACTACAGGTGACTGGTTTATTATTCCTCTTATTGCTTCAAAACTTAAACTCACGTGGCTCGTTGAATCTAAAACATTTATTTTCTAAAATGAGTTCAGCTGAGTTGAAAATCTAAGAAGATAATATGGCTTCCTCGGAAGTCATATAGTCTATAGATTTCTTCGCTGGACAGTTGCAGATAACAGCACTAACCATTTTCTTTTCCCTTGGGACCCTTCTTCTTCCGGAACACGATGAATTGAATGAAAAGGCCTCCAACGAACAAAAATCCTCCAATGCCAAGGAGGCAGAACAGGGTAACAATGAAGATTGGTGATTCATGACTGAATACCGAAGTTGTCTCCTCCGTTTCTCTGCTCTCTCGTTTCTGTTGAGTAGTGAAAGCATGGTTACAGCAGGTTTATCATGCAACTGCCTATTCGTTACCTTACTCTAGATTAACTCATTGGCCACGATGAGGATTTGTAGCAATCTCTCGATGGTCGTTGGTAGACTAATGATCTTGCAATGCTTTGGCAACACTAGTAGCTAAATTCAATTGGTTCCCGGAGAAATTGCACAAAAGAAAAGATTGCATTTCAGATTTTCATTTAAAAGAAAACAGAAAACAGAAAACAGAAGGTTCATCGATAAGAGAAAAAGACACTTTGATAGCAATGTTCCAAGCCAAGATGTTTCGGAGACGTGAAAAAAATGTAACTATAAGGTAAAATAGAGTGAAAGGTGGAATAGAGTGAGAGGTGGACTAGAGGCCGAGGACGAATGGAAAAGGAAAGCATGGCAACCAACCGGTCTGACTGAAAACAAGGCTAGCTAGGAAGCGATTGCAGAAAGTATCATCGGACCGTGAAATGTTTAATGAACTGATATGAAAAACGAATGATATTTGATTACAAATTAACTTGATAGCTGACCTTTACGCCAGCCAAAGCTTGCGCAATTATTGATTCTCTTTGGTCTTCGTTGTTGTCAAAGAATGTTTGAAAGAAGTGCTTCGTGGCCCCCTTCGGCACTCCAACATCGTTGATGGTGACGCCGTATGCAGTGCCAGACATGGTCACTCTGTGGCGAAACTCATATTCTGGTAGGTTTCTCTTCAACTTCGATGAGAAAAAGTTCGCGATGTTGTCATCAAGAGCTGCCCCTGAAACCAAAGCATGATTCATTGTTTATATATCCATATATTCATCTATTCATATATTAACCTATTCATCTATTCATCTATTCATCTATCCACATATTTGTTATTTACCACTGTTTCACTGCTAGTGTGTCTAATACTTCTGTGTTAAGAGCAGCTTACATACATTCATATCCAAAAGCATTTTTAAAACAATAAGATACAAAACATTCAAAAGAAAGGAAGAAAAGACTAGCACCGTGTATCGATCCCAAGTTCACGTATCGTACATCCAACTATGATGATAAGAAGCTCTTTTCGGAATGACCTGTTCCTTTTTTCTCATAATGTATGAAGAAGTATTTTGCAGTTGCTTCTTGCTAATATCGCGATGAAGTGTCGTTTTATCGAAACTTAATTTATCTGCCGGTGCAGGCATTGAACCCTCCCTTTTTGAAGCGAGTCCCTTCTGCTCGAAAGGAAATCAGAACTTATGGAAGGGAAACATGACCTGGTCGATTTACCGTTCCCTCATAACATTTCTGCACTAGATTACCAATATCCCGCAGCACTGCAACAGCCTACTGTGCGGTGGAGCTTGTTTGGAGGAGTAAAACAAATTTACCAACTGAGATAGATATTTTGATCTCAGTCAGCCATATCACGTATCCAACATTGAATTAATGATTGGGCAGTGTGGGATTGTGAGGCGAGAAAACTGGAACGGACGCAATCTTTTCCCATCGATTCCTTATCGATTAACGTCCAGGCCCTTCCTCTTGGTGTTACAACACGTCGTGAATCTTACGCCTGGAAATACAGAGAGTTTATGACTCTCCTAAGTTTGAGTGGAGTTTCGTTGAGAAACTCTAGAAAGCACCTTAGAGAACTCCACTGGGTGCCTGTTAAATACAGAATTCAGTATTCAGCACGAGGCGTTGCCACTGACGCTTGAATTCACTATACACATAGCTCCTCAATACCATCCGCAGATGGGATAAACTCCCTCGCTGATCGGCTGATGATGGAAAAGCCGATCTGCAGGCTTTACCTTTTTACTAACTTCAGTGAGTTTCCTAGTGTTCTATCTTTCTCTCTCTCAAGGTCTCTCTCTCTCTCCGGGTCTTGCTCTCCTTCTCTCTCTCAGAGTCTCTCTCTCTCTCTCTCAGAGTCTCTCTCTCTCTCTCAGAGTCTCTCTCTCTCAGAGTCTCTCTCTCTCTCTCTCAGAGTCTCTCTCTCTCTCTCAGAGTCTCTCTCTCTCTCTCAGAGTCTCTCTCTCTCAGAGTCTCTCTCTCTCTCTCTCAGAGTCTCTCTCTCTCTCTCTCTCTCAGGGTCTCTCTCTCTCAGGGTCTCTCTCTCTCTCTCTCTCTCTCTCTCTCTCTCTCTCTCTCTCTCTCTCTCTCTCTCTCTCTCTCTCTCTCAGAGTCTCTCTCTCTCTCAGAGTCTCTCTCTCTCTCTCTCTCTCTCTCTCTCTCTCTCTCTCTCTCTCTCTCTCTCTCTCTCTCTCTCTCTCTCTCTCTCTCTCTCTCTCTCTCTCTCTCTCTCTCTCTCTCTCTCTCTCCTCTCTCTCTCTCTCTCTCCTCTCTCTCTCTCTCTCTCTCTCTCTCTCTCTCTCTCTCTCTCTCTCTCTCTCTCTCTCTCTCTCTCTCTCTCTCTCTCTCTCAGAGTCTCTCTCTCTCTCTCTCTCTCTCTCTCTCTCTCTCTCTCTCTCTCTCTCTCTCTCTCTCTCTCTCTCTCTCTCTCTCTCTCTCTCTCTCATCTCTCTCTCTCTCTCTCCTCTCTCTCTCTCTCTCTCTCTCTCTCTCTCTCTCTCTCTCTCTCTCTCTCTCTCTCTCTCTCTCTCTGTCTCTGTCTCTCTCTCTCTCAGAGTCTCTCTCTCAGAGTCTCTCTCTCAGAGTCTCTCTATCAGGGTCTCTCTCTCTCAGGGTCTCTCTCTCTCTCATTAGGTACCATGAAGCTTTTGAACCAGTTCAAATGGCTTGTGATATTCCTAAACATTACAAAGTGCATTTCTTTAAATTATCTGCTGCGTGATGTAATACAAGAGAAAAACCATTACCCGAAAAAATTAAAAGCAATAGAAAATGAATTACTATTAAATATTATGCTTGTTCTCTTACCATCCACTTCTTTTTTCTTCAAAGCTTTAATAACTTCATCAATACTACCATACCCTACAAAGTGGTATGACAAAATATATCGGTAAATTTCTTTTAGATTATAGATATTCACTAGACTAGGCAGTTGGGCCAGGTACTCCGCAAAATTTTTTGAAAAACTGCAAAGGTTAATCAAGCGAAATTCTTCTTGCATATATGAGAAGGATTTGCTTATCAGAGCATGGGCAATTTAAATTAAAAGCTTTTCATCTGACACTGTAAATGACACATTAAAGTAATGTCATACCTCTGATTTCGGCATTCTCTCTCCTTGCAGCAGCGTGGGCAGCTGCTGTCGTGTTTACTACTGCAATCTAGTAACAAATTGAACGCGATTTTCAAAACTGAGTTGTCAACTACTTTGGGATGTAAGATTTGAAGGGGCTCTCCGGTGGAAATTGTTAATGTAACATAAGGTATAGTCAAGGGTCCTGATTTCGCATCTGTGGTCATTCTCCTGATATTATGCACCTTTTTATATTATGATCGTTTGAAATCAGACTTCATCGAAAAAAACGAGAAATAAAGAAAAACACAAAACCTACTTTGTGACGTCACAGAGTATTTGACCGTAAACATCACGAAAATTTGTAAATATCAGCATGTCGAACAACGTGCGACGAATGGTGGCATCAGTGTATCGGAAATTGAGCTTTGTTCATAATTCGATAAATTTTCGTGAGGAAAACGAATGACCGAGCAACTTTTGTACGTCAACTTGGCGTCACAAAGTAGGTAGTAGGATTTTTTCTGAGCAAATTCTGAGCTCGAATACGAACTTTAAACTCTTATAAAATAGAAACGGTACAAGATATCAGGAAAATGATTGCAGATTCGAAATCAAGGTACTCAACTAAATCTAATTCAAATGCAAAACGTTTTGACTGGAGAGGCCCTTTAACTGAGAACGCACAAAAAATTTCAGTGAAATCAGCCATAAAAGCACTGCGTAGCATACTCCATCCCAAGCTTTGCAGAAACTAATGACATTGCCAAGCTTCATATTTTCATCATTTATCTTTAGATTATGAAAATACCAGTCTCATTGAAAAATAATTCATATCTGACGGTCACCAAATGTTTGATCAGACTGCATGTTCACCCCCAGGGTTCCTACAAATATAAGTCTCAAAGGAAAAGGAGACAAATCCCAATTTCAAATGAATATAAGTATAGGCAGCAAAAGCAATATGCAGTAATGATTGTGTCATGCGGTTCTTTTCAACTCTGCTCGTATCATCGTTTAAAAGCCCAGGTTTATGATGAATGAAGTACATTCTAACAGGTTCGAATTTTTGTCAATGATTTGCCAACCTTTCGCCTGCACAGCAGAAAAGAGCAAGAGCAGCACAGTGTAAAATAACAAACTCTACCAAAGGAGTCACTTACCGTTTTGCCTGAAAGTGAGTCACGTGTCACGACGACCTTCTTCGTCAATGCAGATGTCAGTGCAGCTGAATACATGGAGAAGATGGTGACACCAAGGAAGATCCAGATGACAGCAAAAATCCGAGCGATGTAGGATTTGGGTGCTCTGTCACCATAGCTGTTGAGTTATAAAGACGAATGATTTGCCTTGCAACAGCATCTAACACACGTCTAGTGATTTAACTTCGTATATTATCATTACTATTATTATTATTACACGGTGCATTTAAGCCTTGAGATGACTACTGAGCACATGAAACGAGTCTATTTTGAAACCCTTGCAATTTAGAGTGGTTCTAAGTTTTTTCTACATTACTGCTCATAGTTGAAAAATCGCAAAGCTTTGAAAATATATGAGGGATCTTACCACGCACTGGATCCCGTCCTCCCCGTTAATTGTCCAAACATGTGGAGGTCAATATCATCACATGATCTAACGCAGTTTTTGCAGGTGTTGCCGGGTTATATTTTGAAGTTAGAGTAGATCGCGTTGTTTTTAGCATGCGACGTGCTTATTGGAACGAAAGAAAAGCGTCTTTTCATTCGTTGCATGAATATCTGCGGAGATACCAGAGCCAGGGCTCCGAGTTTCTTCTAGAGAAGTGGATTTTATGAGGTGTTTTCCCATTACCTTCCTCATCAATGGCATTTTTATTTTGATACATGGAGGAATCGAACTCACAACCCCTGTTTGATGAGTTCGCATGCTTGCCACAAACACTATAGCTTTTATGGTATCAAAACATCGGAGGGGCCTTACTTCATTTAGGTAAATGGGAAAGCCCCCCTTATCTATTGCAAAGTTGCAAAATTGAACTTTTGCAACATCATTGATATCGATATAAAATACACTCCCACGCCTTCAAGTATATGATTAAACACCAGCAAAGGAAAACGGTAAAAGAATCTTTCAAAAGGTGAAAATGATCAATTTTGATCAATGATCAACGCTTTTTTTTTCTAGTGGGTCATGTGGCCTATATAAAGCCCCAACAAAGGAAGAAAGAAGAAAGCGAGCAGCTAAGAGGATAGAGAGATAAGATCAAGTTTATTGATCTTAGATTTGAAAGATGGCAAGTTGTAGGACTCAGGAGAGCAAGAAGAAGGCAAGACGTTCCATAAGTTGCATGTTCTTGGGATGAATGATGATTTGTGAGATAGAGTTCGTGAAGTAGGCAGTGAAACTTGGAAAGGGTGTGAATGAGTTGAGCTTCTGGTGGTCCTGACGCGCCTCAGAGAAACTGGAATAATATCCCTGATCTCCTGAGAACAATGTCCGTTAAAGTATCTGTAATAGATGGAAAGATCTCCAACTAAACGACGATGGGAAAGAGGTTGGAGCGATTTGGTGAGGTTAGGATTATTGATGAGACGAATGGCTTTTGACTGGACTTCGTCGAGAAGTCAGAGAGTAGATTTTGGAGCACCACCCCAGACATGGGAGCAGTACTCTAAAGTAGGACGGATTTGGGACTTGTATATAGATAGAAGGTGAGAAGATGAGAAAAACCAGCGGGCTCTGGTGAGGAAACCAAGTTTTTGAGATGCATGTTTAGCAAGGGAATGAATGTGAGTTTTCCAAGTGAGATTAGATGAAAGAGAATGACCAAGTTGTGTGAAAGAAGCTGAAGTGTCCAGTTTATCACCATTCATGAAAACAGCTTATCGCCATTTGGACTTGATATTACGTATTTTGTATTTTGATGGAGGGTCCCTTGTCAACTAGCGAAAGCTGAAGGGCCAACCTCTTTAAATATTTTTGATAATAATAATAGTAGCTATAAAAATATCCAGTATAGTAATTCCGAACATGAGTCGCTAAAAGAAAAAGAAAGAAGAGAGTGACACACAACTGATAATAGATTCTCAATTTGCCACCCATTTGGGCTTTTTTAACGCCGTAGATTTTGGTATAGATTGACGTGGAAAATAGCTTACCCCACTGTCGTCATCGAGACGAAAGCCCACCAAAATCCCTCAAATGGTCCACGCAGAAAGGACCTTGGAAACTCAAGAACGTTGAACCAAGTATCCTGTGAATAAAAGAGCGAGATTGAAGGTATTTTGTGAGGGAAATGGAGGCCAACCTCATTCATGCTTCATACTGTAAATAAATTGAGTGCCATGCTCTGAGCGAACGTTAGGGGGTGTCATTCTAGATAAGTATTCTTCTATGCAACGGCATTGATAGGTTTGATGGCCACTGACGTTCGCTATCGTATTTTCTCCACACTGCGTCCCATCTGTCGTGGGGTGGACATAAAGAAGGCAGCCAGAAGGCGCCCGACCGCATCTCAAAGCTCATCAACGAATTTCAAATAAATCATTGTTTTTGTTATTATCATTACTATCGCTATTAGGTGCACATACCGCGTATTCTGTAGGAGGAATAAATCGTGGTCCAATACGGAATGATTAAACATTTAACTATTTTGTTCAATTTCTGCTTCTATTATCTTATATTCCTGTTAACCGTTTTTCGCTATTAATTTTAGTTATCATTAGATCGAACCAGATAGCCAGTTATACACTACCTGTTACTAGAGAGGTGTATAATAGTAGATTATAACTGTGCTTAATGAATTAAAGTTTCGAAAACATTATTGTCATCAATTCTTTAAACACGCTTACCTCTTCAGCTAAACTTAAGTAAAAAAATAAGACAGAAATGAATAAGTAATGATTAAATTAGGAATATATAGAAAGGGCATAAGCTGTTATTCCAGGGAGTTCTAATTTTAGAAGTAATTAGAAAGGGGTTTTAATGCTTTATACGATTTGTTTGATTGTTTTTAAATAATCATCAAGGGGAGCTGTCTTACTTCATTTCGAATATTCTTCCAACCTCTAATACCAACTTGGTGAAAGCCTTTTCTGGTCTTGTCTAAGTTGGTCCTTTGGAAATTCTAAGTTCCTGCAGTTCCGGGTATTATCGTTAGTTAGTCATTATTAGCTACAATCTGTGCCAGATTTTACATGCAGCATAATGGATGTCAACTTAAGAGATTTGGCATCTTTGTCAAAATGTATTCCTTTTTGCTTTGCTTTGTTTTTTTAGCGCAGGCTGGGTATATGGGCAGCTATGCAGCTGCTGTGGGCTTGCAGCACCACCGCTCGTGCCCTCGGAGTTACTTCTGAGTACTCGTTAACTGGCATCAGAAGGATGGACAGCTAAGTTGGCTGCTGTTAGCTTATGGTTAGTGATTCCAACGACGGGATTCCAAGCCACCAGAGCAAGCCCCATTAGATTCGAAACACTGCACCTTAACCACTCGGCCACATCACCGCTTCCCGTGCAAACTATTTAACTGCTGATTTGGAAAGCATGCTCTGTGAGATTCGCCGGTTTCCCAGCAGTAAATTGCGACTAGTGAAATGACCAGATGGCATTAAAAAGACTTACCATCATCCAAATGGCGATGCCGGCAATGATGGCCATGAGAAGGGCAGTGACGAAGAGCGGCCACGTGGAAAGAACGGACTTGAAGAGGTCTGCGGTGAGTTCACTCGCAGTGTGTCGTTTGGGTTTCAGCAAGAAACTCACGCCTGGAACCTCTAGAAAATAAAGGTACTCTCTTCCGAAAAACTGCGAACTCGACTTCGATGTCTCTATCGGCATGACAATGGAGGAGTTTGGACTCAGGAATTTCGTGAGGTATGTCTTAGGTCCAACGAATTTTATGTTGTTGCAGCCAAGACAGCAAGTGGCCATGATTGACCGCAGCATGTCTGAAAGACGAACAGAATGCAAAGATTTAAAATCGTGCTGTAAGGATCGTAACGAATACCAGGTCTTCTACCCCAACTAGAATAAACTATCGAAAGAGTAATTGGTAGAAGATTGAAGAAAAAATTAGAGAAATTAGAGCAACGAATCTAGAATCGTGGTCTTCAAGGTTCTTAATTAGTTGATTTCACCATACCTGAGTAACCTTTCCACCGGAAACTCCTCCCGTAGCTTCCATAAGGTGAAGACTGATTTTAGGCTACCGAAGAGGAAGTTAGTGAATGGACAGAATTTTTTTCTTTCCAGGGAGCTAAGATATCCTCCTTTAAAAGTTTAGATATCTCATAAAGGTTTAAACCTTTCTTCGCTTGTAAATATTGCCAATAGGTTAAAAGCTTGATATAATGATTCTGGAAATCTTTTCAGCTTCATGGCTTTTTCTAATGCATGTTTAATTCAATTCAAATTGTAATCAGAACTTTTCATTGGAAAACCCGATGACAATTTTCGTTCATTCGTGTGATTCTACCTAGATGTCATAGGTAGAAATTTGGACACTGAGAAGCTTTTTGCTTATCAGGCAGCGTCAACATCCTTCCTCTAGATGTGCCTATATCTCGTTATTCCTACGCCTAGAATTAAAGAGAGTTGGCAACTCTCCTGACTCTAACTGAAAGGTTAACCGAGGGTGGACTCGAACCACTGACCCTAAGATCAATGCGCAAGAATCTTACCACTGACAGCTATCCTTAACCCTAATCAGCTATTGCTGAGGGCCGAGCTCTTCCTAAATTAGATGAAAATAGATGTCATTAAGCCGTGCATTACGAAAATGCCTAAGAAAGAACAAAGATGCTTTAGAAAGACCTTCGATTCGTTACAAAATTGGGTGAAAATTGGGTGAAACTGGAGATCGTTCACCTACCTGTTGATAAGAGATTGACAGAGCAAAAACACGAGCGAGCTTAGAAATATACAGCTGAAGGAATGCAAGAGGATCCCCCCAGGCCATTCGATAAGTTCTAAATTGCTTTGTGCTCGGTGCTGGTTAATAAAATTTACTTCTTTCTTTCTCATACAGAATGCAACTCGCTACATTCAGGTGTCCAGACTAACTAGTTTGGTTATATTTCCAGAGGTGACTCAAAATATACCGAGCCTGCGTTAACAGGTGAAAAGGAAAATCAAAAAGAAAAAAAGGAGGTTGTGTGGAATTGAAACTAGATTTGATTTATTTCAATCCTTTTTTAGCGGGTTATGTTGAGGAAAGGCTATGGTGGCCTATACAAAGCCCCAACATAGGAAGAAAGAAGAAAGCGAACATTTAAGAGGAGAGAGAGATCAGATTAAGTTTATTCATCTTAGATTTGAAAGATGGCAAGTTGTAAGGTTCAGGAAAGCAAAAAGAAGGCAAGCCGTTCCATAAATTGCTTAGTTGGTGCAATAAAAGATGCAGAATCTGACTTTACTTTCATCGTGAGCTCAAGTATTCTTGCTCGACAGAGACAAACAGGGTTACCAAGTCTTGTGAAAGTTCCATGCACTCTAACAGTCTCCTTTGCATATTGCAATATCTTGTTAGCAGAAATTGCAGATTTTCGACCCAGAGTTTATCATTTACGCTTTGTCTGGCCAACATATGTTCATTTCTAAACCCAGTTTGAAGAAATCATGTTTTTAGCTTGTTAGATGTGACAGGTTCACGCTAATTTGCTCTGAAACAGATGTTCGCCACTGCTCATCACAGCTTCAGCTAGAGATAATTTCTCTAAATGATATACGCCATGCTAATTGTTCGCAGCTACTGAGTTGTTGCCAGCTTATGTAATGGGAATTGTCGCAAATACGATCAATCTAATATAACCTGTTTTCTTTCTTCTTGAAGACAGCGTGTCTTTGGGAGTTGATTCTACTTCAAACAAGTTGCACATGAAGGTCGATTTTCACAGCAGTTGAGGCAAGACATATGGCTTCGAATGTTTTCTAGTGAAGTTGATTTGATGAAGCGATTCTTCTCGCCTTCTTTGTAGACAAAATTTGCATTGTTGCTGTAGCGTCCTTGGTTTGAATCTTACACTACTCACAGCAAGTGAATCATGGGAGAAGATGGTAACGGGAAATCATTTCATCAATTCCACTTCTTAAGAACCCTCTTAACCCTTTTCCTCGCTTCTCCTGCAATGAGGGAGTGCACTAGAACATGTTTAAAAACAAAATGCATCTTAGGTAGTGTAACTTTAGAAGGTCGGGTCACAACAAACCGGTTTTTTATTGCTAGTGCAAATGCTGTGGCTATCACTATAAAATCTCACGCCAGCCTTTCTCTCCTGCTTACTGTTAATCGTCCGCATACTTCACACGAACAGTATTGAAGATCCAGCTACCGTGTTTTCTGCGCCGTACGCTAGGTTTCGAGGTTTGCAGGAGCTGCACACCCCTTCGCCCTGACATTCACGTTGAGGCCACATAGCGAATCAGAGGCTCTCTTCCAACTTGCCCATCCACACTAGGCTCTGTGTTGTTCGGAGCTGACATACCACCCGTGACCAACTGATCGTAACTGGCAGTAACTTTACCACAAATCACCATTCATTCCAAGAACATGCAATTTGTGGAAACTCTTGCCTCCCTCTTGCTTTCTCGAATCTTACAACCTGTCATCTTCAAATCTAAGATCAATAAACTTGATTTGATCTCTCTCTCTCCTCTTAGCCGTTCGCTTGCTTCTTTATTCCTTTGTTGGGGCTTTGCATATGCCTCCATGGCCTTTCCTCAACATAACTCACCAAGAAAAAACTGAGCTAGCCTCACATCACGACATCACTAATGACATTAGGCATTTCAGTCTACTTGAATGAAGTTAAAAGCTTTATCAAGATAGACAGAAATGTCAAAGGTAAAGATCCTTAACATCTGGTTTGAGTTGAAACTGAGCAGGTGAGAGAGGACACCTTTTACAATCAAAATGAATGACTTTTTCGAATTTTAACAATGATCGGTTTGCATCGAAGGAGTGCAAAGCCAGTTATTTGCCTCTTATCTCTCCGTTTACCAGTATTTTGCAATCATGTTTATGCGTGGCTGATTGCATTCTGTTAGCAAGATTTCCCTGGTTATTTCGTAAGCAAAACAGGTTTATTCTACTGCAGAAAACGTCTTGCTGAATTTAAGTGGAAGCAAAACATACTTCAACAGATTAACCAAATGAAGCATTGGAAATAGCTGTTCTTGGAATGTTTTTGAGATTATTACTAATAGTGATGATGAGATCTGCTTGGAGCTAGCACAGGCCTAATCCAATGTCGACCTGAGTTTGCAAAGCTCATCATATAATGTTGCACCTGGCACATTCTACGCAATGACTAAGCTGCAGTTGCAGGCACGAACAAAAATAAATTCCATTTTATGATGCGATTTCCCTTCCCGATTAATAACGAATATCCCAATATCGTAACAAAGACCTTTGCGATTCTGCTTCATTTCAATCTTGAAAAAAGTAACAAGGGTTATTATATTTTCAACTGTCTAAGGAACGGTGGTCGAATCCCCTTAGTTGGCATGAACAATAAACCATCAATATAATCAGGCGAGCGCTCATTGAAAGGGTGCATGTCTGGATCTTCAGAGGCTGGGGGTATTCAAACGGTATAGCTAGTTGAAATGGAGGGAGACCGTGTGCAGCGTGAAAAGCTCAGACTTGTTCAAAGAAATTTAGATGGTGCGAGAAGGTTAGGTGTGGATCATTGACCGTGAAACACAGGAGCACTTACCTCTAGGTGGCTGTGTTGCGGAGACCATCAAGAGAAAAAGCTGAAGTACTACGGACGCCAGACAGATAAGGAAATGAGCGTTGGCAAAGGTCAAGATCAAAGGAAGGGTGGAAGGCAGCAGTGGAAGAGGAAGACTAAGAAGGGAATGGGAAGATGATTTGCAACAATGGAGTGGATGGAGCATAGAAGGACTGAGAAGAGCAGCGGGAGCGGTGGTGGAGACTTGTGCATAATTGGGTGCGTCTATGGCCTGATAGCAAAGTTGCGAGAAGAAGAAGCAGAAGGAGAAGAAGAAGCAGGAGGAGAAGAAAAAGTAGAAGGAGAAGCAAAAGCAGAGGGAGAAGAAGAAGCAGAAGCAGAAGCAGAAGCAGAAGCAGATGCAGAAGAAGCAGAAGCAGAAGCAGAAGCAGAAGGAGAAGCAGAAGCAGAAGGAGAAGAAGGTGGCTGTCCAAGGGATGCTGCTACCTAAGACCATAGATTATCAGGGAGGTGGCTATTCAAAGAGCATTGCAATACAAGAGAGATTATCATCAAGGGGGTCTGATCATTAAATTGCCCTTTTCTTTTGTTATTTTTCATTGCATGAAATGGAATTCTATATCTTGATATCAATATGTACTGAAGCGATGTTTTATTCAAAATTCCCACATGCGAATGGTAGCGGTGAGATGCACTTACAATCGGTAATTCTGACCCCCGGCAGCTGCGGACGTGACCAATTTGACTTAAACAAGTAAAGGATCGCTTTAAATAAGGATATGTGAAGCCAATTTAAGGTTGAATACTGCACCGTAGGTAGAAGGATTTCTGCTGAGATCTACGTCAAAGGTTAATGAAGTCGAAGGGTATAGTAACAGCAGCACACGTGCAAATAGAGCGGAGATTCTAACAGCCCAGGGGGTTGATGTATTCAAAACGCATCAATGCGCTCGTCTTTTTATCCCTTCAAGTGGATCGTGTTAAGAACACCTGAGTGGCCCCGCAATCCACACTTTTCGAACCCTCCAAATGGCAAGCAAAACCATTCTGTATCTAAAATGCATCACTAGAAGTTTACTCATACTTCGCAATTTGCCTGAAAATTTTTGACCAAACCAAACAAAATATTTTTATTTTATTTTAGTGAGTTATGTTGGGGAAAGGCCATGGTGGCCTATACAATGCCTCAACAAAGGACATTCACTACCGCAGATTTTCGATCGATAGAATGTTATGGAAGCAGAGACGGATGCGCAAGTCAGATAACTCTGACCAAGTTCTCGAGTGTTTCTTTTTGTAGGTAGAAACTTCATCAGTAAATTTGATGTAAATTTAAATTGATGTAAATTGATGTAAATTGATGTAAATTAATGTGAATTTAAGGGAGAACTGAGCAAGACTGATAAAAGATTCACATGCGAACATGGTAGCAGAATCTGAGGGGAGGGGGCTATCTATTTTTTATGTTATTGATACACATTCTCATCCACTTAAATTTTAAAATAAAGTCTTTTAATCGCAGGCATCCGAATTCAGTGGGAACTCGTCTGCATCGTGACTTGAGAGGCTTTTGTTCTCTCTGAATCGGTACTCCACCCAACAAACAATTCTATATTTGACTTTCCCACGACGCATCTGTCTACTAACAATATTTCATTCGCCGTTTTCGGTGCTGTATTGACTCGTGTGTTGTTGGTATTTGTCCAACGAACTGGCGAGGGAGAGCAAACCCGAACATGGAATGCTCACAACAGCCGTAGCATATCCTAAGCTGCACTCGCTAGCACTTCTTTAAGAAAACTAACGTGCCAGGACAGGTTTTAGTGGTAAGATTCTTGTGCGTTGATCCTACGGTCAGTAGTTCGAATCTACATTCAGTCCAACTATCCCTTATTACAAGGAGAGTCGCCAGCTCTCTGTAATTCCAGACGTATGAACCACAAGGTGTGGTCACATCTAGGAGAAGGACCTGGACATTACTCGATAAGCAAAAAGCTTCTGACATCTAAGTAGAATCGTATATATGAAGAAAAGCTTTTTGATCAAAGCTGGAGATCTGAATAGTTTACACTTCAAACAATTTGATTCCCTTTAAATTGCAAGATGCAAAAAGCAACTTTACGTGGAGAAATAAAAGAGTCGATTTGATTACATATTTTTGCAAAGCTGTAGCTACCGCGGAGTAAAACATAGAGTAGGTTCAAGATAACAACGTCATTCGATGGCACAAATGCCACCCAAGTCTTAAACTATATCTTTAGTGCAATAGATGTACAGCGCACGGGTGTACAATTCGAATATCTACGTACATCGCCTCGTTATCAATATCTTTTCGAGCAGTCGTGATAAGATTCATTTCAACCGAATTTTGCATATCTCTCCGATTTCAAATTGCATATCAATAGTTCACTTTTATCTTAATTCTTGTACTGGCATATTGTCAATTAACTTTGTAGAGGGACGCTTCTTTATAGATCAGCATTGCTGATAGGGTTACAGCCGAAAACAATTCTAATCATAATCATCATCATTATTAACTATTTTGGATATGGTTACTTCTACCATGATGAACATGTGTCTTAACGATGTCTTGCTGTTTGATTGCATTACTAAATAAAAGGCAGATGCAAGCACTATTAAATCTGATTATTTTTTATTGTGTATTGCTACCACTAGATAGCTTGCAGTTTCGTGAAGCTCTGGCATGATTTCTTTGTCCCAAATCCCCTAAGTTCTCACAGTAGATTACACTTGGAGGAAATGCTCTTATATCGATTGCCATGCATACAAAGAAAAGCTGTGTGGAACCAGAAACACTACTATCATTGCGGAAACAGATCAGCGACAACTGACAATGCGATTTCAAAGTGCCGTGGATTTAGACGGTGTAACTTATAAATCGGAAAATCTTCTTGATTAGAAGGGAGAATAAAAAGCTGGCAAAACCATCTTTTTGAAGGAAGCGACTGCGAGCTTGCGATGGCGTACCGCATATGCTAAGCTTCTTTTTAGAAGGCATTCGTTATACCGGTAGAATAGAATAGAATGTACAGTAGAGTGGAAAAAACTTTCAAAGAAGTTTGCGTAAGAAGAGGGGGAAGCTTTGGGTGCGATTAGGGTATGGGAAATTTTTAACTTGTGGTTTCAGTGAGGCTATGAAAGAAATTTTCTAAGTTTGGGTTTGTTTTGTATTGAATAATGGTATCGGGGTTATTGTAGAAATTGTGGTAAAAGATGTTTAAGTGAGAGGTATGGTTCTAGGAAATACTGCTTTAGGTGAAAGCTAGATACATAGTAAGTTTTAAGTACAGTTAAGTGTACGTTTTTAGTAAGAATCGGTTTAAATGCGATTAGAGAAAGCGTCTGCATTACGTCTATGATTATAATTAGTTATGAGCTAGGTATTGTTGTTTTTGAGGTCCCATTGAAGTCCATTCCTGGCTACACATTCGTGGTGAAGAGAGAAAAATTTACGACGATAAAGTATTTGATTCAGTTATCTTCCTGCCTTCGCGTCACTCCTTAATCCTTCTTCTACTTATTTAATCATGCTTTAGCAAGATAATATGCCCAATACATCGCAACTGGATCTTAAATTCTTAAACTTTCTCCTTGCTTAATGGAGTAGTTTCCCATTGTACCTCTAACCGATGCCTCTTCTCTTGTTGATTTCTTACAGGATTCTTGTTAATTTTTTTTACAGGATTCTTGCGAATTCCTTGCAGGGTTCTTGTTAATTTCTTACAGAGTTCTTCTTAATTTCTTACAGGATTCTTGTGAATTCCTTGCTACTCAGATCTCAAGTGTCACGAGTCCGTGTGTCATGAGCCAAGTGTCGCAGACTCATATCTTCGTTGGATAAAAATGCTAAGAGATCCTACATTTGATGATTTGGAGACTTAGCAATAGAGTTGTCGCCAGGATTCGCTGCAGCCTTCTGCCTCCCTCTGAATAAAAACCCTTTTGAGAGATCCTATACGTTATTTTTTGAGACTAAAATTGAAAAAATTGTTCGAGCACATATCTTATTTGGTGAGTTCGGTTCATAGAAACTGACTTCGACTTAAGCAGAAACCAGAGAAAAGGCTCTGAGTTCTTTCTAGGGAAGTGGATTTTATGACGTGGCTTTCCGTTGCCTTCTTCGCCAATGGTGTTTTCATTGTGACACGTGCAAGATTCGAACGGATAACCCCTGTGTTATGAGTCCACATGCTTAACCATTATGCCACGGCACATGTACCCATTCCTAGGTACCCCTTATTGGCCCCACCATTATGCAATAGGTCTTCACAAAGACCGGAGAAGGGAATTCGCTGCTGTGAAGGGATTTTTGCTCGATAGATCTTAATTGTGAATACGTCATGTTTCGCTCTTGTCCGCCTGCTACATTAAGTCTTTTTCGCCAGAACACTTCTTTACAGAACACTTTTCACTTATTCGCTTGGCTACTGTACAGCGCTTGCAACCAAATTTTGAAATCAAATATCACAACTGGGTGCTCAAAAATTTCTCTAGCATACCGAATTATGACAAGGTGCGTCAAAAAGTTGTCAAAGTCCTTCCTCGAAATTCTCTGTTAATAGGGCGGCGCCCATCTCCGTTTAATTAGCCTTTTGGCCACACTTCTATGCAAGCACAGTGAATGCTGCAGTTGGGGGGCTGGATATCTGTGTTTGTCTAACTCCCGTCCTCTTTCCCAAAGTGCTGAATGCGAAGCAGGGGAGTAGCATGCACCATTTATGGAAGTCATTGGCTCGACCGGGTATCGAACCCCGATCTACCGCGCACAAAGCGAGCCGATCTACCACTGGGCCATGGACGCGTATCAGTATGCCAACCGTACACCGCCCAGTAAAAGAGACTTCCTATCGTTTTAGATACTGTCTGCCACTATTTTCAAAGAATTTATCAAACTCACCATTCTTCGATTCATTCCAGACATCAAAAATCCAATCACGCAAAAGACATCGACGGAAAACGAAAGGATGGACCACCGAGAAACGTTCATCTGATTTTAATGTCGATTTTGATATAAAGTGTTTACGAAGGAAGCCGTTGGTTTCGTGGCCATACCCAGCGATAGCATGGGTTAGAAATTGGAAATCCAATCATGCAAGGGATGTTGGCCGGAATGCAGAAATATGGCAGCATCGAAATCACGTGACGTCGCACAGTCAATAGATGGAAAGAAACGACAACCAACTGAAACATACGAGGATGGAAGAAAGTCGTGTTTGGCAAAGGCCTGGTGGCCTATACAAAGCCCCAAAAAAGGGGGGAAATGTTAAGAGGAGAGGGAGATCTGATCGAACTTATTGATTTTGAATTTTGATGTGAGAACAAAGACGAAGTTAATTGATCTTAGATTTGAAAGAGGGCGAGTTGTACGATTCGGGAAAGGAGGAAGACAAGATTGTTCCGTAGATTGCAAGTTCTTGGGATAGATGATGATTGTGGAATAGAGCCTTGTTTTCTTTTGACATGATTCTACCTAGATTTCAAAGGCGTACATTTGGGTTGGAGTTCGGGGATTTGGTGGTGAAATTAGAAAAGATGTACGTGGGCGGAGCTTCTCTTGGAGCAATCGGAATCGAAATGACAACGGCTGCCTTGGCAGATCTTCGTGAAGAAAAGTATCCATCCTACGAATCAGGGCAAAGGAGAGAGCGTCATCCAATCCTGAGCCAAAAACTGATTGACTGATCGATTGGTCGATAGATAGATAGATCGATTGATTGATTGATTGATTGATTGATTGATTGATTGATTGATTGATTGATTAATCGAGTTATTAATGCAACAGCATACATATTTTGATTGGAACTCCATCTCACATACCTGGCATTATGCCTCTCACTGTGCGTTTCCCTTTAACGGTGTCGACAAAAATGTAAGGAGGTTGGTTGGCAAAACTGACTTGAATGTCACGCTGGCAGAAACTGTTGGCAGCTTTTATCATGGAACAAGACTGCTCTTTTCGCAATGCATCTGCTAATTCGAATCTTATAGTGCACGTGTAGTTTATGAATCTCAAGTCGGCTCCGACTGCGCAGTGGAAGACATTGGCAACAAGGATGATCAATGCAGCAGAAAAGTTGATTTTCCCCTTGGGATGCATCTTTAGCATTGGTGCTCGTAGCAAGACGTCGCTAATGTATTATTATTCGATTCACTTACAGTTACGACTGTCGTGATGTTTACGAGTCGTTATTGAATTCCTCGTAATTACGGCTACGTCGAATCCTCGCAGTTGCTACGAGGTAGAAGCTCAGTCGATCTCTTTAAAGAATCAATCCGCAAAGTCCACTGCATCTGTACGTCATCTCTTCCAAGCGGCCGCCAAACGGTCTGATCTATTAACTGGATTCTACTCGTAATTATTATCCAAAACACATGGCTGGAAGCACTGCTGCGTACGCGCTGCTTGCACAGGGTTGAACGCGGAATCTTTTCACAGTAAATGACATCTGGAAGCCAATA
>OZ032127.1:5404919-5482419 GCA_964026355.1 Pseudorhiza aurosa | reverse complement strand
CAAGTAAGTTAGTAAGTTGATAAGTAAGTACGAAAACGAATGAGTGAGTAAGTATTGAGGTAAGTAAGTAGGTAAGTGAGTAAGTTAGTAATTAATAAATCAAGTAAGAACGCTAATGAGTTAGTAGGTAACCAAATTAATAAATAAATCAGTGAGTAACGCAGTTAGACGATCCTTTTAGGTTGTTGTGTTGGGAAAAGGGTGACAAGATCAAATTTGTCGACTTAGGCTTTGACAGAAGACAATTCGTAGGATTCAACGAAGGATAAATGTGGTAAGATTGCAAGCTCTTGGGGATCTATTTTGAGAATTGGGTAGTAAGATTTGGAATTGGTTTGTGCCAGTCGAGCATTCGAGGGCAAGCAATTAAGTAAGTAGATGCGTAAGTTTTTTAGTGAGCCATGCTGAGGAAAGGCCATGGTCGCCTTTACAAAGCCCCAACAAAGGAAGAACAAGGAAAGCGAAAAGCAAAGAGGAGAGAGGGATCAGATTAGTAATTAAGTAATTAGATGGGTAAGTTTCTTTTGGTGAGCTATGCTGAGGAAAGGCCATAGTGGCCTATACAAAGCCCCAACAAAGGAAGAACAAGGAAAGCGAAAAGCAAAGAGGAGAGAGGGATCAGATTAGTAATTAAGTAATTAGATGGGTAAGTTTCTTTTGGTGAGCTATGCTGAGGAAAGGCCATAGTGGCCTATACAAAGCCCCAACAAAGGAAGAAAAAGGAAAGCGAAAAGCAAAGAGGAGAGAGGGATCAGATGAGTAATTAAGTATGGAGATACGTATGCAATTGAATAAGAAATTAGGTTGCATGCGTATATCGAAGTGATAAAGAAACAGTGAATTAGGTGTCGAGAGATTAGGCACATGGGCATCTTTTGCACGAGACGCTGGTACCCGAGCAGGGTCGCAGCGACCGAGGTGTGTGGGTGTGTGACAACATGCAGCTTTTGTTGAAAATCAGGTAAAAATAGGTTATTACATCATAAAATCAGGTAGCTTTTAAAGCGTTGAAGCCTGAAGTTCAGGTAAATTGAACCTTGTACTCCCTCCCTCCCTCCCCCGTCCTCCCCCCTTCTAAAAGGCTCTCACGACTTCCCTGTTCCCCAGAACTCATTTTGGGAAAATAGACTTGAAAATGCCGGCGAATAACAAGCATTAGATTTAGATTGAAGCATTGCACATGTCAGCTGGCTGTTAGCAGTTATTGCACTGCTTACTTTGCTCCGAATCTGAGCATCACATTTTACGCAGGCATTGAATTACATACAAAATCAATGTTTTGTGTAAAATTTCCTTTTCGAAAGACCTCTTAAGACGTGCTAGCAATTGCCATAGCTTTTGAACCAAATGAACAATTGTATGTCCAATCAACAAATTCTTAAACCTAGATCATAAATGCAATAGAAACTTGCTGTGGGCACCAATTGGTGCAGGACGAAATTTTCAGTCTTTCTTTATCAAATATTAATAACTGCATCAAATGGTAGGGTATAGTGACGGGGGGCTGCTCCAGCACACACTTAAATATGGCTTCAAGAGAACCTAACTTATTTCTACTTGGGTTGGTTTTATCTCTGCAGTATATTCTTTGCAGACTTCTGCTAGGTTGTGGCTGGCTACATCTACATTCTGCTTAACTTTTCTGCAGCAAGAAGAGCAAACAATGACTGACTGTCTGCCCTCTGCTTTGGCGTTACAGATTAAGTGGCTGTCGGGCAAAGTTTTAATTCTGAGATTTTAAAACGAGAGAAGACGTTCGGAAAACGAATGAAAGTTGCACAAAGAACATTACAAAGTAACATGGGTTACTTGGCATTTGAAAAAGCCACCAAATGATATGCTGTCCCCGGCCACCCTCCCAAGGCACAGCGTCCTACCCTAATTTAAGCTGCACTGAAAGTCCTCAGCTACATCCCAGTAGATACTTAGGCAAAACCTGAATGTCAAAATCTTGATGATTAAAATTCCATATCGCAGTTGAAATTGCAGCTTCCTGCTCTTCCCTTCCCGTTTGATCTTTCATCTAATCAGCACCGCAAGGTTAGAGTCGTGATAACAATTAATTCTAAATAATGGGTAAGTGCTTTGTCAGCTAGCCAACCTGTTATCGATCATTACTGCGCAGTAGATGTATCCTAACAAGCAGGCTTCGAATGTTAGAATTTTTCATTTCTGACTTCCCAATTACAAAAACATTTTAGATTTCCCCTATTTTTACTGATAGTGACACGTTATCGATCGTTATCGACCAGCTGATTACTGTAGCTCATTAAATCAGCTTCTAACAAGATCTTATCATTATTACTGAAGCATATTCTAGGAGAAGCGGAACGTACCAAGTGAAGGTGACCTTTTCACGAGTTTAAATGAACGCTGAGTTGCCAAACCAGGTCTTTAGGATGCGCCACGCATTCGAACTGGTGGGTTCCAGGCCGCACGCGGTGGTCAAAGTCAAACCGAGCTATACATGATGCAAGACGGAGAAATTGGCACTGGGGACTTCACCTATGGGAAACGAAGCCGACGGAAGAAGAAAAATAAGAATCGGGGCACTTTCAATCGAAAGATGCGTGCTTTCAACTCAAAAACTTCCAAAAAATTGAGATTTTCTTTAAAAAATGAGGGACGATATCTCCTTCATAATGCAATTACAAGGTCTAATTTGTGCTTCTTCATCTGGGATTGGTGAGGACAAACTTGCATGTCGATTGTCATTAACTGGAAAAAGGCTAGTGCATAAAGATCTAACGACGCAATCCTTGCAACACAAAAGAGCAGAAGGAAGCACAAATCGTCTATAATTTAGCAAGATTATAAGCCTGCAAAAGCCTTTAAATAGCAGTAGCATATGTTTCACAGTCACTAATCCTTGCTTTAGCAGATTGTATTGCATTAGTTTGTAGCAAAACAGCCTACTTCATTCCTCTGCTGAGAGATGATTTCACTAGAACAGACTTTTTGCTACAATTGAAATCTAATTGCTCTCTAGCCGTCTGGTGAGACGGGCAAAACCTGCTATTAACGAGGTTTCTTTAGATGAGAAACATCATAACCTTGGAATCTTTAGCATTCGGAGTGTCTTGGGGGCTTTGCTTGAATCATCTATTCCACTCCAATATAATCATGATATCAATAATAATAATAAAAATATTTTACAGAGGAACTGCCTCAGTCACACGAGAGTGTTTTTCATGAGGGTCCTCTCAACGTGGCATCCTGAGACACTCAACTCCTCAGAATTTCAATACTTCACTAAAGTAACGCCGGCTGCCACAAGGTACTACTGGTGCTGCTTGCTATTTGCTTTCTTCTGAGCAAAAATATGCAGATTCGACGCTTCCATTTATTCATCAAACATTAATGAATGATAACTATAACGATGGTGGTTGAGAAAGGTTCTCCAAACATAAAGCTAGTTGTTCTAGCTTGCCCTCGGGAAGAAATTTCCAGAAAATCTTCCCCGCGATAGAAGCAAGATAATAGTGATAGTAAAAAACAGCCCGCATGTTAAGATTGGTACTTAGCTGCTGAATATTTGTAGCAAAGGAGAAAGCAGTGTTATTCCCTTGATGACCGGTTGTTATCCGCAATCACGTTTTAAATCCCAAAGCATATGAGATCTTGCATTGAGATGCAAATCCATCAAACATAATAATAATCGTACAACTTCTGCGCTCTGTTCGCTCTAGGACCTGGATTGAGCACCTGTGTTCAGACACTCAAAAGGTACTCAATCAAGATGAAACATTATAGTAACGACTTTTTTTAAAAACTCATCAACTGCATATTTAAAATACAAAACAAACCTCTCTTATAACAGGCAGTGTGCAATTGGCTGTTTCTATTTAAAATTAATGACAATTAAAACGGAAAAGAAACCAAAAGAAGGAAGGAAATACAATGTTCAATTAAGCGAAAAAATAGTTCAAAGGTCTATGAAATCAAGGTCTGTCGAACCCTTGTTCCGTCGGCAAAATATTTAGTCCTGATTTCGAAATTAGGCGATTCCTTATTTTTTTTAGTGGGTTATGTTGAGGAAAGGCCATGGTGACCTATACAAAGCACAGGAAGAAAGAAGAAACCGACAAGCTAAGAGGAGAGAGAGACCAGATCAGATCAAGTATATTGATCTTAGATTTGAAAGAGGAGAAGTTGTAGGACTCAGGAAAGCAAGAAGAAGGCAAGACGTTCCATAAATTGCATGTTCTTGGGATGAATGATGATTTGTGAGATAGAGTTCGTGAAGTAGGAAGTGAAACTTGGAAAGGGTGTGAATGATTTGACCTTCTGGTGGTTCTGACACGCCTCATATGAACTGGAATAATATCCCTGATCTCCTGAGAACAATGCTCGCAAGGCCAGCAATGTGCAGATTGGAAAACCAATTGCCTGAGAATGCCAAAAAAGTAGTCAACGATTTCAGTGGAATAGCGATTAAGACAAGATGTTGATAATCTGTGCTATTTTTCGTGAACAAGCATTAGGAATGAAGAATTACGAACTCAGATGGAGAGATCACATTTCCCTTCGAGATCAGACAGCTGCTCTATAAGTATAATTTTCCATTTAAATGTACATTTGAAAATCCATCTCAAGATTCATAGGATAAAATGGCTAGTTGGTCACGAGGAAAGTTCCCGTCCTGCTTCATATATATGTACATTGATATTACGTGCATTCGCGTTGCAAACAAGACTGAAATTTTGCCAGCAATACAGGCAGCTGTAGATCTCAACTAACATATTAATACATATTTTTTCATCCATAAGAAGTTCATTGATAAATATAGAACTTAGCTCTTTCAGAAAAAATGAAAGCGTAGATTTTGTTTATTGATAATTGGTCTTGTCCCATACTTGAATTGAAAATTCTCTTTATGCATAAGTGCTTCAGCATAAATTATTAAATGGGATTTGAAAAGTTGTTTGAACTGAGCTAATTGAAAAGAGCAAAAGGAAATTGATGGTTGTGCAAACGGCATCTTGATTGGAACTAAAAAAAATTGCTGCCTTAGGCAGAGCGGCCTCATCTTAGCTAGAGAGAGCGACTACATAGAATAGGGGCACTCCAATAGGTGTTCCTACTTGGAGCTATGTTTACACCGTTTGTGATCAGTCTAGATTTTCACAGCCATACCAAATTATTTGAGCAAATTGAAGCAAACAAAATATGAAGAGCAAAAAGTTCCTCCACATTGGGAAGATTTCACGCACAGATTGATGAACATCTAGAATCAATTGAGATCTTAAGAAGTCCCCTTCTCTAATTCAGTGGGCTGCGTAGGTAGGCATATCAATAAATGAATGGCAAATTTCCAAAAGAGGACAGCCATGGACAGAATAGGGAGGAAAATGGCAGGACTGGACTGTATAGGACTGGATTGGACTGGATACAAAAAGGATAGGACAGGACATGCAAGACAGGACAGGACAGGACGATAGGACATGACAGGACAAGACAGGATATGACAGGGGAGGAAAAAACAGGGCATGACACCATATGACGTGACAGGGAAGTAAACGACAGGACTGGACTGGACTGGACTGGACTGGACTGGACTGGACTGGACTGGACTGGACTGGACTGGACTGGACTGGACTGGACTGGACTGGACTGGACACAAAAAGGATAGGACAGGACATGCAAGACAGGACAGGACACAAAAAGGATAGGAGAGGACAGGACAGGACAGGACAGGACAGGACAGGACAGGACAGGACAGGACAGGACAGGACAGGACAGGACAGGACAGGACAGGACAGGACAGGACAGGACAGGACAGGACAGGACAGGACAGGAGAGGACAGGACAGGACAGAACAGGACAGGACAGGACAGGACAGGACAGGACAGGACAGGACAGGACAGGACAGGACAGGACAGGACAGGACAGGACAGGAAAGGACAGGACAGGACAGGACAGGACAGAAAAGGAGAGGACAGGACAGGACAGGACAGGACAGGACAGGACAGGACAGGACAGGACAGGACAGGACAGGACAGCACGCAATAGAACAGGACATCATAGGAGATGACGGGAGATGACTGGATATTATAGGAGATTACACGACATGCCACGACATGCCACGATACGACCGGACATGACACAAAAGGATAAAAAAGGACATGGCAGGACACGACAGGGAAATATATCCATAGAAACATCTTATTTTTGAAAATCTGGGGGGGGGGGAGGATTTATTCTGGTCCTTCAAACTCCAATGCTGTGGGATCCTGGCTTAGACATCTACCCTGTTGCGAAATCCCGGTTGCACAAATCTCGTTTCAGTAACTCAAAGTTGGGATCTAATTGATTGAGTAGCTCCATAGGGGTAGTAACAGAGGGGGCAGGTGGGCTATAGCCCCTTCGTCAGGGAGCGCTAGCCCCCATCGGAGAAAAAGCCAACCCTGTGACCAATTGTTGGCAAGCGTGAGCTTCTGGGAATTCATATCATAATCTAGCCCCCTTGTTGGGGAACTTAGCCCCCTGTTGGGAAATGCTGGTAAAACATCTGTATAAGACGAAGGGTTCCGAACGTTTTCACAGCCGATTTCGATTGAATGCCGCGCAACCGATGACCCAGAATAACCGTCTCGATCTGATGCCAACGGTCCTCGATCTGATTCTGACTCGGAATCTCAAATGGAGACTCCAACAGGCGACGAGTCTCTAGCTACGAGGCCATGTTTCAGTCTAGGTGAGAGGGGTCGGAGCAGTAATGAGGTACCATGTCTGTAAGTCTTCGCATTTTTCAATACAGCACCAATGATGCTCGTCTGAAAGCGATCATCCTACCAACACAGGAACAGCAGCAGATGTTTCTCGCAAAATTTATGAAGAAGCCCGGCCAGAGATCCCCATGAAACATCTGTCAGATCCTTGTATTTTTTTGACAAGATCTCGTTACATTGCAAAACAAGCGAAAAATCGCAGAAGATTGCGGTAACCCACTGCCAGAATCGTGGGTTAATATTCCAATTGACATGAAAAGAATGTCGAAATGTCGTCGACGTCACGCTATTCGACCCAAGCCTGTTCATTGGCTGCTCCTTAAATTCGAGAATCTTAGGCAACTTTTGGGCGAAAACGAGCTCGGAAGGCAGGAAGCTAAACTAATAGCTATCTTCTAGAGAAGTATGCACAGAACTGTTAGAATCCAGCCTCGTGGCTTCATCAACAAGTGAAATCAAGCACCGGACCCAAACCCTGGTAACCATTTAAGGGTTAGCTACCGAAATGCCATCTGGCTGTCGTAAATGACCAAGCAATCAGCTCCGTAAATCTGAATGATGATGAGTGATACCGTCACAAGTGGTGATGACGACGGAAAATGCACCTTTATGATCTCACATGCTAACTTAAGTTTTTACAGCAGTCCCAAGTCGTTTCCTCATTTGTATTAATGGTGAAACTGTTACACCTGAGCTGCTATCTGTTGAAAAATAGTCAACTGCATCCTTCAGCAGTAAAAGTTTTCTATCGTCCTTAACTTGTTTTATTGCTCTTTCATTCAATAGTTTCATTCTAGTTTACCTACTCAATTTTCATCAATTTTACTTATGTTCGATTACAATTCCTTGTAATTCCTTTTTGGTTAAAATGAAAATTCTGATGTCTTATGTCCTATGTCTTACCTTCAAGAGAGTGTGAGAATCGGCTGGTCGAAGAATGGACGAAGAAATGTCGCTATCAAAATGCCTCAAGCAATGATTGATGGCAAAATGACGATCTGGCCTGACTTATCGTAAAGTAAATACGGCATCTGAAAGAACTGCATCAAGTGATTCCAGCAGAGAGCAACTAACAGAGAAGCCAGAAAAAGAAGAATTCAGATAGAATTCATCGCGTCTTCTCATGCAATACATCAAATGCTTTGATTTTGCTGTCAGGCGCTTTCCCCAATTCAAAGTCGAAGGGAGAGGAGAGCAAAATAGCCACTGAAATTGCAATCAATGACGAGTGCATCGGTTGAGCGTCTTTAAGTCATCAACCTCGATGTCCTCTGGTCAAGTTCTACCGCTGATCCAAAATCATTCTGGGAGGAAGTGCTCAGTTAAACTGAACTGGCAATTGTATTTCCTGCAAGTTTAGGACTAACTCAAGGTTGAAAGAGGCTCCGAAAGAGAAGTGTATCCAATATCACAAAGGAATCCAGTTGCTTTGTGAATCCATGGAATGGAGAAAGACATTTTTTAGCGAGTTAGTGAGTTAGTGAGTTATGTTTCTTACAAAGAAGTAAGAACTAAGAAGTTCCGAACGAATGAATATAGTTTTGGAAGATTGGTGAACTTTCCATTGATTTTCCTTTAAAATCTGTACCACGCCAGTAGACTTTCAAGCAGTTTTCTAGACAACGATGTTTTGCCATTGCTTCAAGTTGCTTTTTTTAGTGAGTAAAGTTGAGGAAAGGAGATGGTGGCCTTTACAAAGCCCCAACAAAGGAAGAAAGAAAAAAGCGAGAAACTAGGAGGAGAGGGAGATCAGATTAATTTTATTGATCCTCGATTTGAAAGATGGCAAGTTGTGGGATGCAGGAAAGGAAGAAGAAGGAATACTGTATAGATCTACCTATCACACCAAAGCAATTTTCCTTAGATTTTCAAAGTTCGCATGAATATTCAAAGCATTTTAAATTACGCGTCTGAATTACTGATCGTACCAATCACAAAGAAAGATTATCCAAGAGGGCGATTTCCATGGTTTGCTAAATGCACAAACGCGAATTCATCGAACTTTTTACGGTTGTTTCTTAAGCCTGCACAATCGAATTATCAATAAATAAAAAGACTTTATAATACAGTAGGCCGATGGAGCATAGGTTTGGTTAAAACCGTGACGGGGATGCTTAGTGAACTCGTGTTCTAAGTATAATTCTTCAGCTTGGGTGCAAGATGCTACTCAACAAAGGGGCAATTGAAGCTGTGAAGGGCATTCGGTGGAAATCCTGGGAAGATCCATTCAAATGGCATTATGAAACAATTCACTAGAATGGAAGACTCTCAGAAAAGCAGACGTCCAAAATTAAAGCCAAAAATGGATCCAGACTGCAGACTTTATTTGCGTGAAATCCCGCTTGATGCTGTGACGCATTTTGGAAAACGATAAAGTTTTTAGTTTAAACTCTCGTGGATGTAAAACACATATGTGTTTTTGCTCGTCGTTTTGAAAATAATTGAGCAATTTGTCACTTGTGAAGTCGTAATGGAGCGGTTTTGTTCGAATCCTGTTCTGTTTACAACCAAACGCTGTTTAAAAAGAATTCCGTCGAAAACCAGGTCATCAACATAATCTCACCTCACAAATATTAGTAGCCCTGTCTCAGGCTTCCAGAAAGCCCTCAATCGAGCATGCAATGTATGGACAACCCTTTCTAAAGCAGCACTGCTGAATGGATTACCTTCCAAAAAATGAAATTATTGTCATCATTATGCACATTTCCATAGAGTATCACACGTGAAATAAGAAAGCTAGAACGATTTGGAAAAGTTTCTCCGTTCCAAAGCGATGCTCTTCTGTGCACAACCGAAAAGGGAATTGCTTAGAATTCAAGTATAAGGTGGTGCAGCCATCAAAGGCTGTCATCGTTTCCATGAAGATATGGCAGTTGCCATGAAAACGAACTACTAGCTTTGCAACGACAGAGAGGAAGACAAAACAAAATAATCGAGGTCGGAGCTGATCAACCATGGACTCCTAAATGTGAATTTCGGGTTTGAAGTATTCGTGTAAGAGCCTTGATGTTATGCTGAGGTATGGGTTTGTAAATAACAAAAATGGAATCAGAGTCATGTCCGTGTATAGTGATACGATCGTTTTCATAGCTTTAATGACAGGCCCGGACTCTTCTCTAGGCACTGCGTCATGTCCTTTTTATTTCTTTTAGTAAATTATGTTGAGGAAAAGGCATGACGGCCTATAAAACGTCCCATGGTGGAAGAAAGAAAAGAGCGAATGGCGAAGAGGCGAGGGAGATCATGTCAAGTTCATTGATCTTCGAATTGACAGAGGGCAATTTGTAGGATTCGGGAAGAGAAGGAGAAGGCAAGACGTTCCATAAATTGCATGTTCTTGGGATGAATGATGATTTGTGAGATAGATTTCCTGAATTAGACAGTGAAGCATGGGAAGGATGTGGTTGGGAGCAGCTTCTGGCATTTTTGACACGCCGCAGAGGAACAAGAATAGTATCCCTCATCTCCAGGAAGCATTCCTCGTGAAAGTATCTGCCGCAGCTGGCAGTTGCCAAAGTTGATCAGAGTACCCGAAAGCAGGAGACCAGAAATGGTGGGTAAGAATTAGGCTTTTTTGAAGGAGCTGGGTTTTCAGAGGATGGTTTCATGTCACTGCTGTACTAACATTTAGATGTTGCAGGATTTGAGCATATTAACGCCAACGCTATCCCAGGGAAGGTACCAGCAGGGCGAGGGCCTACAACCCTTCCGTTGGGGACTCCTAGCTTTTCCACTACACCACGACACCAGCAACTACGACGCTTTAATTTGAGAGCAAAAAATGCTGGCAAAGTGATGTCTGTGCTGCAGAATATTCGCCTTTGATACATGGCACTATCTGGTTGAAAAAGATCATAAAAGCTAAAAGCATGTTTAAATAAATTTAGAATATTTAACATATTAACACATGTAAGTGATATCTAAACGCATGTAATTGAAATCATCTCCAAGGGCGTGACTGTACAGGATGTGACGGTTGGCAGGGGAACAACTCCAGTATACCACTTTCTATGCACTGTACTCAAAAAACTAACATTAAATCACAACTTGCAATGATTTAAGGACAATATGCAATCAGAAACGTAACATTGCGGTCTTTTTTCAAACAACGTTCATAATAGACTAGTCCCATTTTGGTTGCATGCATGCACGGAAGGGTACACTTGTTTTCTCCTTGCATTGCCTTCCCCGACTTAGGATAGATACCAATTTTCTACGAGACGATCAGCGAGTCAACATTAGATCTATGGCTGGACCGGGTCTGGGCCTACGACACATTGCACCAAAAGCAAAAGTGCATTTGCAACTACGACTTTACGAGTCTACTTCTATTTTCAGTTGTGTAAATGGTACCAAAATGAATTGCCTTCAATATCCGCTAACTTCCCCTCCGTGCATAAATAATTTCTAACAACCATTACTTAAGATTTGCACAATGCTCGAGATTTCTTGCCAAAAAGCACGTACGCTTTGGACTGGTAAGAATCAATAGTAAATTTTATTGTTTTTTCTTTTTAGTAAATAATGTTGAGGAAAGGCCATGGTGGCCTATACAAAGCCCCAACAAAGGATAAAAGAAGAGAGTGGAAGACTAAGAGGAGAGGGAGATCAGGTTTATTTTATGCGAACGATGGCAAGTTGTGCGATTCAGGCAAGCAAGAAGAAGGCAAGACATTCTATGAATTTTAGAAGGTCTCACACTTGCCACCAGTGCAAATTCATGTTACCCGGTAATACCTATTCTTTCCGTTTCATTTGAACCATTTGGACTACGTTAATGTATCTACTTGATTGATTCGCCTCTACTTGGCCCGCAAATGTGAACAGGACAAGAAAACAGTGAGACGACGATAACAAGGCCTTGTGCTAATGGTGTAATTTTCGATCCAAGGCCTGCCAAGTTTCCCATTTCTCAGCTATCACTTTTCGTAAGGCATAGATCATTCCTGATAGGTAAAGCCAACTTGATAAACGTGATAAACGTTGGGGTAGGTCAGCAAGTCTCAGCAGGCTATCTTTCAACATGGCAACTGCTGGGCCATTGGCCGGGTGGCCCTTCTACCTGGCCCACTAATGTGGGACATTTTCTGAAATGTTTTTTGACGCTTAATGGGTTGAGGGGGTCAACATGTAGACAGACCCGAAATTGGTTGCAAAGGGAATGGATTTTCATGTGGCTTTGGCCCACTAGTAAAACTGCCTTAAATGATGCCCTGAGTTTCTGTAAATTGCATTAGAAAATTGCAACGGATGTTGTCCTGAAAAAGATTGGACCATGATCGTGCGTGTTAAGTGTAGCTTCTCAGTTACCAGAAATCTACTCACAGAATTTCGAAGCATGGACCCACACAGGTGTCAAAGGACGAACCTTTTTAGGCCGTTCCAAATATTTAGAAAATGAGATGCTTGTATGAAATATCGCTGAGTAGACTGCTTGCATTTGGCGATATGTGTGCTATCGTGTTTCTCTCAACGAATTTAACATTATACATCCTGTTGATCCTTAACATTATGTTGAGGATGGCCATGACGGCCTATAAATAGCCCCAAAAACGGAAAAAAGAAGGGGAAGGTTAAGAGGAGAAGGAGATAGGATCAACTTTATTTATCATACATTTGAAGGATGGCAAATTGTAGGACGCAAGAAAGCAAGGAGGCAAGACGTTCCATAAACTGCAGAAGTAACACATTTTAAGTTACATTGTACAGAAAAATACTTCGTATTAGAGGTACTTATCGTGAACAATTACGAACTGTCTCTTTCATAAGCATCATACTTGCATGAGAAAGCTGAAAGAAACCAACATTCTCATGGCTTTTTTGACTTGGTCGTTTCCCGCATTTAGACGAGGCAAAAACGTACGTGGGATAAGACAACGGATTAGAGCATTTTTATTTCAAATAAAATTGACGAAATCTCAGTGAGAATAGGTTTCCGCGGAGTGCCTTTCAAGCGAGATTGAGTTTGCATTATAATGAGATATTTTACAGTGCGAGTTTTTTTCAATCTCCTTAAAGGGGCCGGTCGTCTGTAGTTTTAATCAAGTGTACATTATAAACATCGCATCTATGCACTGGTAGCTTGAGACAGTCGAATTTTGTTATAGTGCGAAGAGCTCCAAACTTCACTTCACTAGTAGAGTTTATTTCGCATCAGTTGGAAAAGATTTACGAAAACGACTGATTCATAGCTAAGATACCATGCTGTCTCCATAAAGTATAGATTTAAAGGTTGCTAAGCCTATCGTAACCTAAAAAGTGCTCAGATTTTTCCGCATGGGTACTTCAATACAAAGTCCAGAATTTCCTCCGTATAATTTTTTACTCTTCTGTGCTCTCTAATTTGCTGCCAAAAATAATTTAGCTACGCTTCGATCTCTATTTTTTCCAGTCGTTCATGATGCTCTGATAAGTGACTCATAGAAAAGCTTTCAGAAGTTCAGGACAGATCACCTTAAGCAATGAAATAAGTCCAATATATGAAAATGCATTGCGCATAGCATCCCAAATTAAGACATCAGACTTGAACACTATTCAAAGTAAATCCTGCCTCTATGCATAAAGGAAACCTGCAGTTGCTAATGGTTGAAGTCTACGAGACCATGCAAAATCTCAACCCGAAAAATTTGCTATTTAGAATCGCCAAACTGCAAATTTCTAGTCATGAAATGGAGTTCTTGTCCTCTTTAGGGTATATGCTTTGAAATAGTCTGTCCGAGAAATTGAAAAAATTAAAGCTCTTGCATCATTTAAAAGACGAATTAGAGAATTGAAAAATAACTGCAACTGCACGTTATGTGGAAATTTCATCAGCCAGGTCGGGCTCCCTACGTAGTCCATTCGTTCTCCACCTGTATACTAGTTTTATTTTTCTTCTTTTCATGTATATATATTATTATCTTTGTATCTTCTGTAGTATTTTTTATGTGAATAGTAGGCCCAATTAAGTTGTTTCTTAGCTAAACACTTATTGGTTTATGCCTACTTTAAATAAAGGAATATAAATAATGATTTTCTACTCTGCTACTTTTAGAATCATTTTCTCTACGCTTGGGAGTAGCCTGTGAGACACTAGGGATACTGACTTGAATCCTTCTGCTTTTTTCATTACCGACAGTGACAAACAACGCGTGCGTTATGAGTGACACATGGTGTAATTTCAACACAGTATCATATTGGAAAGCAGGACATTGAATTGCGTGGAAACGGCCTTTTGAATACTATGATGAAGCGTGCGTTGATGAATGTAAATTATGTGCGACTAACCAGTTATGGATGGGATCAGAGGCAGAAGGTGGAATCCATCGAATAACCCGCAAATCAGACTGAGGATTAGAACAAGACGCCGTTCGTCACATTTTATATATTCTACATTGAAACGCACCGACTGTGTTAAGAATATGAGAAATACAGTCAATTCTGTCTAATTCGAACTCTCTGGGAGGGTCGTAAAAGCGTTCGAGTTACAGAAAGTTCGAATCACAGTGATTCGAGTTATGGAGCTCTTTGTTAGGAGATTTTCAAAAGACCTGGAAATTTTTTTCGAAGTAGCAGCGTTCGAGTCACACGAGTGCGAAATAGACTTGCTTACACTAACCTGGAATTACGCCTTTGACATTTCCACTTTCACGTTGCACATAAACGTAAGGAGCCGCTTCTGAGTATGCCACTTCCAGATCCTTCTTACAAATGGGATGCAAAATCTTCCATTGTTTGCATACCCCTTCTTGCTTCAATGCTGCTGCCAGCTCGTACCGCACCCCACACTTGTAATCGCTCAAACTGACTTTCGATGCCTCCAAACCTGTCAAAAGCAGGATGATAAAAGGAGTTATAGATGTCATCATGCACATCGACGGTGATACTAGTTACCGAGGAGCTGTAGAGGGAGCAACGTTAGCGTGCGTGAGTGAACAGTTCTTCCTGGAGCAAACAACAAGCAACCAGTTCTCTTCAAGGACCTTTGGCTTTGCTGTGACATTCTTTTATATTGAGGCAGATTTGCATACGATTTCGATTCTGCGCAGCGACGCCGTTCTCTCAATTTTGTTAGCGACCGATTAAGCTATGCAAAGCTTGACCGAACTTAACTCCTTGTGTCACACAGGTCTTTTGAAACACCTGCTATAATTTTTTCGAGATAATTGAGACGTTTTCCCGTCAAATTAGGACTCTTCCTCAAGCATAGAAATGATTGATCTGGATGTCGAGCAACAACTCAAGTCTTTTAAATTCAAACACAGAAAGATGGCCTTTGCTGGGCTCGAGAAAAAACGCGCATGGTGGCTTTGAGAGAGGTAAACCCCAGGCCTATACCAAATAGCCCTACTATCTTTGTCATAATGGTTCTCAATTGTATAAAGAAAATCTAAAGCAAGTCTAGAGTAATAAGCTCATAAAGGATTTTAGATTTGGATTGAAAAGAAGCGAAACTTTCTCTAAAAAGGATGACTGGTTGTTTATGGTGCTTAGATTTCAGTTTGAAATTCGATTTCTCTAACTACTGTTATCACTAAAAGAGTGGACGTGCTCTCAGATTAAAAAGATACAGATAGAGTTCGAATTTTTGCCAAATTTTGCTTTTGAAGATGAAAAAGGAGGCAGTACGAACTTTGGAATACTGAACTGCACGAAATACCTTTTTCTTCTTCTTTTTTAGTGATTCGTGTTGAGGAATGGCCATGACGGCCTATACAAAGCCCCAGAAACAGAAGAAAGAAGAAAATGAAAGGCAAGGAAGAGAGATAAGATCAATTTTATTGATCTTAGATGTGAACGATAGCAAGTAGTAGGATTGAGTGAGTTGTGTTGAGGAGAGGAGAGGCTATGGTGGCCGATACAAAGCCCCAGCGACAGAAGAAAGAAGAAAGTGAAAGGCTAAGAGTTGAGAGGGATGAGATCAAGTTTATTGATCTTAGAGGACAAATTGTAGGACCAAACTAAACTACACGGAGAAAAAAAGCAAAGAAATATGGAAGAAACTAACTAGGTACGGCAATTACGCTGAGTGCATCTTGTGATTTTCCTTTCCTATGTGATGAAATGTGACCAGTGTCAGAGGAAGAAGCTTTGCTTTCCAATATGCCTTATTCATCGTGGCAAAAATGATATCATTGAGCAGCTTCTATTTTGCCATTGTGTTGTTATTGTTTATCTTGTAGTCCGGGTCATCTGCAAGTATTCCAATAGGATTACCGCAAGATTACCAGCTTGATGTAAACACACATGCAGCAAACCTAAAATCATAACATGACCCGTCTTATTTCAGCGATTCTTTCGTTGGTTCATCGCGCGAGGTTTTCAACATCTCTGTCACGCTGTTCTCCTCTTGAGCGTTTAAGAACTGGGCCACTGATATTGTGCAATTATTCGAGACAAATCACAAGCAGGGAGGTGTGTCTAATTTCTACACGTACCGCACAGTTATCTAGACTGATCCCTCATCAAATATTGATTGTTCAAGATTAATAGAAAATAGAGATTAAGGCGTCTACTTTTAGCTGATTATGGTCAATATCATCGCATTAGCTGCCAACAGTTATTTAATAAAGCAAAGAAGTGTGCGTATTGTTGGAAAGTGAGAGAAATGGTCGCTCCAAGCCAAGAAGAAATAGCTCTCGAGCAACATCTTATGAAAGAATTATTTTGTGAAAGCCTTGGTCCATAGTTATGTGTACAGCATAAGCAACTCCAGACGTGGAAAGTCTTCTACTGGTTACCTCCGATGCTTCCAATCTTTTTGACATGTTTATATATTGTTTGTTTGTATATTTGTGGTGTGTGCGTGTGTGTATTTGTGTGTGTATGCTTGAGTGTGTATGTGTGTTTGTGTGTATGTGTGTTTGTGTGTATGTGTTTGTGTGTATTTCCGTGTGTGTGCTTCCGTGTGTGTATTTCCGTGTGTGTGCTGCCGTGTGTGTATTTCCGTGTGTGTGCTTCCGTGTGTGTATTTCCGTGTGTGTGCTGCCGTGTGTGTGTATGTTGCAGTTGCATGCATCACCATCACTCGTTATGATTTGACACATATATACACATGTGAATACGTTTATGCATTTGAAAAGATAATGAGCTTTGGTGATGCCAGCCAACTTAACAAATTTCATTCTGTTGACATAGAAATGCTTCACCATCAATTGCCCGTCTTCCTTAAGATACTCTCAGAATAGGTGATCTCTGAAATGCAATTGCATTCTCCTTTATTCCAACTCTACATCAGTGGGTAAAAACTTTGATTTCATTTCATTCAACATTTCGATCCATTGTCGATATTTTGGTGCTTGAATTGAATTTCCCTTTTGACCAGTTGCGTTGAAATCGACTTCCACGTTTTACAGTCTCCACTCTTGTTTTCAATTCTTTCCTTGATATCAGTTCCAGCTCTGGATGCTTTGCTGTTTCTTCCATTCTTTCCATTAGGTAACCGTCAGGCATCTGGGAAGTGATTCAACGCAAGGCTCTTCCGTCACATTTGCCGCATGATGACTGGTTAATAAAGACCACCATGCTTGGTATGAGCGATGGCACTAGGAAAGGGGATGACCGAAACGTCAATGGCTAGACGACGTCAATGGCTAGACGACGTCAATGGCTAGACGACGTCAAGGGCTGGACAAACATGTTGATCGTGCCCGGAGTTTCACATTATTCTTGTGCACTGTAGCATCTTGTACTGAAGTGTTCTCAAATGTAATGTTCTGTACAATAGTTTACTGTTCTTCATTGTACATTGCTATGTTGTGCTGTCAAGCATCGTACTGTACTGTATTGCTCTGTGTTGCATTCTATTGTACTGTACTGTATTGCTCTGTGTTGCATTCTATTGTACTGTACCATGTTCTGTTGCAATGTACAGTACAGTACAGTACAGTACAGTACAGTACAGTACAGTACAGTACAGTACAGTACAGTACAGTACAGTACAGTACAGTACAGTACAGTACAGTACAGTACAGTACAGTACAGTACAGTACAGTACAGTACAGTACAGTACAGTACAGTACAGTACAGTACAGTACAGTACAGTACAGTACAGTACAGTACAGTACAGTACAGTACAGTACAGTACAGTACAGTACAGTACAGTACAGTACAGTACAGTACAGTACAGTACAGTACAGTACAGTACAGTACAGTACAGTACAGTACAGTACAGTACAGTACAGTACAGTACAGTACAGTACAGTACAGTACAGTACAGTACAGTACAGTACAGTACAGTACAGCACAGTACAGCTCGAAAATATCTATTCTGCAACTGGTACCTACTGTGAATTGCAGAAGACCAAGAGACATGGCAAGATTTAACGAAGTGCAACGTCGATGCCAACGGACCAGGCCGGGCCGCTGGAGATTAAGTCAAGTAAGTCAGGTACCGATCTTGTAAGCCAAAGTCTGCTGTTGGATCACGCCATCTTGCGTGACCTTCTGCTTGATTCTTGATCGCAAAAAATAGCATTTGAGCGCCGCAAAAGCGACAGAGCTACAACACCGGACTGGAAAAGCTACAACAATAAAGTGCTTACTGCAATGCTGATCGAGTGAAATCTGCTAAATGATGTGGCGATGGCAAGTTGGAATGTTGGGATAAGGTATGCACGAGCTTTGAATATCGTTGACGTCTTTTATGATTGCTTCATCGGATTGCTATGATGCTGATTTTGCCGAGAAAGCAAAACACAGCTCCTTAAAATGGTACATCTAAGGTCTTTTAGCCTTATCTTAGATTCTGTTAAGCCGCCTGAGTGGTACCATGGTGTAGTGGTTAAACATGTGGACTCATGATTGAGGGGTTGTGAGTTCGAATCCTGCATATGTCGCAATAAAGACACAATTGGTGAGGAAGTCAATGGAAAAAACCTCATGAATCCACTTTCCTAAAAAAATCTCAGGGTCTTGACTCTGGTTTCTGATACTCTTGAAGTCGAGAGTGCAACGCAGCAGCAGCAGTAGTAGTAGCAGTAGTAGTAGTATTAGTAGTAGTAGTAGTAGTAGAAGTAGTAGCAGCAGTAGTAGTAGCAGTAGTAGTAGTATTAGTAGTAGTAGCAGAAGTAGTAGTAGAAGTAGTAGCAGCAGTAGTAGTAGCAGTAGTAGTAGTATTAGTAGTAGTAGCAGTAGTAGTAGTAGAGGTAGTAGTAGTAGCAGTAGTAGTAGTAGCAGTAGTAGCAGTAGTAGTAGCAGTAGTAGTAGTAGTAGAAGTAGTAGTAGTAGCAGTAGTAACAGTAGTAGTAGCAGTAGTAGTAGTAGTAGAAGTAGTAGTAGTAATAGCAGTAGTAGTAGTAGTAGTAGTAGCAATATTAGTAGTAGTAGTAGTGGTAGTAGTAGTAGTAGTAGTAGCAGTAGTAGAAGTAGTAGTAGTAGTAGAATTAGTAGTAGTAGCAGTAGTAGAATTAGTAGTAGTAGCAGTAGTAGCAGTAGTAGTAGTAGAAGTAGTAGCAGCAGTAGTAGTAGAAGTAGTAGCAGCAGTAGCAGTAGAAGTAGAATTAGTAATAGTAGCAGTAAGAGTAGTAGTAGTAGTATTAGTAGTAGTATAGTAGACGTAGTAGTAGTAGCTTATTTTCTGGAGCTTTTGCAAAACAGTGCTATCGAAGAGCTGCACCGTATAACCTCAAATATCATAAAGATATCCCGTACAACAAAAAATGATAATAATGAGTCAATACAATGATTAAGAAGAGTAGCTTCGATTCAAATGCGATTATTCAGAGCTTCCAGCCTTTGCAATTGGACAAAGAAACATTAGAAAAGAGCGGGCAGAATTCTACGATGTAGATTTTGAAGAAGAAACATCACAAGCAGGGAATTAAATCTATTTAGACAGAAAAGGGATCAAAGATAGAAGAAGCAACGAACCATAGACGAGACGGGAAATTGGTTTCATGCAAGTCAAATGCACGAAAGTTGAACCGAAAAAATATGACATTCCAAGCTTCGAAGCGAAACCTGAGGTGCCAAAAGCATGCAGCGAAACTTTGAGTTGCGATTTCCCGAAACGCAAAAACTTGAGTTGCGATGCAGAGATTAGAGGTGGTATTATTTTTGCAGCACTAGAATATCACTAGTTCTCTCTGGCTCTTTTTCGTGGGAACAAGGCAAGCTTGCTTGTAAACTATTACGCCAATCAGTTTGAGGTCCTGTTCATTAAGAATCATTTGCACCAAGCCACTTCAAGAGTTGGTTAATGCTACATGTAAAAAAAGCTGCAGCTATCTGGTAAGAAAATCAATCTCCGGCTGGTCAGTTGATCCATTAAATCTCTAATTTCAAAGTCTCAATTGAGAAAACCTCATTCTCGACGCAGGGCATCCCGGTTTGATACCAGCAGCTGACTGCCTACGCGCTTTTTGCAAGCGAAGCAGATGTCATGGAATGGGTGAGAGAAAACAAAGTCGCGTCTGTCAACGGGTACATCTAACTTTAAATGCTGTAAAGGCGGATATGATGATGCGGTCATGGCTCATTTTGTCCCACTTTTTTGACTGGTTGGGTTTTTGATCACTGCACAGCCCTTCATCACTTTCTGGATCACGGCACAACCCTTGCTCACTTTTTCAGTCGCTGCACAACCCTTCATCACTTTTTCAGTCGCTGCACAGCCCTTGATCACTTTTTCAGTCGCTGCACAACCCTTCATCACTTTTTCAGTCGCTGCACAACCCTTCATCACTTTTTCAGTCGCTGCACAACCCTTCATCACTTTTTCAGTCGCTGCACAACCCTTCATCACTTTTTCAGTCGCTGCACAACCCTTCATCACTTTTTCAGTCGCTGCACAACCCTTCATCACTTTTTCAGTCGCTGCACAACCCTTCATCACTTTTTCAGTCGCTGCACAACCCTTCATCACTTTTTCAGTCGCTGCACAACCCTTCATCACTTTTTCGATCACTGCCCTTGTTGCAGATGATGGCCTCTTTGCCAAATTGCTATCCACGAGATTCGACCACTGTACTTATCGATGACGTCTCGTTCCTGAACCAATGCCAACCACCATGGAAACTAACCTCTTAGACAACTGTCTTTACTTGTGTCCAGCAACTTACTCAACACATCTTAAATAGTCGACTACAAACGCGAGGCATAGCTGCCAAAGGCCAGATGGCTATGCTCTCGGTGGATGAGAATTTTGCAAAGTTGACACTCCTTGTTTGCAAAAACAACAGCCGTCCACCTTTCTCTGCTTCATTCGAAATGACGCTCACTGATAATTGCTTTCCCTAGCTATCATCCACACCCGACAATGACTATTATCTCATTTTTCCCCTTCTTCTCCTCCGATGAGAAATTTTGGGAATATTCTCCCATCATCTCCAATCCTTGACTCGTCACTCCAACGCGCATGCTAGCACCAACCCGGTGGAACTTCAAAGAAGCAAAATATGCCATCAGAGAAGTTGTAGATGAAGATCTCCCACCTCAATTCCAAGGACTATACCACAAGTTCTTTTCTTAATATCATTTCTTAGCCTTCTTTAAAAAGCGAGCCATTGACAAACGAGAAGTAAGCAAGGCTCCAGTTGTGTCACTTGCTCTCTTAAAGATCTGAACAAACTTATCTTGACTACTTAAATTGAGGGGGTCATTGTTCGTGCCGATTTTTTATCTTATGATTGAGCTTGCTAATCACACGGACCTCCCTAAGGTGGTCTGATGACTTCTTCCCAAGCAGGATCTTCTCATTTGTCCCACTTTAATCGCATTTCCATATCAATGTGTTATTTGACCTTCTATAGTGTCCACATGCCTACTTGTATCTGGCCGGGTAGCAAGTCTCTGGGGTACAGTACTGGTGTCAAGACAAGAACCTTAATTCTTCAGCATCCTCGGGGATTCTTCTCGATCAATCCATTCCCAAGTAGGCAGGAAATTTTTCTAGCTATGCTAAGCTCAATATGCCTGCCGAATCTAAGAGAAGGACCTCTAGTTTAACGTCGACACAGTGAGCTGAACAGTCAGGTCTCCATCCAAGAGGTCGCCCATCCGCAGTCTTTCATCAATCGATCGATCTTATCTTTGGTCAACTAAGAAAGACTGTATAAGCCAACGCTCACCCACACTCGGTTGGTTGGCCTAATCTCAACTTTCGTTAATCGATGCAATGCTTTCTTTGGAAACAAGACGTCATGGATGATCAAAAACTGCAGAAGCGAGAGGCGCAGCATACTCGAATTTGAGCGCAGCAGAAACAAGAGACAGGGCTCTGAGTTATTTCTAGGAAAGTGGATTTCATGAGGTGGTATTCCGTTGCCTTTCTCGCCAATAGCATTTTCACAGAATTCCATAGCATACTCGAATTTGAGCGCACAAGAAACAAGAGACAGGGCTCTGAGTTATTTCTAGGAAAGTGGATTTCATGAGGTGGTCTTCCGTTGCCTTTCTCGCCAATAGCATTTTCACAGAATTCCATAGCATACTCGAATTTGAGCGCAGCAGAAACAAGAGACAGGGCTCTGAGTTATTTCTAGGAAAGTGGATTTCATGAGGTGGTCTTCCGTTGCCTTTCTCGCCAATAGCATTTTCACAGAATTCCATAGCATACTCGAATTTGAGCGCACAAGAAACAAGAGACAGGGCTCTGAGTTATTTCTAGGAAAGTGGATTTCATGAGGTGGTCTTCCGTTGCCTTTCTCGCCAATAGCATTTTCATAGAATTCCATCGCATACTCGAATTCGAGCGTAGCGGAGAACGGAGAATTGCCTCCCCAAGGGCTCGTGAATGGAGGTTTTCCCAGAGGGCGAACCCCTGTGAGTACCTGCACACCGAGCAGGGAAACTAACTCATTCACATCTCTCTTACCATGCTATACATGTTAGACAAAACCCTGTCTCTAGTTTCAGCTACGCTCGAAATCGAATGTGCTGCGCTTCTCCATTAAATGAATTGCATGCATTTGTTCAATTAAGCTGATGGCTTGGGATCACATGGGTGGATGCTCTTGCTGATGATAACCATCCTCGTTCATCCAGACCTGGGACCCAATCCAGGTTTTGCTAGCTGTGCGGCTCCAAGTAGCTGACTTAGTGGGAAAGCAATCTGAATTTCGGCAAATAGATTAATGACATCTCAAGTGCGCTCTCGGAGCGGCGTACAGATTAATTTCCTTAGAAGTAGACACTGAGCTAAAAGGCTTTTATTCTTACATTGACAAAATGAAATATAAATTTACATTTTTATACGCCGTCCGTAGCAGGAACATCAAATCATCTTTGGTTCTGAAAACGAACTGCATTAATTATTCCTTTTAACATTGGTATAGAGGAAAACAAAGACCACAGCACCATCTCATCAGCCAAGCTCCAACATGCTACAGCTAGGTAGATATGATTAAGAAAAAGGCAATTGTAAGAATCCTGCAGTAGCTGTTGGCTTTCTCAGTGGTTACTAGTCACGATAGAAGATTAAAGCTGGCAGGGTATATGTCAGCTGAGTCTCTGATTTCCTCTCGTACCAGTATGCCAGTGTAAGCTGTTGCATGGTCGACTCTTTGGCGACTAAACTGGCTCCCCCAACCAGACTCGGCCTCGTGAGAAGGATGGTAGGGACACCCAGCAGAACTAAAAACAAGAAATGTCAAAGGGCGGACGAGCTCCTACAGAGTCCGTGGTCATCCACTGCAGCCACCACTAGTGCTAACGTATTGACCCTGTCTTTCCTTGGAGCCCACTAGCAGTGGTATAGAGTGGCTCCTGCAGCTTGGGCAAGGCTGGAGTCCAACTTCTCGTCAGGCTGGCGGAACAGACTGAGCACTTCATCATGGCGGATAGCAGTGCCCTGAAAACAGCGTGGCAGAGAGGCAGTCTACTTGCCAGAAAATGGACGGAAAAACATTGATCACTAAAGAATTTCTTCGACTTTGCACCGAAAGATCTTCTGTAAATTTCGCAACCATATCATTATTATTATAATTATCATTACCATTACAATACTCTGTCTCAACCTAGTTTCAGCCTGGCTGCAGGTTGCCGTGAAATGTGGCCAAGGTGGAGGTTTCTGAACAGACTAAGGGCACAAGCCGGATGTTGCAAAACATCACTCGTTCGTTGGGACATAAAGACGGGTGACACCACATGTTGTGACTGTGGCGCTGCACAAGAGACGATGGCCCATGCATTGCAATGCCTAGATCTGCCACAGATATGCTCCATAGCCGATCTGATGGCCTACAACCCTGTTGCTGTGAACTGCGTTGACAGGTGGACGGGAAAACTTTGACGACACGATGATGATGATGAATGCATCAGAAAGGATACGTCACGGCTCACTCTATCTCTCCCTCCATTGTTATTCTGTAGCTCACGTAGGCAACAAGTGAGAGCCAACTGGGTCATAGGAATATTTTCATTCCAAAATGTGCTTCCGTGCCTTGTCTGTTAAAATATGATAAAAAAATCGTCGGCAAATGACTCGTGATAGCAAAATCTCCAGCTGAAGTTTTAGCTGGATCTACGCTTTAGTCAAATAATCCCCTCTATTGATAACGCTAATCCTATCGTTAAAATTCATTATTAAAATACTGGGACATTTCATCTGGTTTGAGATTGTCTTTTCACGCGGGATTGCACCATTTAGGTGACCAGCTACTCAAAACGCTTTCTGTCATCATCATCTTCTCTCGTGCTCCTTATCTCTCGTTATTGCAGCGTGGTGCTGATACTTTTCCTGCAACCAAGCGATAATTCTTTGTTTCTCTAATTATTCAAAATGCGAAACCGACGTGAAACGGAGCGAGCAATCGAGATGAATAGCTTTATCATTTGATTTGAGTGTTTGTGCAACTCTGCGAAAAGTTAAAAGCTTTGCGCGTATGATCCCTGGGGATATTTTTTATTGAATTATGTTGAGGAAAAGCCATGGTGGCCAATACAAAGCCCAACAAAGGAAGAGAGAAGAACGCAAAAGGCTAAGAGGAGAGAGAGATCACTTCAAGTTTATTGATCTTGGATTTGAAATATGGCAAGTTGTAGGATTGAATGAGTTCTGTTGAGGAAAGGCCATGGTGGCCTATGCAAAGCCCTAACAAAGTAAGAAAGAAGAAAACGAAAGCCTAAGAGGAGAGAGAGATCAGTTCAAGCTTATTGATCTTCGATTTGAAATATGCCACACTATGAGTTTCTATATAATCATCATTATCATTGCTTGGCTCAACTTTTTCAACTCTAATCGACTTGGTCTACGCACATTTCGGGTTGAGGAAGTCGGGCGAGATTTCCTAATATACGCAGTGCTTAAAATTAGCGTATTGATTGTTGAATAAATTACAAAATTTTCATTGATTAAATAAGCCAGGTGGAGCTAGTTTGAAAAGTAATTCATACAGGATATATCTATCGATGAAAGCTAAGGAGGCGAAAAAGCGAAGTCGTGAAGATGAAGAGCAGGAGAACGAGGAACAGAATTCTTGGAGGCATAGAGGAGCACTTGAAAGAAGAAGGGATATTGTCGCGATTTAGAGTTTACTGCGCGGTGATAAAGAATTCTCGAACAACATTAGCAAAAGTATTCTTCAACTGACCATGAATCTTCCACAGCAAGTTATTAGTCCTTCTTTAATCTTCCAGAGTGCTATACGTATATTTCGCAGTTGATGTCAATGAATTGAGCTGTAAACGAGACCCAAAAAAATAGTTTCAGTCATCCGAGATAGAGAACTGCCTATCTAACTGATAGATATAAATATATATATAATGTATGCATAAATACATGTATAATATATACATAAATTTAGATATATATATATACATATTTATATACACATGTATGTAAATATGTATATATATATATATACTTATATATATATACTTATATATATATACTGTATATATATGACACTCTGACTTAGCATCAACCAAATTTTATACCATAAAAATGAATGTAAAGCATCTTCATCATTCTCCTGAAGAAGGCCCAATCACCGAAACGAACGCGTTTGGCAAGTAATAAAATCCAACTCGTCTCTCTCTTGTGTTCTTCTATACATATATAAATATATATATAGCTGTCTGACGAGTGCCTTCGCACGAAACTCAGAGTAACAGAGAATAGGTCTTTTCCTTTTCTGCATTTCTGCTATATATATATATATATATATATATATATATACATATATATATATATATATATAGCAGAAATGCATATATATATATAAATATATATATATATACACTATATATATATACACTATATATATATATACACTATATATATATATACACTATATATATATATACACTATATATATATATACACTATATATATATATATACATATATATATATATATATATATATATATATATATATATATATATATATATATATATATATATATATATATATATATATATATATATATATATATATGTATATATATATATATATATATATATAGTGTATATATATATATAGTGTATATATATATATAGTGTATATATATATATAGTGTATATATATATAGTGTATATATATATATAGTGTATATATATATATATGGCCCGAAGCGCTGTTTTAAAGACCAACTGAATCGATCGCTAGCGCAGGCCAACATCCCCGATAACAACTGGGAAACCATTGCACACGAGCGACACTCATGGAAGGTCAAAGTTCGAGAAGGCGTAGAAGCTTTCGAAGCCGAGAGGAGGAGCCAGCCACCCCTCCGCCGGCCACTCTGCCATGTGACTACTGCCCAAGACCTTTGCGCCACAGACTGGGCCTACTCAGTCATGTGAGGGCCTACAAACGGCATCAAAAGGATTCATGAAGGAAGAACGTGAACCAAACTCGGACTACGATTGGAATCCGACGACAACGACGATATAAATATATGTATATAAGTAAAGATTCCGGTCCGTTTGATGTCTGATTTCATTTTATATAGATATATAATATATATTTATATATCTATATAAGCTTTGGAGATCAGAAAGCATGAGAATAACATCATGAACGGCTGTATGGGATGCGTATTGTCTCAATCTAAGACATTTGCCCCATCGATGTCAGCAATCCTTGCAGAGTTTTCTAGATCGTTTTTCAGCGTATTTTTCAAGGTGGGTGGCGGTCTGCTTCTTTTTCTTTGGAATCACTCGTGATGATGACCATCAGAGCTGGGGACTCCCCTCTAGCCAGATGTCCAATCATTTTGTATCTCCTTTATTATATTTCCCCATTTGCTTTATCGAACAGGAAATTGCAAATAAGTCAGATTGGGCCGAATTGAATTTCCTTATTTCTGACTTCTCCTTCAATAAGATGGCCGTAAAAGTGCTCGATGCAGTTCCCATCAATCTCCTAAACTCAGACAGCCCCATTGAGCTGATGGCTGGAGTCTTTACAGCCGGATGCTTCTATTCACAGATCCTTCCGAACTGGGCTTCGGCGAAACGACCCAATACCCCATCCAACAATTCCCCCAAATCTTATCCATAATTCATCCAAGTATTGGTAGGCGCTAGTTCTAGGGGGTCACTTGACACAATTTTTTTAAGGGGGGAGCCAAAAAGGCATTCTCAGGTTATCGAAGAATTACAACCGTACAACACAACAAATGCACTATTTATTTAAGTTCGATTGACAGTGTTACTCAACTCACCAAAATTTGCTTAAAAATAAGTTTACCTAGTACCTTTCTAATCAAATTGTGCATATTTGGGAAGCCATCTTTATCGATGTTGGGGGTCAATTGCATCTGCTTCCCCTCCCCCTTCCAGGCAGCCATAAATAAGTTTTCAAGCAATCCAATATTTCATCGGATATTTTCTTGCACCTGGTTTCCAAGGGCATCTGTGTAAGAATACAGCAAATGACACCAATGTCTCTCTTATTGCTTCGATAGCTTTTTCATTCCTCGATTCATTCTGCCTCATTCTCATCACTAGCACTTCTAACCACTGACAGTAGGCCGGACGTCCTTCGACAGTGCCGATGGCCTAGCTCCCTGTTCGACCTACTTGCTGCGTCTTCTTTGTTGTTGGGACGTTTCATCGAAGCTGGGGCACACTTGCGAAGTCAATGGTTTGTTTTCCCTTCGTCTTCTTCGCCATACTTTCATGGGAACTGAACGTGCTTCCACATGGCGTCACAGCACAACGTAAACAGCGGTTTCGCGCCTTCTAACCCGCAGTATACAACGCATGCGCATTGACCCATAATTAATTGTAGCCATGATGGTTGACCCAAAGTGGTCACCAAACCAATCAGATAAATCAAAACCTCACAGAGACTCTCCATCCCCAGTCTCGTCGGTATTTAACTTCATTAGTGATAATGTCCCTCAAACCAATCTTCCAATAATGTCATACAAAAGCTGAGCCTACCAAACCAACGAGAAATGCAACAAAAAGTCTGCTACCATATTGAAAGAGTATGTTGAAGGAAGGACTCGATGAGGAAGAAGAGGAGGTGATATTTTAACGGACTCTGCTCCCAGGAAATCAGGGAATTTATACCTAATCTCCTGAGAAGCGTTAGAATAAGCAAAAGCTCTAACTGCTCGCGAGATTGCCCAAATCCACTGCCCTATCCATAAAAATCACCATTCATTCCAAGAACTTTCAATCCATGGAACAGCTTCCCTTCCTCTCTCTTCCCAGAATCATGCAACGTGTTTTCTCTCAAATCCAAGGTCAGCAAAACTTGAGTTCATTTCCTTCTTCTCTTAGCCTTTCCCATTCTTCTTTACCTGGTGCTTGGCTATAAGCCTGTTGCCTTTCTCCATAACATGGTGGCTAAAAGATCGGAGATTTTGCCTAGAATGACTTTCAGTAGCACGCTGCATCATTTGACCGCAACCTGTACGGCTTTTCACCAGCGCTAGACCTTCAAGAAGTTGAATTTACAAAAATGTATCATGCAAGCTGCCTAAAAAGTGGTTAGGTAAAAACGAATGTCGCAATACTATCTTCGTTCATTAACGAGAGGGTATCCTACCCCAAAAATGTGATTTCTTGGATGAATGTTGTTAGTATTACCCCCGTCTCTTTCCATTCCACGTCATTTTACCATAATTACTTATTGAACTCTCGTTGAAGTAAGGTATTTCGTTAAGCAATCAGCGATCAGTCATTTCGCAATCTGTTATACATATATAGTTTTTTTTGTTGAATAGATTGTGCAAATCGCCCTGGAAAGTGGAAGTGTTTCATTAATTATTATACGGACCCATGCACACAGGGGATTTGCATTCTCAATTAAACGGGTTCTTCAAAGTTGAAGTTTCCCTGCCTGTGCAAAAATATTTACGGCGCTTGTCGTGTTGCAGTACATTACGGATTTGTTGCTAACATGGGAAAATAGAACTTCCTTTGAAGGAGTGAGTAATTTCCACCCATACATTCCCTTTCCTCGAGAAGGATTTTCAACTAAGCATTTGGTAATTGATTTTCCTCTACCACTGGGACGTACAAAAAGAGCAAGTCCAAAGAGCAAATTCAGCTCCGAGTTTTTCAATTGTATCAATTTTTTCTCGAAATCGTGAATTAATAGCTTATTCGAGAAGCTCGGTTTGGATCGATCTCAATGCCAAACGCATCTCGCCTCAACTTAATTGAAGCACATGTCTCTTCTTTCTGCATCATATAGAATGTTTTCCCCAGTTAACTTCATTGATATATTTTAGATAATAATAATATTAAAGATAATAATAATCTATATCTACAGGATAAACTTGGTCAGCTTGCTCAGAAGCTGTTGTCAGTCAAGGTCCTGTGAAAATTAAAAGCTAGAAAAATTAAAGATATCAAATTGCCAGATCAAGTTTAAAAACATCCATAAAATACATGTTTAAAAGTTAACTGTACTCTCAAGTTGATCACATTGTCTCTTGGAATTGCTATTGTCTCAGCGCATCAGGTAGTTGGTTGTACAATTTGGATCCCTGAAACAGGAATGACTTGTGTTGCAGAATTATGTTGAAATAGAAGTAGATTATTGCCGAGAATCAAACATGTAATAAGAAGTCCAGCAAATGTCGCATCATCTGAGTCTTCTGGAAGAAATTTAGAATTCGGCCTAGTACATCAAGGTCAAGACAAAGATCGCGCCAATCATTGTAGGTGCTCTTGGCACAACAACTAAAAGCTTAGCTGAGGTACTTGAGACACGTGAGACACTTGGTGTCCCAGATGGGACCGGGGGCTTGGAAACATTGTAGGCGCTCTTGGCACAATACCTAAAAGCTTAGCTGAGGTACTTGAGACACATGAGACACTTGGTGTCCCAGATGGGACCGGGGGCTTGGAAACATTGTAGGCGCTCTTGGCACAATACCTAAAAGCTTAGCTGAGGCACTTGAGACACGTGAGACACTTGGTGTCCCAGATGGGACCGGGGGCTTGGAAACATTGTAGGCGCTCTTGGCACAATACCTAAAAGCTTAGCTGAGGCACTTGAGACACGTGAGACACTTGGTGTCCCAGATGGGACCGGGGGCTTGGAAACATTGTAGGCGCTCTTGGCACAATACCTAAAAGCCTAGCTGAGGCACTTGAGACACGTGAGACACTTGGTGTCCCAGATGGGACCGGGGGCTTGGAAACATTGTAGGCGCTCTTGGCACAATACCTAAAAGCTTAGCTGAGGCACTTGAGACACGTGAGACACTTGGTGTCCCAGATGGGACCGGGGGCTTGGAAACATTGTAGGCGCTCTTGGCACAATACCTAAAAGCTTAGCTGAGGCACTTGAGACACGTGAGACACTTGGTGTCCCAGATGGGACCGGGGGCTTGGAAACAGCAGCGTCACTATTTACTGCTATCACTACGAGACATGCCATGAACCTCTGAGGTGCAGGTGAGGACTTGAGGTTTGTTGAAATGACACCCCATGTATACATATTCATAAAGAGGAAGGATGGACTGGTCGCATTGAAAGGTGGGACGAGAACACTGCTCGATAAGCACATTTCAGCATGTCCGAAAACATAACTTACGCCCGATGAAGGATAGGTAATACAAATGACGTAACATTGAGAGGAAGGACAAGGGCACTGCTGGATGAGCGCATTTCAGCATGTCCGAAAACATAACTTACGCCCGATGAAGGATAGGTAATATAAATGACGTAACATTGAGAGGAAGGACAAGGGCACTGCTGGATGAGCACATTTCAGCATGTCCGAAAACATAACTTACGCCCGATGAAGGATAGGTAATATAAATGACGTAACATTGAGAGGAAGGACAAGGGCACTGCTGGATGAGCGCACTCTCAGCGTCCAAAACACAAACATGTACGTCCGTTTCTAAAGAGTGGTTAAATGTGGTTCAATTGGATTAACTTCCCCTTGGACGAAAAAACCAGCAGTTGGCGATTTCCTCTGGAAAATCTGTCAACGTTAGCGAAAAATAAGGGAAAGAAAACTCTGACGAGATTTAAACATACTAGGTTATCTGTTTCGACGGCAGTGTTTGTTCTGGTTGAACAAAACTGCAGACGAGGAACTAGCTTAAAAATTTGGTTGAAACTGGTTAAATAGATGATCCACAGTTCTGGAAGAGAATTATAGAGCTGCATATAGCAATATGGTTATGCTTCGGTTTGCAAAGCAGAGCAAGTTGAAAGTACATCATGATCCCATGGAATGTGTGGTGCAAGGAAAACTACAGAATAAAGTCGTGTTTTTCGACGCGTCCAGTCAATCTCCAATCAGTCTTTCAAGCGATACTCTCTAGTAACTAACTCTAAGACAACGCTGAGCAAAACTTGCACAGGTACATCCATCCACAAGGTGCATACTATTCTTTTGGGTACGAAATTTCTGGTTTTAGGGGGAACAACCAACCTAAAACCAGAAATTCCTGCAATCACAAATTTAAGTTCGTTTAAGAGAAAACTTAAAGAAAATAAGGAGCAAATTTTATGAGTTAGTTGCAAAAAAGGAAGCATCACAAATTAAACTAAATTCGTAGATTTTGTACACTTTCAAATTTATTTTTCTCCCTTTCTCTTCTTCTCTTTTTTTTATTTCATCTTTAATTTTAACATCACCTTTTAATAACATTCCTTACCAGTATCATCTTTGATTTAATTCATTTAGAGCTATTTGCTTAACTTACAGTAATTATAATTTGTAGCATAGCAGATCCACATCAAAATTTATGCTGTCACCTTTATTTAACCTGCTTTAATAAATACATGATGCATGTATGTATGTATGTATGTATGTATGTATGCATGTATGCATGTATGTATGTATGTATGTATGTATGTATGTATGTATGTATGTATGTATGTATGTATGTATGTATGTATGTATGTATGTATGTATGTATGTATGTATGTATGTTTATGCATGGATCACTATGTATGTATGGATCGCTATGTATGTATGGATCGCTATGTATGTATGGATCGCTATGTATGTATGGATCGCTATGTATGTAATGCATTGCCACAGTTGGCCGACACAGTGAACACACGATACAAACAAGCAACCTCGACTCATTCACACCCTTTCCAAGTTTCACGGCCTGACCCACAAAATCCATCTCACAAATCATCATTCATCCCAAGAACATGCAATTTATGGAACATCTTGCCTCCTTTCTCTCATGAATCATACTACTTGCCATCTTTCAAATCTTAGATCAATCGACTTGATCTTATCTCTCTCTCCTCTTAGCCTTTCGCATTCTTCTTCGTTGGGGCTTTGTATAGACCACCATGGCCTTTCCTGACATAACCCACTAAAAAAAACCTGGCTTGATGCAAGCGGTAAATTACAACTGGGTAAGATTTTCGGTGCAACAGTAGCGCAATATGAAAAGCAAGTTGATTGCAAACAACATTAATTGATTGTAAATACAGGTGAATGAATACAGCATGAAACGATTGTGGAAGGAAGAATTAACAAAAGCGAAATCACGGCAAAATGCCATGATGAAATAATCTGAAGCCACCAAGAGAGTAATCCTGATCGGGATGCGCTCATAGATGAAATGGTGCTAGTCGCCTTTAAGATGGCAATAACCTAAAACCACTTGTGAAGTCGATACATGAAAGCTCTTAATCCTGAATAGTGTCCTGAATAGTTATTTACAACCGACAAAGAATCCAAACTTGAAATCATACTAATATCAGATGCAGTTTTTACACAGACAAAAAGTGGATAACGGACACGATTTTCGCTTCGAAGCCCAAGTTAAAGCTTCTGTACCGTGTACATGTACACCGGACATAGTTTCCACCCAGGTACCACAAAGGATACAATTTCTACACTGGGTACAGTTACCAGACTAGTTATAGCTTCCAAACCGGGCGAAGTTGCTGTACGAAAATTAATTCCACGCCACTTATAGATGTAACCGGATAGAACTTCTACACCGGATATTAGGGATAAAGTTTCCATGTTCGATATAGATAGGATTTCAAAGTCGGTAAATGCACATTTGAATTTTGCAACGATCAAAGAAAATCTATGCAAATAAATGAGCAACGAGTCACATTGGTTGGTGGATAAACATGTCTTATTATATACCATTGCTGTAATGCTTGAATATCAATAAAACGCAGTCCATTCACATCTGTCATGCTTTAACCGTCAAAATTCTGCCACCAGTTCTTTGAACCTCTCCGTTGCAGTGCAACTGACAGTTGCAGTCCGAGGTGCAAACAGGATGCATTCTGGGAAGGCCAGCCTCACTCCAGACAGTCTCAAGGGCACTCACCAGCTCACTGACTAACTCTTTACTGTGCCATGGGGTTGGAGCAATGCGCAATTTTTCACTGCCACGTGGCACGGTTGGGTAATTGATGGCCTGTATATATATATTGTATCTTTCCTGCAAAGCGTTGGAGACATACGTGTTGAGATCAGGATCTGCCACCTGAAAAATTGAACAAGTTTAGATTTTCACTTATAATTCATTAAAACAAATAGCTAACAAATGACATAACTTACTTGCACAAACTACTTTTTTTAGTGAGTTGTGTTGAGGAAAGGCTATGGTGGTCTATACAAAGCCCCAACAAAGGAAGAATGAAGAAAGCGAAAAGTTAAGAGGAGAGAGAGATCAGATCAAGTTTATTGATCTTAGATTTGAAAGATGGAAAGTTGTAGGATTGAGTGAGTTATGTTGGGAAAAGGCAATGATGGCCTATACAAATCCCCAACAAAGGAAGAAAGAAGAAAGCATAAGGCTAAGAGAAGAGGGAGATCAGATCAAGTTTATTGATGTTAGATTTGAATGATGGGAAACTGTAAGATGCAGGGAAGCAAGAAGAAGGCAAGAGGTTCCATAAACTGTATGTTCTAGGGATGAATGATGATTTTTGGGATTACAGGGGGAAAGGGCATAACATCATCTGGTCCCAACTGTAAATGGTGCTTACAATGTAACAAATTTATTCCTACATACATTCATTCATACAATATAAAAAAATTGGAACAAGAAAGCTTAATTAAAATTTTCCCCAAGTCAGGTGTCCGATAAATGAAGCAAGATTCAGAATTACGATTCAGTTGCCATGCCCTAAAAATGGGATGTTTCGGGAAAATTGTCGCTCACGACACAGAGACCCCCTCTTCTGCCTTGCATCGCAGATCAAGCTCATTTATGATTGGTCGTTTCGCATTACACTCCTGCTCTCAAGAAGGGTTCTCGAAAGGGATGCATACAACATAATTCATACAAAAAAACTAACACGAAATTCCCAAGCTGAATTCTTAATGCAACAGATCAAAATTGTTAGTGCGACGAGAAAGAAGGCTTAAATCCCTTAACGTGTTTGGATAACATAACATACAGTAAAAGCCCGCAACAAAGAAACTGACTTATAAGAAGCCGTAGCCTAGTGTATGAAATACAAACTGCAAATAGCCAAGTCACCAGAGTCGTCCTGTTTATTCTCAATATGAATGCATTTACTTGTACCTAAATTCGCTACTTTAAAAGTAGATTTTCGGACACCAGTAACAATGCACTAATCTCCGCATACAAACAGTATCTTATCCTTGCAACGCAGTAAAAACCCGCCACTAAGAAACTGACTTATAAGAAACCGTAGCCTAGTACAAGAAATCCCTTGTACTCAGTAATAAGAAAAAACTTAGCATCAAAATATTTGTTCCAGTTTCTTATAAGTCTAGAAAGGACCTTCAGATCGACAAAATATCACAGTACAGTACAAAGCTGATTTCTTTCCAATACAAAAAAATAAAAAGAATTCTCATGATTTAGCTCTGTCTATAAATGCTATGTTACACGCGCAATTGTACTAGTTCTTAGTGAACATACAAGAAACTGTGCAGCCTAGAGTTTTCCTTAGAAGCTAACAAGCCCAATTTCGAAAGATTGAATTTCTTAGTGGCGGGCTTTTACTGTACTCGGCTTTGAGGTTAACAGAAACCAGAGACACGGCACTGAATTTTTCTAGAAAAATTGACATAGCGGTTATTCTCCCGTTGCCTTCCTCACCAATGGTGCTTTACTGTGACACGTGCAGGGCTCGAACTCACAACCCTGGGCTGCGTTACGAGTCCACACGCACGTTGCACCATACTCATCATCATCATCCTCATCCTCATGATGGGTCAGGTTCTCTCGTCCATCCTGCCCGAATTCGCATGGCTACACCGAGCCCTCCAGATTATCAGGTCTCTCGTGGTATTCGGGAGATCCTCGACAGCCAATTTCGTGTCTTCGACAAGTACATCGACGTATGGCTTGCGAGGCAGACCTTGACGAGCTCTCCCGTGGGTTGGCCTCCACAGAACTATATGGTTGTTGTTCAGCGCGAACACAATGGCCAGCGAACTTCAAGCGTCATGCATCATACTACTGCTGCACTATTATGCACATATCATAACAATAGATATAATTTTTCTAATGAAGCGAAAGGCCTAATTCTATCCCAAATAAACCATTCTGCGTAACGTCAAAAACCTTCCCACGACTGTGCTGTCACTGAGGCGAGATGTGTTCGTTTCGTAATGACATAATATTCGCAAAAATTCAATACACAACTTACTACGACTGGAATAATATGGCTCGGTGCATATTCGATAGGAAAACCGCGACGCAGGAGCTGATTCCTCACGTACGCAACACTTTGCTGGTGACGTTTTCTGAGCTGACGTCCCTCTTCTGCCTTCAGAATTTCAATAGACGTCAGGGCAGCTGCGGCCTTGTCTGGTGGGAGAGCCGTGGTGAAGATGAATCCAGAGCCGTAGCTACGAAAAGAAGAAAACAACTTTTGAATTCTTACAGCTTTTATTCATCCTTCATTCATTATCATCATGGATTGCATACTGGCGGATGCCGACATCAGCCTCGCGGAAGCTGCAACCTTGCGCAGAAATCGCGACTCATGGAGACAGCTCATTCACAGAATCACCAGAAGACGGAGAAGACTTGACGGCACATAGAGAGAGAGAGAGAGAGAGAGAGAGAGAGAGAGAGAGAGAGACTCTGAGAGAGAGATAGACTCTGAGAGAGAGATAGACTCTGAGAGAGAGAGAGAGAGAGAGAGAGAGAGAGAGAGAGAGAGAGAGAGAGAGAGAGAGAGAGAGAGAGAGACTCTGAGAGAGAGAGAGAGAGAGAGAGAGAGAGAGAGAGAGAGAGGTACTAGTCACTTTTTCTCCATTAACGCTGAGTCTCTTTGTATGCACATGATGCTACATAGATGTCAAGGTAGACATTAGGACACTGAGAAGCCTTCGGCTTATCGAGCAATGTCTAGGTCCTTCCTCTTGAAGTGACAATACCTCGTAATTCCTACGCCTGAAGTTACAGAGAGCTGGCGACTCTCCTGAATCTAAGTGAAAGCTTAGCTGAGTGTAAGAGCTGATTCGAACCACTGACTGACCATAGAAACGATGAGCAAGAATCTTCCCACAGAGCCATACTGACACCAACACTGAGCCTGCCGCGTTTCAAATGAAATGGATTAGAAGACACGCGAATGAGTTATCAGACAGCGTCCTATTCTTCTGCATTGCTAAGACCGCGATGCAAGACTCCCACAAACCTACCAGACTCTCGGTAACGAGATGAATCCTTTACAACAAAAACTCCGTCCGGACACCCTATACATTCACTGCACCCTATCACTTCCACTCTGCTTCACTTCAATACTTAACAATTTTCAACATCCCATTATTCCAACGACCGTTATAAAGGAATTTTTGGAAGGATTGCTTGAAACATTTAAAAAGTTGGCAACAATTTGCCGCATGAAGGATGCAGTCGAACCACTTTTCTCAAATGTGCAAGTTACCTTGAGTATAAAAAAACAGCTATCACAAGGAAGCGTTGGGTTGGGAGCCAAACTTCCTAAAATATCCTAGCCACGACACGTGCTCTCCGATTCACATGAAGTTCATACAATATTTAAAACATCGGAAAACGTCGAAGCCTATTTCTTGCGAATCACGCAGACATACATACACAAATTGGTTTTCGTCAGGTTGCAAACCACATAAGTCAACCAATCCTCTCATGAAGGCATATTTTTTTCTTGAGACATAATTTCCGATGACAAGATTCCATATCTATTCGAGCACTGGAGAAAGCTATGAACTAAAAATAATTAGCAGAGATTTTGAAGCACGATTGGATGCAGGCTAGCAATTAGCGGTGCATCAATATTTCATACAAAAAATACGTTGTTTTGAGAAATTTAGCTTTCAGACAAAGGTCAAATGCATTACAGCTTTATTTGACTTAGTATCATACATGCTTGCGAATTTAGGATTCAGCTGAAGACTCAGCCTAGAAAAGCGGCTTTGCTAATCAAAATGTGTATTTCCGACCACCCACCCAGCAATAGCCAATTTATCCCTACGCACAGACACCGCGGTTTGAGACTAGAGTGAGGCATTAATGCCATACTATAGAAAGCAGCTGGTAGTCATGAGTGGTCCGTTCCAACCTGAAAAATTACGCGATAGAAACGCAGGCCGGTCGCTGGTGGTTGCAACAATCAAGGCACACAGAGAAATGATAACTACACAAAAAACAAAACACGGGTGCAAATAATGCTCAAACCTAGAACGAATTAGATTCAAAACCAATGCTTAACATATTCGGTATTCAAAATTGAGACGAAAATGATAATCACAGTCCAGAGGGAAAGTATCCAAATATAGTATGCGAGATTAATTAGACAGATGATTACATTACGAACAAAGATACACAAGAAGTTACATACTGGGAACCAAAGGTCTGCCTTACTTGACCTCGTCGGTATCGATGAAACAAGAAGCTACCTAAATTTCACAGCGCTGATGGCTACTTAAAACTGGTCTCTCGGGCTTAACTTGTGGGACTCCATGAAATCTGCGCAAGCGCAGTTGAACAAAAGTGGGTCGACTCTTGAACCCGGCGTGAGAGCGATATATTTATGCATGTATATATACAAATAGATATAAATAAATATATAATAAATGTCTATGAATATATATACATATAAATATAAATTTTTTGTATTTATATATATATATATATATATATATAAATAAATACAAAAAATATCCAAAGAGAAATAATATGATAATCTAATAACAGTAAAAATCCTAACAACAACAACTATAATCCAAAAACTACAACAAAAATAATATGCAAAACCTAATGAATCCATCCTCAAAAGCTAAGAAAGCAATTTTGTGAAACAATTAGAATGACAGTCGAAATTAATGAAAGAAATATCCACGGCTAATCAAAACGATATTCACAGCTGAGAGAAATAATATGCGACGGTGCCAATAGTAAAATATAGACATGAAACTAATATGCAAATCCAAAACAATTAATATTCAACATAAAAAAGGAAAACTACGTGAAATTTTAATGGAATAAATAATAAAGAAGCCAATGCAAGTGATATTTAAAACCAATAGAATTAGTAACAAATCGAGACTAGGCAACGACTGTTAAAAAGGGAGAGATCTACAAATATGAACTACTTATGAAACCACACGGAAATTCGAAGTTTAGCGACAATAGTATCTGATGGTAGATTATACTTGATAAAAAATTATGCTTAATTCGGTGAGTAGCGATTCCTCTAGGAGACTGTTCTTCTGAAATTTTTGCATTTCTATACAGTCATCTTCAAAAGCGACTATAAACAAAAGCTGCATAAAGATATTAGAAGCAATGGGAATGTGGTGCTATCGAAGGATGATGAGGATATCGTGAGTAAAGAAAATGAGCAATGAACGGGTGCTTGAAATGTGTGGTATGACAAGAAGTATGATGGTGACCATACAGAGAAGACAATTGAGATTTGTGGGCCATGCAGTCAGGAAAGAAGGGCTTCAGAAGCTGGTTCTGGAAGGGAAGTTTGAGGGGAAAAGAGGGCGCGGAAGAAGAAGACTGGACTACATGGGGGGACTGGCCTCGGCTACGGGATACAGTGCGGTGGAACTTTTGCGGCGTACGGGTGACCGGATTGGTTTCAGAGAAGTGGTAGCTAACGTCAGTCCCTGACATGGCACCCGAAGAAGAATCTTCAAAATTTATCTTCCTTGAGAAACTGCGAGTCTTCCAAATAAGCAGTGGAATTACTATGCAGACCTTCACAACGGAGCGATGAGATTCTCATGTAGCAAGCGCATATTTTGTAAGGATATATCTTTCATCGTTCATTCATTCATTCATTCATTCATTCATTCATTCATTTCAATTCTTTATAGGAGGGTAGCTCTTCAGCAATGCTGATTTTCAAGAGACTCTCCGCTTAAAAAGTTTACAATTTATCTAAAATAATACTTAAAATGCCTAATTAACTGATTCCAATTTTTTATTTAATTCACATAAATCTATTCAAATATAAAACAAAATTAAACTAATCTGAGAATAAAAATTACTAGTGAAAATGTCCAGATTTACATATTAAATAGAGGCTTTAAAGCTGACCAGGTTTACGGCTATTTTTGACTCAACTGAGAGGCTATTCCAAGATTTCACTCCTCTGAATGAAAAACATCTTTGGCCAGTTGCAGTTTTCATTAGTGGTAACTTTAGCTCATTTGAAGTATTTCGCAAGTTGTGAACAGAGCTTTGCGAGTTTCTCGAGAAAAGTTCGGTCAGATATTGTGGAGCACGACCATTTAGTGCTTTAAATACCATAATATTAGTCTCAGAACTGATCATTTCCTCAATTGCTTGCCAACCAAGACCTTTATCAAGGGGCATGGCTGAGTCATCAAAACGACTACCAGTAATTATTCTTGCAGCCCTATTCTGGAGTCTCTGCAAGCGGTTTTTCTCTGTTGAACTACAGCAACCCCAGAAAGAGCAGCAGTATCGGAAGTGCGGTTCCACAATGCTTTGTACAAGTTGATCAGGGTAGTCGAGGGGACGAGGCTCTTAGCATATTTCAGAAAACCAATAGCTCCCGAAACCTTTGACGCGCTATATTTATATGTTCCTTCCAATCAAGGTTTTGATCAATTTGTACGCCAAGGTATTTTGTCTTTTCAACTATGTCTAGACTTTTATCCCGAATTTTGAGATCAATAGTTTCATCAGAATTTTTGATGGATCTATGCTTAAATTTTGAGCAAATGAGCATAGAGTGGGTTTTGGCGACATTTAGCGATATTTTGTTCCCTTTGAACCAGGTCTCAAGTTTCCTGAGATCATCGTTAATAGCCTCATTCAGCGGAGTTAAATCTTTAGATTTGTAGGAAAGGCTGGTATCGTCAGCATACATGGACACCGTTGAACTTTGAACACAACTTGGAAGGTCATTGATGTATATAAGGAATAGAAGGGGACCAAGGCACGAGCCTTGCGGTACACCAACTTCAATATGGTCAATTTCTGAGTCTATACCCCCAACCCGACAAAATTGTTTTCTGTTTGAAAGATATGATTCGAACCATGCTAGTTCCCTGTTGCGAATGTTGTAATGCATTAGCTTTTTGCAGAGGATCTCATGGTCAACTGCATCAAAAACCTTTTTTAGGTCGATGAAAACTGAACCTAGATATCGTCCTGTGTCCATTCTCTTGTACCACTCGTCAGTATTTTTCAGTAAACAGGAAACTGGGGAATAGAGTTCTCTGAAGCCAGACTGGGCCTTATAGAGAAGGCCGCTCTCGTTTAGATATTGGTATAATTGATTGAATACTAGTTTTTCAAATAATTTCGATACGACAGGAAGGACAGAGATAGGGCGATAATTTGATTTTATAGCCTTTTCACCATCTTTGTATATTGGTGTTACCCTGGCTGTCTTCCAACTGTCAGGAAATACGCCAGTGTCAATAGATAAATTGAAAATGAGAGCAAGAGAGTTCTCTATGGCTGGCAAGGCAAGTTTTAGAAAAAAGCTCGAGATACCGTCAACCCCAGAGCCCTTTCAGGTTTTGATCTTGCCGATTGCTTCTCTGATATATTGCAGCCCTATAGGCTTAAGTTCAAACATTACATTCAAGTGAAAAATTAAATTCTTGAACAGCGTGGCAAACCAAAATAACAGCCCACACTTCAACCGATAAACGGCCAATGGTAATAATGAGAACGGTCTTACCTTCTTATGGTGTCGACAAGAGAAGCGCTGGCGGCAATGTAGCCGCCAATGACGCCGACTGCCTTCCCAAGTGTCCCGCTGACTATATCCATCTTATGCATGACATTGTCTCGATCTCCTATACCAGCACCTCGGTCACCATATAAACCAATGGCATGGACCTACAAAGGTCAAGGCTATTATCATTAATCTGCTTCTTTAAAGGATATCAACACGCCAGCAATCGCAGGTTTTCTCCCATTTTCCCACCTTCTAACTATATACAAGTCCCAAATCCGTCCTTCTTTAGCGTACTGCTCCCATGTCTGGGGTGACGCTCCAAAATCTTCTCTCTGTCTTCTCCACAAATTCCAGCCAACCCCTGCCAAGTTTCACTGCCTAATCCACGAACTCTACCCCAAAAAACATAATTCATCCAAAGAACATGCAATTTATGGAGCCTCTTGCATTCTTCTTCCCTTCCCGAATATTACAACTTGCTTTCAACTAAACCAAGACGCCAGATAACCTTTACGTAGACTATTTCAATATTTTGAGAGAGGCTACAGATGCATTGTGATCATAGGGTACGCAGTTTCTAAACAGCTTTGCAACTTGCTGATACTTCCCGCCAAGGGAACCAAAAATGATAAAGCGTAGCTGCAAAAATTGAATCGTGACGTACCTCATCAATAAATGTCAATGCTCCATATTTGTGAGCTATATCGCAGAGCTCTTCCAGAGGACACACACTGCCGGACATCGAGTGCACCGTCTCGAACGCAACTATCTTTGGGGCACTTGGGTCAGCCTCTTTCAAGAGCTTTTCTAGCGAGGCAGGGTCATTATGGCGGTAAACTTGTTTCTTTGCCTTGCTTGTTCTAATTCCTAAACGAAAACAAAAGATTTTCGTAAACTTCCTATATATGAAAAAACTCTGATCAATGTAGAGATGCAGTGAAGCTCAATTGGATGTTAAAATGGCGCAAAATTATATGATTTATATATTCAGTATCGTAATGGAGGATGGCCTCCAGGCCTCCTTCACCAGGGTGCCCAATCTGCTGAAGAAGACCGTGCAATGGCCATCATCGAAAGACGCTCGTGGAGAAAAAAGTGACCTTCAATTGGCCCCGGACCATGGACCCAACTGTACAGACTGCAGGCAGCGCTGTGCATCTGCTGCTGGTCTGGCAGCACTCTGCCTTTTCAAGCACTGGCTCTGCCCCCCTCCTCCAACTTTTGTCTTGGTCAAGATCGGCCTGACTTTCACAGACATAGACATATTGTAGTTAAGAATATGATTGAAATATTCAAAGATGTACCATGTATCATGGAGGCATGATTCCCAGAATCTGAAAAAATAATGCAGCCTGGCATCATACTCCCAAGCGTATACAACGTGGTATCATTGGCAACGTAGCACGATGTGAAAAGAAGCGCTGCCTCCTTGTCATGCCAATCAGCCAGCGACTTTTCCAATGCATTGTGAAACAGACTAGTTCCAGAAATGTTACGTGTACCCCCGGCACCAACTCCGTGCTTGTTAATGACGGTCCTAAAATGGGATCGAATTCAATTGGTAACGTGGTTGGAACGCTAACAGGGTACCTAGTTGTAAGGGGGCAATAAGAAGCAAATAGAGTGCAGTTTCGATAGGACATCATATGCTAAAAATGACGCTGCTTCATCTCATGATTGGGTATTAACTGATTACCTCCTGACACGATAAAAGCAACTCAAGGATCACAACGCCTAGTGAGTTATAGTTTGAGTAAAGTCATACTGGCCTATGCAAAGCTCCAACAATTGAAGGGAGAAGAGGGTGCAAGACTAGCGAGAGAAAGAGAGAGACCCTGAGAGAAAGAGAGAGACCCTGAGAGAAAGAGAGAGACCCTGAGAGAGAGAGAGACCCTGAGAGAGAGAGAGAGAGAGAGAGAGAGAGAGAGAGAGAGAGAGAGAGAGAGAGAGAGAGAGAGACCCTGAGAGAGAGAGACCCTGAGAGAGAGAGAGACCCTGAGAGAGAGAGAGAGACCCTGAGAGAGAGAGAGAGAGAGAGAGACCCTGAGAGAGAGAGAGAGAGAGAGAGAGAGACCCTGAGAGAGAGAGACCCTGAGAGAGAGAGACCCTGAGAGAGAGAGAGAGAGAGAGACCCTGAGAGAGAGAGACCCTGAGAGAGAGAGAGAGAGAGAGAGAGACCCTGAGAGAGAGAGAGACCCTGAGAGAGAGAGAGAGAGAGAGAGAGAGAGAGAGAGAGAGAGAGAGAGAGAGAGAGACCCTGAGAGAGAGAGAGAGAGAGAGAGACCCTGAGAGAGAGAGAGAGACCCTGAGAGAGAGAGAGAGACCCTGAGAGAGAGAGAGAGACCCTGAGAGAGAGAGAGAGAGAGAGAGAGAGAGAGAGAGAGAGAGAGAGAGAGAGAGAGAGAGAGAGAGAGAGAGAGAGAGAGAGAGAGAGAGAGAGAGAGAGAGAGAGAGAGAGAGAGAGAGAGAGAGAGAGAGAGAGAGAGAGAGAGAGAGAGAGAGAGAGAGAGAGAGAGAGAGAGAGAGAGAGACAGGACTAAATATGCAACTGGGTCACCTTTACACTTTTGTCTACGTTAATGAATGGAGGCCTTCCCACTTGTGAACCCTGTGAGTACCTGCACACCGAGCAGGGAAACTAACTCACTCACATCTCTCTTACCAAGTTGAGCAAGGCGTGGTTACATATAGCACCGAGCAGGGTAACTAACCCCTTTAACACTTTCTCGCCATGCCATGCATATTAGAAGTGTTGAGAGAGATGCGATTACATACAGCTATGCTCAGAAAAGCAGGGAAGATTGTAGTTGACCTACTTTGCAGCTTGAGCAACATCTGGGTGCCTACTCATACCAAGGTAGTCATTGCTACACCAAACAGTAACCTTCTTGGAATCTTGACTGCTGTGGTCTTCCGCATAGGGGAACTGTGTGGCCAAACGATTGACTTTCTTGAAGACGCGGTAGCTGTGGTCGGTCTTCTTCTGAGCGATTTGCGCATCGAAGAATCGGTTATAGTTGAAGTGAGAGAGGAAGTTGTTTCCAGTTTCTGCTATGGAAAACCAGATGGCTTAGAAATCATGCACAAACGTCATTCTCTTGAATAAACGAACTGATTTGATTAATTGTTAGAGAAAGGGATTTGATTGACTAATCAATCAATTAGTTCACTTCAATGCCTAGCTTCGTTCACCTTCACCAACGTGACAAGCAGATGAAAAATAAAGGCTTGATTAATGAATTGAGTTTTATAATCGAGTGATTATTTATTGATTTGATTAATTCATTGTAAACGAATGGATTGAATAATTCATTGATTGAGTTAACTGGTTGTCGACCAATTGATAGATTCACAGGTTGGGCTAACAAGTTGTTGACAGAATGGTTTATTGCTTCACTGATTGACTTATGCATTTAATTAAATACTTGTTTAATGAGTGATTGCTTGATTCACTGCTTTGATCGATTGATTTATTGGTTTGGCTAAATATCTGTCGACTGATTGATTGCTTGATTCACTGCTTTGATTGACTTATTGGTTTGACTAAATAGTTGTCAAATGACTGATTGATTGATTCACTGATTGGTTTGATTGACTCACAGACGTTATTAAATTGCTTCTGACTGATTGATTAATTGATTCACTGATTGGGCTGAACAGTGAATGGATTAATTAATTTATTCATACACAAATTAACTGATTAGGTCGCTGATTGATTGATTTGCTGAATTAATTGAATGAGAAGAAATGCATTGATTCGTTGATTGATTAGCTCAAATGGAGTACTAAATAATACCACTTGCCTTGAACACATTGAATTTCAAATCCAATCATATCTTTCCACATACTAATTAATATACATCCTCAATACTTTGGTTTATTTCTTATCCTTATCAAATAAGCCACAGTGAAATAGAGAATTAAGACCGGAATATCTTTGGCTACTGAGCATCAAACCATTCTGATACCCAGGCAGGGTCTTCTTATATATATTATTCTACATAGATTTCAAAGTACGCATTTGGAAACCAAGAAGCTTTTCGCTTAGCAAGCAGTGTCCAGGGCCTTCTTCTCAATGATACCACGCCTCATGATTCCTACGCCTGGAATTACAGATGTTTGGCGACTGTCCTCACTCTAAGTGGAAGTTTAGCTGAGGGTGGATTCAAGCCACTAACCATAGGATCTGTGAGCATGAATCTCAGTGTTAAGCTTTCCGCACGCCTAACAGGGCTATATGAGTGCTGCTCAATCAAAGGCAACAGAAGTAGGAAGATTAAAAACCACGAGACCAAGACAATATTTGAACTAATAGCATCAAACGAGTAAGACAAATAATTGCATGGTTCCTCCACTACAAGGAAGCCATCTGTTTAAATAAAAATGCATACAAACCTTCGGGAGGACCACTTTTATCAGCATTTTTGTCTGTCTTGATTGGTTGGCTCTTTTCAACAAAAGACTCCTCCACAGAATCAAGGCTTTTCAGTACATACTGACCACTGTGAAATGGACATTTGCCTGAAAAAATTGCAAGAATGAGAATAAAGTTCACAAGCTCTATCAGAAAGCTGTGTTCATAGTCATTGCATCAATCAATAACTATGAAAACTTGCCCAGTTCCCGATTCGGCTCCCATATTTGGGATTTTGGCGTCTTTTTTGTGCCAGCTGCTGACAAAATTTAAAAGTAGGAGACTGCCTATGCTTTGGGACCTTTCTCGTGCCAGCTGCTGACAAAAAATAAGATTAGGAAACTACCCAAATTTTGTGACTTTTTGCAAATTTTGGGGAAGCATTGTTCACAACAGTAATATTGACTAAAACACTTTCCACAAACTGTATCACTTCAAAAGCGAAAGTATGTTACTGGTACAGTGAGTTTGTTTACATATGATGCTTCATCGGGAGCTTCACAGGCATTCCCTGTTGACCGATGTAACCAAAGATGAATAAAGCTTATTGACATTGAAATGCTATGATCTTCTTCATCAAGTCTTTCCATAAATTGTGCTTTGAGGGAAAGTGATTGAAGAATTGGTTAAGAGCAGACAAAAATGAGATAGGTGTCCCTTTGTGCAGTCAATACCAACGCTATGATGAACCGTGATAGATGCAGGCAAACGTTGATGCTATCTGGTGCTTTCAATCTGCTTAGTTGATGGCAAGTTAGTCAGAGGGCTATTATAACTAACTAGTATGAACGTATATTTAAACGTATATTTAAGTGCAACCAATGCAAGTGACCATTTTGGATGTGAAATGGTTAGGCAACCTTCCAAAGAATAGTTGGCATGAACCTTCCCAGGTTATCTGATGACTAGGGCTAATTATTTCAGCACTGCTGCCTACATACAATTGTTGGTGTAGAGCTAGCGAGATAACTAGGGGGCTCTTGTAAAAGGGTGAGGTTGCCATGAACCAAAGTAGGTCATAGCAATAGAAATGGACAAGAGTAAGAGGGTATGTGGGCAAGGCTCACCACAAGAATTTGACAAATATCATCTTTAAAATGGCATAGATATGTTGCTTTTCATGTCTATTGATCCAAAATGCAGTCATCCAGGCACACCTAGACAACCGGGGAGGGTTTAAGCTCCAAAAATGTATGGGAAATAACTAGGGGCTGAGTCCCTCCAACCCCTCCTGCTCTGAAGACATGCATATAATGATTACAAATTACAAATGCATACTCATTATAAAATACAGTGGATAACAATAATGTAAGATGCAGACTTTAACTTACTATCATTTGCCATTGATTTGATTTCCACATTTTCTGATCCTCTCTGCAACTTTTCACTGGACAAGATGGAATCAGGGTCAGAAACTGGCTTTCCGCTGTATGTTGTCTTGAATGGGCATTCTGCATATTGCAAGAGGTAAAACTACAACGTTGGTATATGAGGACCTACACGCTTACATATAACATCAAAAACGAAGGAGATCCTGGAAGCCACCAAGCCGGATTGAATGAAAAGATCCAAGGAGTCAACAAAGAATTAACACCACGAACAGGGTCACACCAATTCTTAAACGACATTGGTTGGGAATATTTTTGAGATGGCACAAGATTGAAGTAGTTGGTAAATAATGACTGGGAAGAAAACAAGATGCTAAGCCAATGATACATTTCGCAAGCAGAAATAAGTTACACATGGCTCTATATATGAATAACTGCTTTTGATTATTTGAGTGGGGGCGACATAGTGGATGGAAATTTGATGCCGAGTCCAGCACCACTTGGTGCAATGACAGGATCTGAACCAACTTCATATTGTAAAAAATTCATGCACATCATCTACTACCGTGTGACCAGCCCTGGCAACAAAGGTTCGTACGCAAATTGTGTTTGGCCTAACATGCATCTTCTCAGTCTGCTATGTCTGGAAAAGCCCTATTGGCAAATATCAAAGCCCCAACAAAGTAATTAAGAGTGCTGTTAAAGGTGAGAGGGAGGTAAGATCAAGCTTATTGATGATGGAATTATAAAGACAAGTTGTAGGACTCTGGGAAAACAGGAAAAATCATGAAAGGAGCAACGTACAAGACACGTGAATCACACTTTGGAGATGTATGATTATTCCCATACAAACTTATGCTGGCCTTCCCAAATGATACATCACAGGTAACAAACTGAACAATTAGGGAGCAATCCTCACAAATGTTTTGAGCTGTACAATCTCAAAGCAGGGGCATGAGAAATGGGAAATGGGAAATGACAATCTCCTTCCAATATGATACAGCTGTGCGGGCGGTATAACCGGAGACCAAGCAAAATAAACTAATATGGATAATACGTAAAAGGCTGTGTGTCTCAATAGCTAAGGAGACAATGGTTGCTAATCAAAAGTGCTTATTTTGCGATTACGGACACACACAGAAAGATACTCTAACAACACAAACCATTCACTTTGGTGTCAGTTGCTTGACCAGATGTTTTCGTACCTAGAAAAATAAGGGCAAGAATTACGCAATGTTGACACTTTAACCAGCAGCTGCTTGACTTCAGCGGTAAAATCTCTAGGAAGAGCAGCATTTTATTTGCATCAAAGGATTTGCACACAGCCATTGGAAATAATGACAAAAACCTGCTAATAACAACATTCAAAGAGCTTGTTGCAAAACGTCTGCTGGATAATCAACAGCAAATTAATCATGAACAACTTTTGGGAGAAGTTTTTCTGCAGCAAAAGCATCCTTTGATTATCTATCTAGATATCTAGTTGCAATATCCACTGAGCGCGTCAGCAATGATAGTTTCCACAACCTCTCATTTCTAGTTCTTAGCAGTGATCCTTGTTCTACGAATCCTTCCATCTGGCTGGCAGGTGTTCCATTTTAAGAAACACCTTAAGGATTTCAAGCTGTTATCTTCATGCTGAAGAAGCTGCACGAACCGTTGAAAATTCTACAAATATGATTTGATGGCAGTACCCTGTTTCCTAGTTATGCATCTCAAATTCACCAGATGTCCGTCAAGTGAAATTTTAAAGATGTACATCAATTCTTTTTGTTAGTTGTGTAGAGGAGAGGAGCTTCTGGCTCTGTAGCAAAGCCCCAACAAATTTAGAATGAAAAGTCTGAGAAGAGAGAGAGAGATATGATCAACTTTGTTGATTTTGGATTTCAAAGAATACAGGTTGTAGGACTCTGAGACACATGACCAGGAAACAGCATCGGGAACCATTTTAATGGTGGGAATTGAATACATGCTTGGCAGCTGAGACTGTTTTCTTCATGGATTTGAGAAGTATAGCGTATCATAATTGCGTATCTTAGCATGCAGCACCATAGAAACTTCAATTCCTGCTAACAACGTTAACCCAAACCTACACTTCTAGCCACTTGAGTGAGTGAAAAGAGCATCTTTCAATTTGTGAACTCTGACTGTGTAACACAGCCGTAAATACATAACAAAAGGATGAAGATCAGTTGAAAGCAAAAAATTATAACACAAAACAGAACAGGAAACATTGAATTGTTGTCCAATCAATGATTTCCACATGATGATTTCCATATGATAGTCCTGTTCATCAAGACATCAAAATTTGAGTCAAATATCAACAGATGGCAACCTAAAGGCCCTGTTGCACCCTCAATGGCCCATATGCAACACAAATGCACCTTGTTTTAAGATTCAATTCAACATAAAACTTCTTGCTCAACACAAAACTAGATATCATAAAAAAATGCCTACTTAATGCAACAAGATATTATCTAAAAAGCAACAGCCATACACAAGCAGACCTTTGCTCCATTATCTATAGGCCTAAACTCCTCAACATAAACTCCTCAACATAAACTCCCCACCATACTCAGAATTGGCCCTTGACAAAAAAACCCATGTCCAACTCCTAGAATTTTTGTCCTGTTAAGAATGCATTTTCAGGGATACTGCAAATATATATTACCTTTAGCAGAAACATTGGCCAAGGCACTAATATTCTTTCTAGTTAAATGGAATTAAATGTGCTTTCCTATTGCCTTCCTAACTGGGATTTTTCTGAATTTGAGCTACGCAGAAATTAAACTCTTGAACCTTTCTCATTATGAGTTCAGAAACATAAGCAACTAAAATATGGTCCAACTAGACCACAGAAGTTGAGAAAGATTGTTAGCTTTATATTCCATCCTTACAAAGGACAATTAATCCATTTGGAGCTCACCATGAAAGCATAAAAGATAAAAACAACAGCAAGACCGTGGCAAACAAATCTCTCCACAGGTGTACAATTCGTGCTCGGTATCATATTGAACATGTCTTAAGTTTCAGCCGCTAAAGACCCCATTAAAATCACTACACGTAGGCAGTGATATAATGGGAGCTGTTCGCATGCCATTAAGCAAAGCATGCACGATTGTGAAATTACCAACGTTGCATAGAGAGGCATTGAATTAGAATTAATGCGAGGTGATTCAACATAATTGGTGTTACATAATGCCTGGCGGTGCGTACAATAACTCGGAGCAACTCCTCACTTCTGTTAAGAGATAATATCTACGTCAGAAGGGTATACTCTGACTCGTAGGCTGAGAGCTGAGATAAATTTGAAGAAAGTATTCCTCAAATATGGTTCCTGTTTAAAGGAGATAACAGGATTACTTCAATAGAGCGTTGCTTCACCCACGTAAAACCTCACGAAATAGCTCTTCAGGAAGTTTTTACAAATTCCACCTTGATGGACACTGTATTCGCTAATATCAGCAATTCACCAGTGTTTTAATAGAACACCGAATTCTTATCATAACAATTAGAAACTGCTCACTTACTACTATGGCCGTCTGTCTTTGGTGCGGCTGCTCTTACTGACAATACTTGCGACATTACAGGGCACTTCTCTGCGTAGGCCAGTAGAGATGGACCCGACTTCCGCACGAATGATGAAGGAACTTGCATGAGAAAGGGACACCTCTTCGCTAACTCCATCTTGCTTGAGTCGGGCAACACTCGCAGTTGATTTCACTGCTGGCCTTATTTATGCAACATAGCAATTTGGCACTGCCTCGTTTTCAATATCCCAATTATGACGTCAATACCGGACAATTTCGTCTGCTATTCCTAGCTGTCCCCAAGTGGGTAGCTATTTGAGACGACACTTTTCTATTAAGCGTTTGCTTTTTCTTTCAAATGTACATAAACTCAGTCCTTTCAATTGAGCTTTGAACTTCCCTTTCCTCTACAACCCATAGATTTAGCCAAGTGGGGGGAGGGGTAGAAAATGTTACCTACCGCCTTCTCCCGTTGGTACAAAATTACCATAATCATTATAATGCATGTTGTCACAACTATTGGAAGTCACAGTGAAGTTGAGGTTGGGAGGTAAGTAATCTCTGGATAAATTCATAGACAGACACAGGTGGAAAGGAAACACGGAAGATTCCCTGTAAAAAGTAGATTCCGGAGAAAAACAAATATTTCCTGAAAGGCTCAAAAAGCTACCCTAGAAAGGGAGAAGCTAAGGAAAAGTGGAAGATCCCTGGATTCGAATGGTACTTTGAGACCCACAAATACGAAGCTTCTTCCATTAAGACAGGGTCTGGTCTTAGCATGAAAACAAGCATCAAGCAGCAAGATAATTATACAATGATGATTATCATTATTGATTATAATCTTTCATAATCATGTAAGGTAATTTGGTCAGTGCCGTGTATAAGAAATGATGTTATCAATCGAACGCCTGCATCCAACAAAATGGAAGTCAAGTGAGGGTTGGGATAGCCAGAGATAAAAGCTGAGGTCTTTTCTTAATTTTTCTAGTGATTTGAAAGATAGCAATTGCAAGATTCAGGAAAGCAAGAAGAAGGCAAGAAGTGAAGTTCCACAAATTACATGCTCTTGGGATGACTGATGATTTATGGGATAATAAGATAACAGTTAATGGTTACAACTGCATGCCTTATATTTCAGAGACACATTTGCGTCCAATATCCTGGGGATGCGTTGAAAATCTAATTCAAATTCAAATTCATACTGCCAAGCATAAAAATAGCTTTTTGACGAAATGCAATGCAAAAAGACGTGTTTTGTTGGTCGATCTATATTCTCCAAATATTAAAGTGTAGAATTTTACCGAAAGCTCCAATTCTAAACTGTTTATCAAAATCAAATTTCGTAACCAGTGAAACCATGCAAAAGTTAAGCGTCGAATTTCTTTTCCAATTTTGGGGACGACTACGCTTTGCTGTTTCTGCGAGCACTCGTCCCTAATTCTAGTAGAATGACTTGGAAATGTTTTTGGTACTATACTGCTTATAAATCTAAAGACTTCTTTGGCACATCATATGTAGCCAATCCGGATTTTCGGGAGAGATGGCCATCGCCTTACCAGGGGCGTCATGAGACGTCGGTTTCAGTAGCAGAAATTCGTTAAGTAGCAGAAATTCCCGAAAAATTTGTTTCCTCAACTGTGTAAGACGCGCAAGAGATTACTACACCTCATTAGATTCTGGGACTTTTCCGACAAATCAGATAACACTTTAGGCCCTCCTGGTAGCTTATCATAATGAATGCATTTTTAAAAGAAAGTACAACAAAGTCACCAATTTGCAAACGGTAAATCACCTCCACGAGGGCATGTTATTTAGAATAATCCACAAAACTTGTGGAGAACTTTGGGAGGCCTTTCATTGGCTTTAATTGATCAGCAACAGAGGCGGAGGCTGCACCCTGTGCTATTGCTGGTATCGTGGTAGAGGAAGACGTCTGGCTGACTGAGTTAAATCGCGATGCTGTCGTCTATGAGACGAATAGGAAGAAGTGCAAGAATCCCTTACAAATAGAACCGGAAACCTCCGACGAATCATCGCATCATTGTTGTCAAGGGATGCCACAATCAATAAACTTGGTTCTGCTTCCAAAGAACTCAAAATTTGCCAATGACGCAAGAGGTCATAAGGGCACGGTCGAAACTCAAGTAGTGGCAAATTTCACAGAAGCATGATTGACATATTTGAATGAAGTTTTATAACGGCGATGGTTGGACTCGTCCCGCTTTTGAATGCAGACGACAATCAGAGAAGGAACCATTGGCGACGAGAAAATAGCTAGACACTGTGCTATAAGCATAGAATCTTCATCTCTAAAAAGCTATGGTTGACAGAAGAAGAAATTTCGAATGGAATGATTTTTTTAAACTCAGTCTCAAGAATCAATCAGTCTTGGGTATGACATGAAACGGCACCCGGTGGTGAGGCCTTGGTTCGGGAGTTCATAGGCTTGGGGACGAATGTCACTACCCCTTAGTCTCCACTGTGCTGGGCCACCCTTGGGCAAGGTGCAGTACCCATAGCATCCCTTTCAGGGTTATGACATCATACCACTGCTGCCTTGCAGTTCACCCGTTTTGGGAAAGGCTAGGGGAGTAAACCCCAAAAGAAAGTTTGGAGTGGAGTCCAATAGGCGGCTGGTTTTGCACCACAGAGCCTTCCGGTAACTCCTGCAGCCAATCTGGCACCAACTGTATTGGCTTGTCCTTTCCGTTAGATTTTGTCAGTGCGGAAAGAGAGGGGGGGCTCTGGCGACTGGGCAGCCCAGTTGCTGCATACCAGCGCCCTGGCTTGTGCCCTGGAGAAGTCACTCCAGTCCAGTGCTGCGTTCCGCGGCAACTCAACACGGGGAGAGTGGGATCAGCTTGGGCACATACAGCAATGATCTCTCGAGATCGATGGAGCCAGAACTGAACTGAACTGAGTCTCAAGAAACTGTACCTTCTCTTTGATTTTTGCTATGTTCACAATCTGTTGGGAATACACCTACATGTTTACTTCGAACTCTCCTGTAATTCGAACTTTCGCTAATTCGAGCAAAATTTTCAGGTCCCTTGAAAATCTCCTGACAAAAGCTTCTATAATCCGAATCTTTGTAACTCGAACTTTCATAATTCGATCATCTTAATTAACGATCCCCCAAAGGGTTCGAAATAAAAAGTTGACTGCACTTCCATAACTAAGAAAACTTTTTTTTGTATTTAAAGTGATTATTGCAATCGCGTACTGCACATCCATTGGGCTGACAGAGCGAAGCACATCCATTGGGCTGGCAGAGCGAAGCACACCCATTGGGCTGGCAGAGCGAAGCAGTAGAAGCCTGTCTCTCCAGTTTTTTTTTCAAAGAAGATCTCTTCTCATAGACAAGGAATTTCATAAACAGCATCTTTTCGTAAACAGAAGTAATTTTTCGTTTCTTTTCTTCGCAGTCTATGTTCGTTAAGTATATATTTTATTGCATTTTGTAACATCATAGTCAAATATGGGAACGTCGTTAACTAACGTAGACGTCTCTTCATCTCTCTTTCCATGTTGTCTAATGATCCAATTATAGTTGTGAGTGATTCTAATCTCTCAATCTGACTGTAAGTACGGAAGACAAAAAGTATATTACTGAAAGTGGCATATTCCAGTGTTTTGAAGGATGTCTGGTTGCAAAAATTGTAGAAGCTCACACGAGACAATAATCTCAGCCTCCCACCTACACGCTGAGAAGAGTCCAGGGGGTAGGGGGTAGGGGGTAGGGGTAAAGCGTCCAGGGTCCGCGACTTGAAGGGGCCCGTCAAAATTTCAGCCAATATGATTCGATCTTTTTTACAATAGTAAGATTCTGCTAAAATCATTGCTGATCGAAGGAGGCCCAAACTGAAAAAATAAATTGCAGGAGAACAAGCTAGTTTAGACCAGGCACGAGCACCCAAGACCAAAGTCTAGACATCAAAATGGTGATGGAGAAGAATAGGAAGTTCTCTCCAAGGCCTCTGACGTTGACGTGGTGAATCGCGATCTTTCACGAGATAAAATGAAAGAAATAAGGATTCTAGACCGTATCGTCTTTCTTATTAAAGCAATCTGTGACGAGCAAAAGGCTGCAGTACGCACAAAATATGGGCCAACTGGTTGGTTCGACATTAATCAAGGTGTCCCCCAGGGGTGCATTTTGTCCCCTCATCTCTTGAATCTGTACCCAGAAACAATGATAAGAAGTGCCCTTTAAAATGTTGAAGGAGGTGTCATAGTAGATAGAAAAACATTCAAAAATCTGAGGTTTGCTGAAGACATTGTGCTGGTGACAAATTCCATTAACAAATCCAACATTTAGTTGAAACAGTTAGATCGGAAAGCGAAATAACTGGTCTTTCTTCAAATGAGAAGAAAATAAAAGCATTAAAGGTCTTACAGAATCCATCTGTAGACGAAGAAAACCAACATGCTTGGATGAGTGGTGAACAATTGAGAATTTACATCGATTTACCTATCTTTGTGCAACTTTTACGAACACTTACGATAAAACCACAGATATCAAAAGAAGACTAGAGATTTCAAGGTACGCAACTGTCTCTCTCACTCAAATATGGACAGACCAAACATCTTTTTAACGACGAAAAGCGTCTCCTTTCTTTACTGGTTTCTTACATTGCTTCTTATGGCAAAGAGTGATGTGATGGATGCGAAGAGAATCACACAAGCTTTGGTGCTACCGAAGAATGCTACGAATAGGTTCGATAACCAAAACAACAAAGGAAGAGGTCCTCGGGAGTGCTAACTGTCAGAGAAGGCTCTTGGAAACTCTCGCTAATAGAAAATTGAGTTTTGTAGGTCGCATTTTGAGAGCCGACGGGTTGGATAGAGATCTGCTAGCAGGAATGGTGCATGGCTCCAGAGGTGGAGAAAGGCCAAAAACTAGGTATTCACATGATCTCAAATCGCTTTGTGGTGGACTTTTTCAAAATGCTACTCGGTTGGCAGACAACAGAAGCGAATGACATGCTTTTGCCAAACAGGGAGCCACGGCAGGTGGTTGACAACCTCATCGTTGTTGATGATGTCCTTCTCGTCTACCGATATTCTTTGATAGCACCATCGAAATTAATCCTTCGTCTGCCCCTCTTCCTCTGTCCTCCATTTCACTTATAAGGATTTTGTGCTACGGGGGGGGGGCAATCCTCCTTGAGAATGCGTCCAAAATGGAAAAGGGTTCTTGCTTCAATAGCCAGTCTGACATCTTCCCTCTCGAAGTTCTCTTGACATCTGTCATTAGAGGTACAGTTTGGGTAGAAGATGTGACAAATTTCCTGCAACACTCTCTCTACGATGTTTAGACTCCTTTGCAATCTTCTTCCTTCGAAGACCAAATCTTTGAGCAAGTCTTGGAGCAAGAAAAAAATCGATCGAGAAAGTTGAAAACACTTACCAGGAGAACCAGCGGGCACCTTCGCTTGTTGTAATAACAGGCGTCTGCACGGTGCAAATGGGCATTTCCTTGGGAAGAATGCTGGTTCGTGTCTGGATGAAAACCGCCGATACAAGAAAGGGCATCGAGTGCTGACTTGCATCTCACCTCTGATGCCAACTAATAATCAAATGGATGCATGCTTGTTTACTCTATTCGGACCTTGTTGTGAATACTCAAGACTGCATTTAACGACTACGTTTAAAAAATGCCGATTTATTGTTCGGTAGTAATCGGCTAAACTTTGCATACAATGTCGGAAAATTGCAAGCAAAGGCAGTGCTATTTGACGTCATAACGATGCTGTTCACTTCCTAGGCGTACAATTTGCTTGCTTAACTGCTTATAATTATATACATGGAAATATCCAATAAAGTTACAACATTGCAAATTTTGTTTGTCATGCAATTTCATCAGTCCTTGTGTTCAACGACACAGCAAGCTGCATTAGGGACCGATCACGTGAGTGATTTCAGCCCGGTTGCAACTGTTGCCGAGCTGACAATTCAGCTTTGTGTTGCGATCAAAGGTTTGTAAAAGCAAAGTTGGGATTACATGATGAAAGTATCAGCCCGGTTTTAGCAAACGGGATGGGATTTTCACCTCGATTGAACGGGTTGAAAGTTTCCACATAATCCCTACTCGAAATATTTTGTCGGACTGAAATATCGGAAGCATGCGCAGACAAAAAAATTTGTCACTATAAACATGGCGGGAGATGGAAATGTTCCTGCTTCGCCACAACTGATGAGTTCTCTGCTCGTGCACACAACTCATGTCGAGCCTTGTTTTGACTCAAACGCTACTGCAGTGAAAACCTTTTTTATTTCTATTTTTTGACTTCCGCAAGCAAACGAATGCTACCAAAATCATGTTCCATCCTGCTTCGTACAGCTGGTAAGCAATTATTATGCGATGAATTTGAAAGAGAAAAGCAGGAAGCAAATCGAACTGCAAAACAACCAACTGAGCAGATTCTCTCATTTTACGAGGTGCCATTCTGAAATAATTTACCATCTCATCAGTCATTACACCCCACATTGAGGAAGAGCTCTCCACAAAAATCGGTTCAAGCTTTTATCAATTCCAATGTGAATCTTTATAAGTTTCTAAGCTAACATATTTATAGTACATATTTAAGTAGCATATATTTAGATGAAGATTGTGAGACATGAAACTCGAGAGTTCTAAACTAGTGCTGGTTTCTCTCTCTCTTTATTGTGTAAACTGACATATATAATCTATGAATTCAATCAAAGGATGCTTAAAGCGTAATGAAAAATAAACCAGCAACTATGAATACTGAATTTCATTCAATTGAATTTTTTTTAGAGGGTTATGTTGAGGAAAGACTATGGTGGCCTATACAAAACCCCAACATAGGATGAAAGAAGAAAGCGAGCAGCTAAGAGGATAGAGATATAAAATCAAGTTTATTGATCTTAGATTTGAAAGATGGCAAGTTGTAGGGCTCAGGAAAACAAGAAGAAGGCAAGACGTTCCATAAATTGCATGTTATTGGGGTGAATGATGAAGAATAAAGATAAATAAGGGCCGGAGTTGGGTAGGAGTGCTGAAAGGGGTCATAGGCATTGATGGGCATTTCTCTACATCTTGCTCAGTCAAGCACATGCTATTCCCAACATTAAAGGGGAAGGCTTTTCCTAATCAAGTAAGCGGTGTGGGGTCCGTAGCCAGCGTGAATTTGCAATGGGGGCACAACCAACATATAAGTATATAAATATATATATATATGAATATATAAATATATATATATATATATATAATTATATAAATATATATATAAATATATATATATATATACATATATACATATATATATATATATATACATATATATATATTGAAAATTTGTGTGTGGCCATGCCTCCGATGAAGTGTGAATATGAAATAGGCTACTTTCCAAGGCAAATTTAATGTTAGATTACCTATGACGTTTCGCCTTGTGAGGGCTTCATAAATATATAACAATTATCAGCTTTCAAAACCAATTATGATGTTTGATGAACAAAACAGCAGCACTTGATAGCAAAAATACTTCCAGTGCTGAAATTTGCAATTAGGTAAGAGCTATTGATGCCTCATCGAAAAAAAATTTCGTTGGGATTGAAAAACGAAACTCAACACAACGAACGCCAACGGAGCTAATAAAACGAAAAATTCTGCCACTGGCTACAACTTGGAATACATAATTCATTTCTGCAGGGGGGTACAGAGTCCAATTTCATAAGCCCAGGGATCCTTACCCCAAGACTCCCCTTGGCTATGGGCCCGAGTGGTGTATCCTATTTCTGAAGCATTTGGTACGAACCTACCGGGGCAAAGCAATCCGATAGATTTTATACAGAGACAGCAATAAGATTATTGCAAGAGTCCTTTGTACACAAATTTTATGGTTCAAAATATTTGTTCCTTTGGATAAAGAAACTGACATCAGATCAGAATGTATCCCAACATTGCAGACTATTTTATGGCAGGTGTCCGAGAAACGGAAGCTCATTTGTAAAACAAAAAAATGAATAAATCAATACACAAAGTACACAGCTCATCCAGAATCGGAAACTTCATGCCGGTTCACCAAGACAACAATTTGAAGGCATTGAATGCTGCACCCAGTACATCTGAGAACATGTCTGCCAGATCATCAACTACATCGTAGTCAAAACGGCAGCCTTTGTATCCACCCTTGATTTGACAGTACTTCAACAGCCTGGAACAAACAAAAACAAAGCCAGCGTAACAACTGTCAAAAAAAAGCTAAATAGATGGCCCGTGCGAGGCTCACCTGTAGCCTCGAAGCGATGCCAAAAGCCTTCAACAGTTCAATTCAGTAAGTTTCGTGGTGATAACTCCGGGGATCGGTAGTCTCAGGCCAGAGATCATCTGAAAGGGCAAGATGGAGAATACATGAGCCCTGGATCCAGGGTCAGGATCCAAGTTTTCCCATCATCATCATCAAGAAAGGTTGCCTCGATTTCGAATCGCCAAGGCCTCTTTCACGAATCGTCGCCAAACTCTTTTGTCTTTTGCTTGCTTCACTATTGCATTGATGCCACCATAGTATTTTGTACTGCCATCCATAAATCGTGTCTTGGGCCGGCCTCTTCCTCCCGGACCATATACTGTACCCAGTAGGAGGGTCCTGTCAAGTCCTCCTTCTTCTCTTCCCCAGGACACAGTTAAAGTGGGAATTTTCAGGTTCTCGCAGCACAAACACTGCGAAAATGGCACGACATTACTCCTGGCTGGGCAAGTAGTTTATGAGGCAAGACCCACAGTTACGTTTATCATTGCACATTACCCCAGATGATTCCAGTCCCGTTTTTTTTTTTTTTTAGTGGATTATGTTGAGGAAAGGCTATGGTGGCCTATACAAAGCCCCAACACAGGAGGAAAGAAGAAAGCGAGCAGCTAAGAGGATAGAGAGATAAGATCAAGTTTATTGATATTAGATTTGAAAGATGGCAAGTTGTAGGACTCAGGAAAGCAAGAAGGCTAGGAGGGGCTTAATGCAAAGAAATATATTCTACTTTAATCTAGCTAATAAGCCTTAAAATGTCTTAATGAAGGGGGTTGTGTTTGGCTGGATTGATCAAGAATTTGAATTCATTCAAATTTTGTTAACTTATTTATTTGAAATTATCCTCTTTGCAAATGCCAGTTTATTGTAGGTGCTTCTCATGGTGTCGCGGTGTAGTGGCTAAGCATGCGGACTCATAAAACAGGGGCCTACATGAGTCACAATAAGAACGCCATTGGTAAGGAAGGCAACGAGAAATCATATCATAAAATCCACTTCCCTAGAAAAACTCAGAGCCCTGTCTCAGTTTGTGCTACGCTCGAAATCGAGCATGCATCTCATGCTAGGAACACAATGACCTTGAGTCCTTTCCTGCACTGAGGGGCGCAATCAAATGTATCTAGTTGTATTTAAGTTTAGAAAAAGAACGACTATAATGGCCGCATGCTATAATAATACTCTGACAGGAAAAGACCTACTGAAAGAACAGCAAATCTCTAGATTCAATAAAAAGAACAAGCGGGACGAGACCTGACTCCCCCTCAAAGAATCATTCGGTTCTGACTCCGTCGATTTCGAAAGATCATGGTTGCATATGTCCAAGGCGATCACTTTGTGCGACCGCAGGTTGCGCAACTCGGGTGACCTTCCAGGGCACAGGCCAGGGCACTTGTGTGGAGGATGCCCAGCCACCAGGATCCCCCTCTCCTTCCACACTGGCAAGACTCAACAGAAAGGGCAAGCAAATACAATTGTTGCCAGGATGGCTGCAGGCGTTACCGGAAGGTTTTGTGATGCAAAGCCAGCCACATATTTGACTAAACTCCAGACTGTCCGTTGGGGTTTACTCCCCTAGCCTTTGCGATTCCCATGACATCCACAAGGCAGCGGAGGCTTTTTTCAGAGTCTCCCTTCCCTGCATGAGGCAGGTAGCACAGGGCTGCATGGTAAAAAAACTCAATCTTTTTATAAAAATCCCTCCACGTCAAGCTGTACAATTTTTGTCTCCAAGACTTGTGAAACTTTGATGCACGGATTTTTCTGGGTTGAAAAAGTCAAGAAAAATTTGCTTATCATGTTTTTCATTCTTAACTTTAACGGAGTAAGCAGTGTTATCTATAAGATGCATCCAAGATCAATAAACTTGATCTGATCTCCCTCTCTCCTCTTAGCCGTACGCTTGTTTCTTTCCTCCTTTGTTGGGGCTTTGCATAGGCCACCATGGGCTTTCCTCAACATAACTTACTCAATCCTACAGCTTTTCTCCCTTCAAATCTAAGATCAATAAACTTTATCTGATCTCCCTCTCCTCTTAGGCTTTCGCTTTCTTCTTTCTTGAGGCTACCTTGCAAAGTATTCCTGTTGACCAGCGCCTTATATAGCTAAAGATTTAGCGATGGAGGGTTTAAGGGTCGGTAAAAATATTTCAATTTTCATGATGAAAATATCGCAAAAAGTAAATTCTAAAGTGATTGCACAGAACGTGAATTAATCGGCAGAGAAGGGTTATGCAAAGTCTCTTAAAAATTCGGTGCGATTATACATTAACCGTGAATTCCTGCACGCTTGAGCAACGGACATTTTTGTTGCTTGTAATGAGAGCAGTTTACTTGCCAAGAGAAATCAACCATCGAAAAACTCACGCATTCCAGTGGTGGTCCTCCGACAAGACAAACGGATTCCCGACAACTATCAAAAGAGCTTGAGCACGAGTGACTGCCACATTGAAACGCTAAAACGATAAAAATGAAGCAACGAATCATCACAAAATTCGATGATAAAGATAAAAATAAAGATTTAAAAATAATAAATATGACTATGAAATGTGAAATATAATTTGCTATGAGTGGCAAATCATTGCAAAAGACACGTGTCTACTAGGGGCTGCAAGAATCCTTCGTAGAGTACCAAGCATCTTAACTTCAGGACATGAAATACCTTAGGGGTATTGTTTGCCACCGCCTGCTGCATGGCTTCAAGTGGAAGGGCATTTCAAGAATCTACAACTTTATAGGTAAAGCATTTCTGTCCATTTTTTGCTGTTGTCTTGGGCAGTTGCAGGTCTGTACTGGTACTCTGTCTTTAACTAGCATGTTTTGAAGCGTCCTTCCAACCTAACACTAAACTAAACATGTTTTATTTTTCATTCACACCCTTTCCAAGTTTCAGTGCCTACTTCACGAAATCTACCTCAAAAATGATCACTCATCCCTAGAACATGCAACTTAAGGAACGTCTTGCCTTCTTCTTGCTTCCCTGAATCTTACAACCTGCCATCTTTCAAATTTAAGATCAATAAACTTGATCCGAACTTTATCTCCTCTTAGCTTTTCGCTTTCTTCTTTCTTCCTTTGTTGGGGCTTTTTATAGGCCACCATGGCCATTCCTCAACATAACTCACTCAATCCTACAACTTGCCATCTTTCAAATCCAAGATCAATAAACTTCATCTGATCTATCTCTCCTCTTAGCTGCTCGCTTTCTTCTTTCTTCCTGTCTTGGGACTTTGTATAGGCCACCATGGCCTTGCCTCAACAAGGAACACAGGTAGTCACAAGGAAGATGACAAGGAACACAGGTAGTCACAAGGAAGATGACAAGGAACACAGGTAGTCACAAGGAAGATGACAAGGAACACAGGTAGTCACAAGGAAGATGACAAGGAACACAGGTAGTCACAAGGAAGATGACAAGGAACACAGGTAGTCACAAGGAAGATGAAAAGGAACACAGGTAGTCACAAGGAAGATGAAAAGGAACACAGGTAGTCACAAGGAAGATGAAAAGGAACACAGTTAGTCACAAGGAAGATGAAAAGGAACACAGGTAGTCACAAGGAAGATGAAAAGGAACACAGGTAGTCACAAGGAAGATGAAAAGGAACACAGTTAGTCACAAGGAAGATGAAAAGGAACACAGGTAGTCACAAGGAAGATGAAAAGGAACACAGGTAGTCACAAGGAAGATGAAAAGGAACACAGTTAGTCACAAGGAAGATGAAAAGGAACACAGGTAGTCACAAGGAAGATGAAAAGGAACACAGGTAGTCACAAGGAAGATGAAAAGGAACACAGGTAGTCACAAGGAAGATGAAAAGGAACACAGGTAGTCACAAGGAAGATGAAAAGGAACACAGGTAGTCACAAGGAAGATGAAAAGGAACACAGGTAGTCACAAGGAAGATGAAAAGGAACACAGGTAGTCACAAGGAAGATGAAAAGGAACACAGGTAGTCACAAGGAAGATGACAAGGAACACAGGTAGTCACAAGGAAGATGAAAAGGAACACAGGTAGTCACAAGGAAGATGAAAAGGAACACAGGTAGTCACAAGGAAGATGAAAAGGAACACAGGTAGTCACAAGGAAGATGAAAAGGAACACAGGTAGTCACAAGGAAGATGAAAAGGAACACAGGTAGTCACAAGGAAGATGAAAAGGAACACAGGTAGTCACAAGGAAGATGACAAGGAACACAGGTAGTCACAAGGAAGATGAAAAGGAACACAGGTAGTCACAAGGAAGATGAAAAGGAACACAGGTAGTCACAAGGAAGATGAAAAGGAACACAGGTAGTCACAAGGAAGATGACAAGGAACACAGGTAGTCACAAGGAAGATGACAAGGAACACAGGTAGTCACAAGGAAGATGACAAGGAACACAGGTAGTCACAAGGAAGATGAAAAGGAACACAGGTAGTCACAAGGAAGATGAAAAGGAACACAGGTAGTCACAAGGAAGATGAAAAGGAACACAGGTAGTCACAAGGAAGATGACAAGGAACACAGGTAGTCACAAGGAAGATGAAAAGGAACACAGGTAGTCACAAGGAAGATGAAAAGGAACACAGGTAGTCACAAGGAAGATGAAAAGGAACACAGTTAGTCACAAGGAAGATGAAAAGGAACACAGGTAGTCACAAGGAAGATGAAAAGGAACACAGGTAGTCACAAGGAAGATGAAAAGGAACACAGTTAGTCACAAGGAAGATGAAAAGGAACACAGGTAGTCACAAGGAAGATGAAAAGGAACACAGGTAGTCACAAGGAAGATGAAAAGGAACACAGTTAGTCACAAGGCGTGCCCAGCACGGTGCCGTCAAACAGAAAGATTAGCCTACCTTCGGGTTCTTCAGAAATCCAAGACGGAACTTTGAGTCAACTTTCATGTACTCCTTGTTGCTTCGGACGGTTGATATGATTATGACGCGACGCTCCTGCCCTTGGAACTCCTCAACCGAGCCAACCTTGATCTCCTCAATCGAGCCGGCAACTTTTTGCCGCAGCAACTGGCGGATCTTTGAAACCTGCGGGCGAAAATGACCCATTATGAATAGTGTCCCAGCTACCCAAAGGAATTTTCACGAGCAATGTCAGAGTCAAGAATATTCGAAACAACGTGAGTGAGGAAGGAAGCGTAAAACTTGAGACAGAATTTCGGCTGCGCGAAATACTCAGTGATGAGGCACCCAATCTCGAAAAGAAATCTCAATTCAAGTAGAGGGAATCGGGAGCTCTCTGCAATTCAAGGCATTAGGATAAAGATTCGTAATTACCTAAGGAAAGGACGAGGAAACTGCTTGAAAAGCATAGCTTCTCACCATCCTAAAATCTACCTCATGATCCGTGAGCCACAAGAATCTTGACCTCACGATGTCAAAGAATGAGTAAGGAACATGGCACCAATCGACAAGCACAGCTTCTCTAGAATCTACCTCATGATCCGTGAATCACAGGGCAGGTCACATTGTGAGGAAGAAGCGACCAGTGTTTGATCAGTCAAGAAGCATATTAAAAATGATAAGCTAGCTGTCGTCCTCTCATGTATAAATAAGTCGACAAAAGTGTATACTTTTTTTTAATGGATTCGTGATCGTTTTAAGGTTGCGTGCGAAAAACTCAGACTGCTAGGCAAGAATTAACCAAGAGAAACTGTTTTAATCAACAAAATTTTAGTAGACTTTCGAGTTGAACGGAAAAACCAAAAGCAAGAATGAATGAATTATGTAATATAACTGAGTAGGAAGCTGACGCTGCGCAGCCGAAACCAGAGACAGGGCTCTGAGTTGCTTCTAGGGAAAAGGATTTGATGAGGTGGTTGCCCGTTGCTTTCCTCACCAATAGTATTTTCATAGAATTCCAAAGCATGTTCGATTTTGAGCGCAGCCAAAACCAGAGACAGGGCTCTGAGTTGCTTCTAGGGAAAAGGATTTTAGAAGGTGGTTGCCCGTTGCTTTCCTCGCCTATGGCGTGTTTGCTGCGACGCATGGAGGAATCGAACTGACAACCCCTGTGTTATGAGTCCACATGCTTCACCACTACAGCACAGACGTGGGAAAAAACGCGAGAATGTAGCTCAACTGGCATTGGATCCATTCATGAATCTTAGAAGCAAGCCTAGAATAGAAATTTTAAGCCCTGTTTAGACTAAAACATTTATCCTGAGTTAAGCTTAAACTGGGTTCAACCCGGGTTGAACCCACCTTCGTTTCCACTGCATTCATGGCGAAGAGCAGTGTAAACGCAAAGTTGGGTTGAAACTGAGTTAACGTAGCTACGTATGCGTTTCGTGGCGATCGGAGCACAAATGCAACTTTCAAAATGGCGGGTACTAATGATCAGAACTTCCTGTTTGGAATGGCCTTTTCGAGGCAGGAATTTTTTTCAAGATTGTTACGGTGTTGGTTTACCAGACTTTGAAGCTTAGCTATACGAGACGAAGAATACGACATGAGAGGTGGTTCTGCGAAACCCAGTCCAAGGCAACTTTTGCCTAAATAATATTTTGGCGCTTTTTGCTGCCTGGCTCCAAAAGCGCATGCGCAAATAAGAATATTTATCCGGGTTCAATCCAGGTTTGCGTTTACATTACATCTTCTGACATCTAACCTAGGTTCAACCTAAGTTAAACCCGCCTCTGGAAAAGGGTTGGCTTAACCTGGGTTGAACCCAGGTTGGCTGCGTTTACACTGCAAAATTCCTAACCTGGGTTAGCGTTAAGCCTAACAGGGCTTCAAAACGGGTGTTGGAAAGGCAACAATAGCTTTACGGTTGGCTGCCCTAAAGCAGCAAGGAACAAAGGTGCGCTGGAGAGAGGTGTTAACGGCGAAATAGTTACGACGGAGGCGAAACTGCTGCGATACTGGTGACCTCTTATTCAAGGCCTAGTTCAGCCCTAAATCTAAGTTGCTTCCAGGCTCAAGCGGCGAGTGGCCAATCAGCCGACACAGCGTTCATTAGGTGATTGAATACAAGAGATCGGTCGAGTAGAATGGGCAATATCGCAGAGGCCTGACCGCGCAACTCACTTCACCCTCCTTCCCAAGGGACATTAAAGTAAGAGTCATATGCCTGGACTCGGCATGCACACTTAGAATAAGTTCCGGTAAACTTACTGAGTGGGTGCCCAACGTAAGCTGGTGTGTTAATGGGACGACGAAGCACGGTGGCACTCACCCTAATATCATTAAGCCCTTATAGACGGGCATTAATAGGCCTTAGCCTGGGGGTCTGTGGTCTATTGCTATTAATTTTCATGACCTTACCTGTTTTCTGTACGGAGATATGATGCCAATGTCGTCAGGAGTGACGCCGAGACTGCGCTCATTGAGAAGGAGTGCAACATACTCAACAACTGCCACGACTTCTTGTGGGTTGAAGAAGGATGGGCTCGAAGCCTCTCTCGTATCTTGGCCTTGAATACCATGGAATATGATGGGGAAACCTTTTGTAGGAAGCATGGACCACTGACAAAGATTCGTGACTTTGAGTTCATCGGCAGCTGGGATCAGCTCGTTCGCGTAGAACAATTCGTTCGGTTGCTGCGAGGAATATCGTATGAATGAATGTTAACAATGTAAACATGACAAAAAGTGATCAAAGTATGATAGAAATCTTCTGAATCATCAATGCTGTCATCATCATGGAAACCAAATACACGAGAGTCAGCGTGAGAGTCACAAGTTAAGTGACGTCTGAAGCTTGCCCCTGGCGCATAAAAATTGAGAGCCTTTGTTTAAGGAGGGGTATCCATCCACGGCCCTCAGTTGTACGGAATAGAAGGAGTGAACAAAGCTAATGGAGTGAACAGAATCAAGCTATCTTGATAATAATGAGAGAAAGAACCCAGAGAGAAAGAAGAATGATTCAATCATTGCTTCAGATTAGCACGATTCTGATCGATTCGTCCTTTATTCGTTGATTAATTGATTAAACATGCCAATATTCACATTTATCGCTGATGCATCATATAGATATATAAATACATATATATCTATCTATATAAGTATATATATATATTGACATATATATGTATATAAGTGTATATATATGAATATATAAAATAGGTTACTTTTTAAGGCAAATTTATTGATAGATTACTTCAGACGTTTCACCTTGTGAGGGCTTCATCAGTGATATATATATATGGTTTGCATTATCACTGATGAAGCCCTCACAAAGCGAAACGTCTGAAGTAATCCATCAATAAATCTGCCTTAAAAAGTAGCCTATTTTATATTCACATGTATATATATATAAACATGTGTATACTTATTATATACATATACATATATATATATATATATATATATATATATGTCATATACATATACATATACATCATCTATACATCATATACATATAAATATACATCAGCATCATATATATATATATATATATATATATATATATATATATATATATATATATATATAAATATATATATATATCATATACATATACATATACATCATCTATACATCATATACATATAAATATACATCAGCATCATATATATATATATATATATATATATATATATATATATATATATATATATATATATATATATATATATATGTATATGTTATATTTATTTGTATATATTTATATACCGCTCTGGCTGGCACTCCACAACCATAAAAAAGCTGAGGAGAGAAGAGACAACCGAAGGGGAGAGAAAAGTCTTCGAAGGCAGCAGGGGCTACAGCTGGCCCCCTCCCAGACACAAGAACAAGGGCAGAAGCCAGTCTTCACCTGCAGAACCTGCAACAGGCAGTGCAGTTCCAGCATTGACCTGTACTGCCACATGCAGCGCTGCAGTTCTATAAAGTGATAACCTTGGGCACAGACAGCCATAATCTCTCGAGATCGACGGAGCCAGAACATATATAAATATATATATATACATGCATACATACACCTTTATGTATAAACAAAGATGAGACAAAATTCTTGTAATTATACATTAACGTTGGACAATGCCAGCCATTTTTTGAATCACTGACCTTGATAATTTCAGTATGTGAGCGGTAATTTTTAAGGAGCTTTGTAATGAACTTTTCGTTATAACTACCAGCTTCATCATCTTCATCGTCATCATCGTCATCATCGTCATCACCATCGTCAATGTCACCATCAAGGTTCTCATTCAGACCATTGACCCTTGTCGTAGGCTCACTTGCTTCTTTGTCATCTGACTCTGTACCTGCGGGAGAAGTCACTAATCTTATCATTTTCGCTGTAGGGAAATACCTCCGTGTAATGGCAAATAGCTCCAATTTAGGTTCTAACTAGCACCCCGCTTCATTAATCTACTGTATGCAATAGATTCTTGGTTCTCCATGATGGCAAGCTCTTGCAATTCTTTCCTTCGAATCCCTATTCAGACTGCAAGTTACAAGTTTTGTAGATACGTAATGGAAGTAGAAATATAATACTATAAGACTTAGAATGTGCACAATGAGGATCACATTTTTTACATTCAATAGAAATCAAAATACATCATTAGTAGTTCAATTAATAATTAACGGTCATACCACTTGCAATCTCGCCTTAAGTGTGAACACACAGAAGACATCAAACAAATGAACTAAACGAAGTTACATTGTTCTAGTCACGGCGGAAATGGACATATGGTCATCGAGTTTCCACTATGAATAGCACTTAAAATGAATATTCAATAGTGTATCAACACAAATATCACCATAAATAAGAATACATTACGAAAGAACGGAAAAAAGTGGGTGCTATAGTTTACTGTGACAAAAAACATTTAGGGTAACTCTTCCCTCCATCCTACGATCACATTATAACAGTGGTTGAAATGCTACTGATGTGTTGAACTTAATAAAGATATCTACGACTCTAGAGGAATGCAAGATTCACAACCATGCACACATCCGATCTATGTGCGAATGGAAACACAAATAGCAAATCACAAGCAGGAGCATAACCATTAATAAACAAATAGCTCATAAAGGACGAATGGTCATCTAACTGGCTAACTGTTGAGAATCTTATTCGATTTGATCGTTCTGCAATGACGTGTAAGATTCTGAACAAGTTGAGCCCGAAAAGTCTTTGGGGTAAGAACCAATATAGATCCATGTACTAAAATCATGAAACAAGGAATTGCAAGGATCTCCAGATCCCAAGGCTCATAACTGAGCATGCCAAAAAAGGATTTTATTACTCTGCCTTAAAGACTTGGAATGATATGCCTGCTAATATTAGAGGAATTCAAACACTCGGGCGCTTCAAAAAGGAACTAAAAGCGCACTTGACGAGCAAAGAAAGCTAATTATCCCCAAACACGACCCTCTGGAAAAACAGCTTGGACGATTTTATTTTTCTTCATTAATTTTACCATCCTAATTGTTTCCTCTAGCATTTAAACATTGTAATAGATTTTAGCTGAAGTGGTATCGCGTATAAATAATAATAATAATAATGACAATTATAATAATAGAAGGCATCAACCAAAGAGTGAGCAACACGGATGCTTTCACTCGCGATGCTATCATCAGATCTAAGCATCAACCAGAGTGAGCCAAAAGAAAGATCAGGAGGATGATGATATCACACAGCTGAAATTTTGCGAGAAAGAGGGGAACAAATCATAGAGGCAAATCACAATAACAAATCACAAAACCTTATCGAGAATTGATTGAAATTACGCAAAGTTCCACAGGCATGGACAACTTGCAGTCAGCATACCGACAGTCACCTGTTGTTTTTTCATGTCTGCTAAAATGCAGGGATGATTGATATTTGAATCTGGAGGGTGATAAATTTACTGCAAATGCTTTCGTGGATCTCAAAGATGCTCTTGACACAGTTAATCATGAAAAATTACAGCAAAAGCTCGACCAATATGACATTGGTAATACAGAAGTGAATTGGTTCTGTTCTTACTCAACTAAAAAGTCAGTGCTGTTAGGTAAATGGAAAGCCTCTGAATATAGAATCAAGAAGCCACAGAGTACCGCAGGAGTCCTGTCTGGGGCTTCTCCAATTCATCATTTATATTATTAATCTACACATACACATGAAACACTGTGACGTTAACATGTATGCCGACGATACGAGCATTGCGTATGTCTCGGAGTCCATACCACCCATGCAACCTTGAAGCTTGGCTACAAGCTAATTGTCCTACAGTGTTGCTAACACACATTGTCTTACCACTGTCAACAGGAAGCGATTGAGAGATACAAGTGATGATAGGGTTGCATTTCTAAAACCACGTTGGAAATCACATGTACATCCCCTTGCCAAACATGCATCTCAAAAACTCGGTCTCCTCGCCAGAGCCCGCTCGTTTTTCTCATCTTCTCACCCTCTAACTGCATACAAGTCCCAAATCCGTCCTTCTTTAGAGTACTGCTCCCATTTTTGGGATGCCACTCCAAAATCCACTCTCTGTCTTCTCGACAAAGTCTAGTCCGAAGCCATTCGTCTCATCAACAAGCCCAATCTCACCAAATCCCTCTAACCTCTTTCCTATTGTCGTTTACTTAGAGATCCTTCCATCCTTTATATATACTTTCACAGGCATTGCTCCCAGAAGTTCAAGGAGATTATTCCTCTTCGTCTGAGGCGTATCAGAACCCCTCGACTCATTCACACCTTTTCCAAGTTTCACTGCCTAATCTACGAACTCTATCTCACAATAAATCATTCGTCCCAAGAGCATGCAATTTATGGAGCGTCTTCCATTCTTCTTCCTTTCCAAAATCTTAGCCCCCTTTCAAATCTAAGATCAATAAACTTGATCTGAACTCTCAGAGTCTCTCTCTCTCAGAGTCTCTCTCTCTCAGAGTCTCTCTCTCTCAGAGTCTCTCTCTCTCAGAGTCTCTCTCTCTCAGAGTCTCTCTCTCTCAGAGTCTCTCTCTCTCTCTCAGAGTCTCTCTCTCTCTCTCAGAGTCTCTCTCTCTCAGAGTCTCTCTCTCTCTCTCTCTCTCTCTCTCTCTCTCTCTCTCTCTCTCTCTCTCTCTCTCTCTCTCTCTCTCTCTCTCTCTCTCTCTCTCTCTCTCTCTCTCTCTCTCTCTCTCTCTCTCTCTCTCTCTCTCTCTCTCTCTCTCTCTCTCAGAGTCTATCTCTCTCAGAGTCTATCTCTCTCAGAGTCTCTCTCTCTCTCTCCTCTTAGCCTTTCGCTTTCTTCTATCTCCCTTCCTTGGTGCTAAGGGCAAAGAAAGAAGAAGGCATGAAATTCCATAAAATGCTCCGTTCATAAGTGAAACGAAGAATGTATGAATATGTATTTACCTGTATTCAAGTCAAAAGATTCGGCGGTTGAAGCAGTATCTGAAAAAGCCTCATCGTCTCCGCTTTTTTGGTAGATTTTATACTGCATCATCAAGCGTTCTAACAGGGAAACCTGTAGGCCATTCTAGGAAAGAAATAGGTGAAGAAATTAGACCAATGAACAAGAAAGGAAGAAAAAATCGAAAGGAGGAACGAATCAATGAAATCAAGATCAAAAAGGCGGCCCAACTTTGACAACATTTCTCGTTGGCTTTCGACAGAATCCCTTACTACAGCATAACAAATAGCATACGCGATTTGAAGCAAGACGATGATGACGATGATGGGTCTTACTTTAGAGCAGAGTAAATGTGATACTGTGCTTTCCCGTTGCTGTGGGATCTGCCGGAGTGGAGTCATGTGACTGAGTACCTTCCCGTTAACTGCATCGTTGGGTAAGGACGTATAGCAGGGACTTAAGGACCTTATAGCAGGGACACCATGCATACCCGAACCCGGCCCGACCCAGCCGACTTTGATTCGCCAGGCGAGGACTATATTCAATGAAATAATCTTATGGGGAAACGAAAGCCTTAGGCTTAGGAGGTCAGCAGTAACAAAGTCACGAGCATTGGTCAACATAAAAACAACTTTACCGGTGTCAGGAAAGCCCACTAGTACGGTTCGTATCAATTGACCCAATGGTCAGTGGTTCGAATCCACAGTTAGAAAAATTCATTTAGAGTGAGGAGAGGCGTCAGCTCTCTGTAATTCTAGGCGTAGGAATCACAAGGTGTGGTCACATCCAGAGGAAGGAGCTGGACAATGCTCGATAAGCAAAAAGCTTCTCAGTGCGATTGACAAGGTATCTGTAAAACATAACTTACTACCTACTTCACATGCAGTAGGTGACTGCACAACGGGTCCAAGCTGCATCGGATCACCGGCCAGAATGATCCGTCCCCCGTCTGGATTTTCGTCATCAATCAATCCAGACAAGGGGATTAACGCCTCTGGTTCAACAGCCTGGCCGCACTCATCCAGGAAAATGTGGGTGAAATGGGACTTTGGAAGACCGTCAGTAACCAACCTAAGAAGAAGAGTACAGCGTAGAGATGTGCTTTAAGCCTGACCAATAGTGATAAGATAGCTTGCTGATCAAAATATTACATGGTCACTAGTGCAAACTCACCCCCTGCACTGAGCTTATCACTGTACGATTGATTTTAGTTCAGGGAGTGGCGAGAGTCGCTAGCTGTCTCTAATTCCAAGTGTGTGAGACACAGCTGTGTGAGTTCACTTTCTCAGTCCTCTTACAGTTACTGTCAACAAGAGACGAGAGTACGTTGTATGCGATAAAAACAATTCTAGGGCAAATGTGTAGATAGAGATGCAACCATCAGTGGTTCCAACCCTATCTTGGGCTTAGAAAAATAACGAAGTCTCTGAAATTTCAGTAGAAATAACGAAAAGTGGTCAAATCGAGAGGAATAACCAGGAAAATACCAAACAAGTTTGGCATATGTGAATTCTCTCTCATGTAGAAAATATTCTCTCTAATCTTGAAGACACGTGGTGATTTCCTACTTTTAAGGCTCTTAAACGTCATCAAAAAGAGCAACTCAATTCGTCTTTTGCAGTTGGAGCAAGTCTCGGATGCACCAGCGATTGATATACTTTATACAATTTCATTAACGTATGCACAAGCCTAGCATCCACGCAACCAAGCTGCCTACAGCAGTGAGATCGACTATTACGATACTTTTAAAGCTTGAGTGAAAGATATCCCGTAGTTTCAATAAGAAGAAGAAATAGAAAATTCGCACGATAGTGTATACATGAGAAAATTATCTGATTCGGAGACACGGAATACACTGAGATTCCTTATTCTGTTTCGCCTAACGCCCGTTTTGAAACTGAGTTCACGTTAATTGCTGAATGCCGCAGGGTTGTTATGTAGTTCCATGCTCCCTGTGACACCTTTGTATTCTGTGTTGTAAGTCTTTTATGAGCATATAATATATATACATATAAATAAATATATACATGTATGTATATATGTATATAAATATGTATAGAAGAAAAAAAGGAATAAATATATACATATATATATATATATATATATATAGCATAAATGCAGCAAAGGAAAAGACCGATTCTCTGTTACTCTGAGTTTCGTGCGAAGGCACTCGTCAGACAGACTATAACTGACGAGTGCCTTCGCACCAAACTCAGAGTAACAGAGAATCAGTCTTTTCCTTTCTGCATTTCTGCTATCAACGCACTGTACATTGTACATAGAGCATTTATAAACTGGTGAAGACAGCACCCTCTATGTGATATATAAATATATATACTTATATATATAAATATATACATATTTATATATATATATATGCATATAAATACATCTAGAAGAAAAAAAAGGAATAAATATATATATACATATATATTTGAATATAAATATATCCATGCATATAAATATATATAGAAGAAAAAAAGGAACAAATACATATATGCATATATATTTAAATATATATGTATATATATATATGCATATAAATATATATAGAAGAAAAAAAGGAACAAATACATATATACATATATATTTAAATATATATGTATATATATATATGCATATAAATATATATAGAAGAAAAAAAGGAACAAATACATATATACAGATATATTTAAATATATATGTATATATATATATGCATATAAATATATATAGAAGAAAAAGAATGAATATATATATACATATATATTTAAATATATATGTATATATATATATGCATATAAATATATATAGAAGAAAAAAAGGAACAAATACATATATACAGATATATTTAAATATATATGTATATATATATATGCATATAAATATATATAGAAGAAAAAGAATGAATATATATATATATATATATATATATATATGTATATACATATTTCTTGAAAGAGGCTAAATTTGCCAAAACGCGTCGAGAAAACAAAATGCAACTCATCTTTCTTATTTGCTCTTCTATCTATCCATATAAAACTATATATATGAATACACATTTATAAATCTATGAAAAAAGGAAATTATCTGGTTACCCACCGTCCTGCTGTTGTCATGGTGCAGACAATGACACGGCATTCCTGAATCTCACTAAGGGGTGGCATTTCAAAAGCATTGTTCTTTATTCTGCAAAAGCTCTGCAAGAGTGGAATGGAGAGGGATAAAAGGTTGATAAAAGTTTGATAGAGAGAGAATCAATGGAAGACTCATTTCATCGAAGAGATGCTTAATAGAGATGAGAATCTGAAAAAGATATTGAGCAAATGGGGTGGGAGGAGTGTGAGATAAGGATTGGAAATACATACATTTATGTTAAGGTCTTTCGGCAGCGAATGGACGGACCTGCTGAACGCATTAATCCGCATAAGATATTTCTTTAAAATGGGACATTGATTGGCCAGTCGATGCAAAATCAGGTCTGCAGCGCTGTTGGAAGGTGCACATGCAAGAATACGGCTTTTAGGCAACATCTTCAAAATCTGAAATGAAACGAAGAGGAAAAAGTAAAAATATGAAAGAATGCTTATATCAGCTAAAAGAGCAGAGCTTGATGTCATACTTGAGATGGGCTTTGGGAAGCACCTCGTTAGAGAGATGTCATCCAGAGCCATGGCATTGGGTGGTAGGGTGAAGCATCTCGCTAGAAAGATATCATCCAGAGCCATGGCATTGGGTGGTAGGGTGAAGCATCTCACTAGAAAGATATCATCCAGAGCCATGGCATTGGGTGGTAGGGTGAAGCATCTCACTAGAAAGATGTCATCCAGAGCCACGGCATTGGGTGGTAGGGTGAAGCATCTCACTAGAAAGATGTCATCCAGAGCCATGGCATTGGGTGGTAGGGTGAAGCATCTCACTAGAAAGATGTCATCCAGAGCCATGGCATTGGGTGGTAGGGTGAAGCATCTCGCTAGAAAGATGTCATCCAGAGCCATGGCATTGGGTGGTAGGGTGAAGCATCTCACTAGAAAGATGTCATCCAGAGCCATGGCATTGGGTGGTAGGGTGAAGCATCTCACTAGAAAGATGTCATCCAGAGCCATGGCATTGGGTGGTAGGGTGAAGCATCTCGCTAGAAAGATGTCATCCAGAGCCATGGCATTGGGTGGTAGGGTGAAGCATCTCACTAGAAAGATGTCATCCAGAGCCATGGCATTGGGTGGTAGGGTGAAGCATCTCACTAGAAAGATGTCATCCAGAGCCATGGCATTGGGTGGTAGGGTGAAGCATCTCACTAGAAAGATGTCATCCAGAGCCATGGCATTGGGTGGTAGGGTGAAGCATCTCGCTAGAAAGATGTCATCCAGAGCCATGGCATTGGGTGGTAGGGTGAAGCATCTCACTAGAAAGATGTCATCCAGAGCCATGGCATTGGGTGGTAGGGTGAAGCATCTCACTAGAAAGATATCATCCAGAGCCATGGCATTGGGTGGTAGGGTGAAGCATCTCGCTAGAAAGATATCATCCAGAGCCATGGCATTGGGTGGTAGGGTGAAGCATCTCGCTAGAAAGATATCATCCAGAGCCATGGCATTGGGTGGTAGGGTGAAGCATCTCACTAGAAAGATGTCATCCAGAGCCATGGCATTGGGTGGTAGGGTGAAGCATCTCACTAGAAAGATGTCATCCAGAGCCATGGCATTGGGTGGTAGGGTGAAGCATCTCACTAGAAAGATGTCATCCAGAGCCATGGCATTGGGTGGTAGGGTGAAGCATCTCGCTAGAAAGACATCATCCAGAGCCATGGCATTGGGTGGTAGGGTGAAGCATCTCACTAGAAAGATGTCATCCAGAGCCATGGCATGGGGTGGTAGGGTGAAGCATCTCGCTAGAAAGATATCATCCAGAGCCATGGCATTGGGTGGTAGGGTGTAGCATCTCGCTAGAAAGATGTCATCCATAGCCATGGCATTGGGTGGTAGGGTGAAGCACCTCACTAGAAAGATATCATCCAGAGCCATGGCATTGGGTGGTAGGGTGTAGGGTGGCTAGTTCTGTTCCTCATCAATGGGAGTACACCTTGAAAACAAGCCGCCTTTGATTATAAGGCGGACTTTTCCCTTACTGAAATTATAAGAAACCGCGGCTTCTATTCAATAAAATACGGCATACAGTTTAATGTTCTATTTAATTCCTTCAATTCTTCAATTATTCTATTCAATTCCTTCAGTTGCTCTTCAGAAAAAAACCGGTCTTCAAGGGGTCATGTGAGTGTTCTGAACGGTTGTGGGAAGTCAAGAAATAATAATGGTTACCCAATTCCAGTCGCCCAACTTGGATACGAGGCTGAATGTGTTGTGATAAAGAGGTACTTTTTCTGTTGTGAAACGGAACCTGTAAAATCATAGCTGACTTCAAGCTGACCTGTTTCATTGCTTCGACGCAAGTGGCTGTTTTTCCTGTGCCTGGCGGACCAAAAATAATGTACGGCGAAGGCCATGATGATCCAGCGACAATATTTTTCACCGCTTTTAGCTGCTCAGCGTTATTCTCGATGTTGCGATTGAAACACCTGTAGAAGCAAGCAGAATTGCGCTAGCTTTGGTTCGATTCATTGATAGCATGATTTGAAACAATCAAAGTGGTTATAATTAGCAGAATGACTATCATTACGATTACGTTGTTTACATCAATAGTTATGACGATGATGATGACTATGACTATAGTGATGATTATTATTATAATAATTATGACTATAATGATGATCATGATGATGACAATAATGATGATGATGATGATGATGACTATACTGATGATGATAATGATTATAACGATGATGATAATGATTATAACGATGATGATGATGATTATGATTATTATACAATACATGTAATGACACTGACAGTAATTACAGTGATTATAATGATGATACTGACAGTCATGATAGTGATTATGATTATGATGATAATTATGATTTTAATCATCATTACCATTACTATTGTGATACTGATAGTGATGACAGTGATTATGATGATGACTATGATGATTATGAGGATGATTATAATTATGACGAGATAATGATAGTGATGATGGCATAGGCGATGACGATGATATGGATGTATTGATGACATCTTTACAGAGTTTGGCATGTACTGAACAGAAGACAACAGCTCGCAAGGGTGATTTTTGAAAATGGCTCACAATAATAATTGTACAGCCGACTTTGTCTACCACCAACTCTCAAGGGGATCATAAAAATGTTCTAATCGCAAAAAGGTCGCATTGGAGATTTTCGAATTATAGAAGTGCTTTGTAAGGAGATTTTCAAAGGACGGGAAATCTTGTTCGAGTTTGCAATGGCTCGAATTAGATGATTTTTTCTTTCTTTTTTTAGTGGGTTATGTTGAGGAAAGGCCATAGTGACCTATACAAAGCCCCAACAGAGGAAGAAAGAAGAAAGTGAGCAGCTAAGAGGATAGAGATATAAGATCAAGTTTATTTACATTA
>OZ032127.1:5152419-5399919 GCA_964026355.1 Pseudorhiza aurosa | reverse complement strand
ACAGATAGGAACATTTTTCTAATGCAAATTTGCTTAAGATGGAATTACAACTTCAGTAAAATATATGGAGAAAATAGCTAGATAATTAGACGTGTGCACAATACATTTTAAAGGTGTTGAGAAGAAAAGATGCATGTGCAGGGAAGAAGATAGGAAATTTGGCCGTGTTTACTACACAACCGTCATGCAGATGAACAGGCTCAGAGCAAATCATATAGTTATATTAGAAATAAGAAAATCAGATTGCAACATAAATTTACTGCCCATACAAAAGCTAAGTGATTAAATCATCTAAGTTCATATTCATTTCTCTGCATTTCCGATACAGTTCCCTCTGAGTCTCGGAGGATTTTCAAAGGGTCTTCTTTTTTGCAATGCCATTAAAGAGCAATTAATGCGGAGGATCAAGATGAGGAGGAGCGGTCTTGTATTAACATTGAATTTTCTTTCGACAGAAAAAGGCAAACACCTCTTAAGGCATCACGAAAATTCTTAACTTCAAGTATAATTATTGATGAGAAATTGCAAGACTACAACCTATAGCAAATCGATAGCATTTCATTTTGGTGCAGGAAGCAGATGCTGTAAGTCAGAATTTGAGCGCAGTTGAAACACGGCATTTTGAGGGGAATTTCGCTGCGGGGGCGCTATCGCTATTAGGCACCTCCTTCAAAAGAGGTCACACAAAAACCGATTTACAGCACCACACAATAATTCCTTTTGGGAAACAAATTTCAAATAAACGACGATTGAAACTGGCTAAACAGTTTCTTTCCTCATCCTCTTCCTCCGATACTTCAAAATTTTACACATCAAGACCTAAGATGGGCCCTCAAAGACGCGGCCATTTCTACCTCTCTAAGGGGATGACACTGGGCCTTCAAGAGCGAATTCCCCCCGTTGCCGAAATGTTGACAAATGCTCTAGGTTGGAACCAGAGTAGGTACGCGGATGTCAAGCAGTGGCACCGCCTTCCGCAGCTGTGTGTATATTCTGAAAGAGGAAGGACTCGAGCCCCGTGGTCCTGCACTACGAGACTGTACAATTAAGCCATGTAAAAAAGAAGGGTCAGCCAATTAACAACTATCCAACATTCCATCTAGAAAGAATCCTGACCTTTAAACTGATGAGATTATTTTTCCTCTCCAATTCAACATTTTCCATATCAAATCTCCTTATATCTATCTCCATTTGCAGTTCTTCAATGAAGAGCAGGGCATAGAATTTGCACGGTAAATGCTCATTTCCTGCCATTGGATGGTCGAAAGCGACTTTCAAGGTCTCAGAGACATTTCCAAAAGCGTCCACTTGCTTTCGAAAATCCTTTGGAATGCAGTAATCCGCAAGTGGCACCTTTACAGGACCACCTGTCATTCTTAAAGAAATAAAAGAAAGTTATTGACATATACAAAATACCAATATACAACAACTGTTAATGCAACAGGAAATGAAGAGGATTGTGTGGAAGAAGCAAACCGCTTTTTCTTTAATAAATTATGTTGAAGAAAGGCCATGGGGACCAATACACAAAGCTCCAACAATGGAAGAAAGTAAAAAACTGAAAGGTTAAGGACAGAGGGAGATCAGATCAAGTTCAGCAATCTTAGGTTTAAAAGATGGCAAGTTGTAGGATGAAAGCAGACTTAGAATGAATGGTACGTCACAGACTCTTGCTTTCAATCGATGGCACTCCTACGCGTTGGATTCCTATTGACTTTTTACCTGTGACTGGCTTTGGATATAAGGCTTAAGGTGCTTTCACTGTAGGGCAGAAGCTGTAGGCATCGCAGATATCATTGAAGCTTGACAGAGCCAGAAAGGAGGCGCAATTAACTACTAAAGCTAGGCATGAGGCTAAATTATCATTGAATCATGGAGAATCTCGTGCAGAAATTATCTTTCTTAATATTTTTTAGTGAGTTCATGAGAAATATTTAAGCGAAATAAATGCGGCCATGTTTTTGTCAATAGAGGGTACTAAGATAACCATTCCAATATTTTTCTAGTGAATTAAGTCGAGGAAAGGCCATGGCGACCGATAAAAAGCCTCAAAAAAGGAAGAAAAAAGAAAGAAGGCGAAATGCTAAGAGGAGAGGGAGATCAGATCACGTTTATGAATGCTACCGAAAGATTACTGGTCATTCACTGTACGTCTGAAGGCCCTGAATGCCAAACAGAGAGTCAAATTAAATTAAATTAAACTGAGCAATTTTTCATCAATTCATACTCACCCGATTGGTGGATCACCCAGAAGAATGTCTCTGTGACGATTCTTAAACTTCCTGAAATTCTGCCGTCTGTAGGGCTGAATTGGCTGCAGGTCATCAATTTCCTGTATTTTCGTTTCTGCATGTACAAATCTCACGACATCCAGTTCCCTTTTCTCCTCAACTGCTTCGAATTGGAAAACCATTGGGCTGGAATGCACCTCAATATTTCTACTTTCGTAGTTGAGCTTGATTTCATAGGATGAACCACTGGACAAGTTAACGTTCTGCAAGAGAATCAGTAGCTTATTGCGATAGCTTGAAATTATAGTGTGGTGGCCAGTCTTAAGAAGATTGCGGTAACTTGCATTTGGTAACTTGTACTTGGCTGAGTTACAGCAACTACCAACAATAAGAATTTCGAAAGGAAAAAATAATGAGTCAAATTATAAAGTAAAGTTAGTACTCTTAGGTCTTCTCAAAATGATGATATTAAATCCCTTTGGAAATACACCAAGAACAGCATGAACCTCTAGCACTACATCTACCGTGAGATCAAGGAGGTTTTGAAGGCTGTTAGAAGCGAAAACCAAGAACGCCTGGCTCACAATATACCGTACTAAGGTACTATTCTTTCATTCTTATTTTCGCATTCTCTTCAAAAGCTCAGCAGGACCTGGTCTGATGCTCAGGGTAAAATGCCTAAAAATATTTTCAAATCTACTATAAAGTAGTAATAGTATCTTTCAAACTCTCTTCCTATTATATTATACTATATCATATCATACTATATTATATTATTACATATTATATTATATCATTACATATTATGTACATTATGTTACCTTATAATATATTATATTACATCATATTATTACATATTATATTATATTATATTACATTGTATTACATTATATCATATCATATTAAAGTATTACATATTATATCATACCATATCATATTATATTAAATTATTACATATTACATTATACCATATCATATTATATTGAATTATTACACATTATATTATATTACATTATATTATATCATACTATATTAAATTGTTACATATTATATCATATTATATCATACTAAAAATTCATGCACATGGAAGCTCCGTGAAACTTCTGACTGCTCTTTTTGCTTTCTTCCGGAAACTCTTCTTCATATTGCAGCGGGATGTAAAGTATACATTCCCCAAGGACGCTTTACATGGCGCCATGACTCTGTTTTAAACTTTCTCGCCACCTCGTTAAAAGCAATTAATTGATCTTCTTTTTATGTTGTTACACCCCGCTTTAAATTGCCATCCATTACAACTAGAGACGAACTACGACCGGACTTGCTGCTTAAAACTAACAATAACTCTCTTTAAGAAGACAGCCAACTGACAGCAAACGAAAAAACCACCAAGCGTATCAATGACTTCAAGCATCTCGGCTCCTGGTTAGATGATTCAGCTGAAGATCTCAAAATTAGAAAGGCACAAGCTTGGTCCGCAGCTCGCAAACTAGACAACATCTGGAAGTCCAACCTTGAAAGGAACCTCAAGATCGTGCTCTTCAAAGTTACAGTCGAAATTATCCTCATGTACGGCTGAGAAACATGGACAACAACTGCGAAAATGAACTACGAGATTGACGGTACCTACACTCGACTTCTCCGACACATCGTAAACACCCTCTTGAGACAGCATATCGCCAACGTGGAACTGTTTGGAAATCTCAAAAAAGCTTCGGCACTTATCCGGCACCCTAGACTCGAGCAAGCTGGTCACTGCTGGCGAAGCAACGAAGTAGCTTCGGACCTGATAATTTGGAAGCCAACCTTTGGTCAAAGGAACCAGGGAAGACCTCGACTCGATTTCATAACACTACTCAGCAAGGACACGGGACTGACTTCCCCAGACCTCAAAGCGGTGATGTCAAATCGGGACTTCTGACACATGTACTCCATGGATTCGGGTGCGCCCGACTGATGATGATGGTGATGATGATGATGATAATTATGAAGTCTTGGAGCTAACAGTCGGCTTCGAAACGAACCTTGTCTCTAATCCAAACAGAAAAACGGAACAAATATGCAAATCTCCTAACCGAACTCAAAAAGCAATTTAAATCTGTTCACTTCGTTAATCTCTCTATCAACGCTTCAAGCAACTCCTGTAATTCATTCCTTGAAATGATCTACTCTCTTCAAAAGATGGGTGCGGACATATTCTTGCCAATGAAGAAAAGAACTTAAGGTTAAAAAAGACCTCAGCTATCTATCTATAAGCTGGCTACTTCGCCGAACCCGCATGGACAAACCGACACAAAGATAGACAGAGCAACTTGATTTAGCGTTTTTGCATATTATCATATACTTTGCTTTTGAATAAGCATGCTAGAAGAGACTCATTTCTGCAGTTTCTTTATTCTTATTTCTTAACGCAGGCTGGGTATGTGGCAGTTATACAGCTGATGTTGGCCTGCGGCATTACTGCTTGTGTCTTTAGAATTACTTCTGAGTACTCATTCGCCGACCTAGGAAGGATGGACAGCTGAGTTGGCTGTTGGCTTGTGGTTAGTGGTTCAGACGAGGGGGATTCGAACCCACGCGAGTAGACCTTGTATGATTCGAAACACTGCGCCTTAACCACTCGGCCACACCACCACCACTCTATAAAATGGCACCTGCTATGGCAGTGCAACCAGAAGCCTTAAATTCCCACACAATTTCCAAATCACATTGCCTAATCCACAAGTTCAATTTGAAAAATCACAATTTATTGAAAGACCTTGCAACCCATGAAGCGTCTTACTTCCCAATTTTTCTCAGAATCCTAAAGCTTATCCTTTTTTGACTAGAAAATCACCAAACTTGGTCCATCTCCATCTCCTCTTAGCCTTCTCCTTTCTTCCTTTGTTAGCATTGGGGTTTGGCAACAGGAAACCAGGAAACCAGGAAACCAGGAAACCAGGATACCCCCAGATGACAACAACAAAGTATAAAACGGGAACTTTTCTGGTAGGAAGTCAGACCCAAAAAATCTCTTGATACCACATGTATTATTCTTGTTGACTTTCCTGTTGCTGATTCAAAGCAATCATATTGACTCAAAGTGTTAAGGAGCAGCTTGGCTACTTTCTTCTTCTGGAACTTTCTCTTAAGAGAAATGCTGGAGAAGGTATCTTAGTTTTAGCCATTAATCCTAAGCATCGTTTTTAACTCAGTGGATTCAGGGTTGAAAAATAATTGAATGGGAAAGAACAGGTTTTGTTGGAAGCAGACAAGGCCAAATCAGAATTGTCTGAGTTGGTAAGATTTAAAAACTTCCAGCAGAAAATGCCACATTATAGTAACAGCAATTTTTAGATACCTTTCCCCCTTGGCAGATCCCAGAAGAATCAGCATAGGAGAAAACATTGTCGGCATTATCCAAAAATTTGCATCCTTTGAATTGTATATTCTGCTCCTTGCTCTCCCCTGTAAATGCAATCACAATGCTTGTAGAAGCCTTCTGGCCTTTCATACATGAGCCTAAATCGATCTTCACATTTCCTGTTGTCATTTCACTGTCTAATGCAGATGTGATAGATATTCCATGTGCATTGGCAGCCAACCTACTGGAAAAAGAGAAAGAAGGCAATTGCAGTAGTGATGTGAATCAAATTATGAACCCTTTTTGGGGGCAAATAAATAAATACTTATAAATATTTCATATAATAAAAATAAATATTTCATCAGTTCATATCTAAAATGCTGTTGCCTACTCAATTTCCAATGTAGCAGAAACCGGAGACAGGGCTGAGTTCTTTCTAGGCAAGTGGACTTTTATGAGGTTGTTTCCCATTGTCTTCCTCACCAATAGCGTTTCAAGAGTGACATATGGAGGAATCAAACTGACAACCCTTGTGCTATGATTCTGCATGCTTAACCACTACACCACAGCACCACTGACAGCTCATATCTATCTCAACTTATAACAGCATATTTTTGCAACCAAAATAAAGACTGGAATCATTCCAAACTCATGCTATAAAGATTTTTGCTTCCATTTAAGTAGTTAGTTGTGAGCTACCTGCTTAACAAGGTACAAAACTGCCTTTTAAGGCATTTAACCTTAGCCTTTTGCCTCCTTCTTTCTTCCTTTGTTGGGGCTTTGTATAAGCCACCACGGCCTTTCCTCAACATAACTCACAAAAAAAAATAAAGAAAAAATAACCACTACACGGGACGGAATAAAACCATCCATGATACAGACATACAAATGTAACATCCCATATAATGAGACATGACAAGGTCGGAGTAGGAAGCCCAATGCCAATGTTGCACATTTGACATGAAGGGATTTGGAAAAGAAGGTACTACCTGCAAAGAAGTGGCAGCAGATGGAGTAGGACCTTGCTAAATGCTGATCAAGAAGCCGTGCTGTGGAAATGAAAAAGGAAGACAAAGAAAGCAGAAGAAGAATCAGTTAGGAACTTGGTTTACGCCATGCTCTTCATCACATATTGTTCTCGCTTATATGCTGCCTATCGTTTTTTTTAGTTGGTTATGTTGAGGAAAGGCCATGGTGGCCTATACAAAGCCCCAACAAAGAAAGAAAGAAGAAAGCAAAAGGCTAAGAGAGAGAGTTTTGCTACTATTGTTATGTTAATTACTAGATCTCGTGACTTTCACACTTTGTGCATTATGGCCCTGAGCTTGTTCTGCTATCATTGTTTTACTATCACTCGCTGTGTTCTTGCTGTTATAAATCCCAATAGAATCTGCTAAAATTAATTCATATTCAAAGCAGTTACAAGGATATAGATCAAATAGGTAGGCTTTTAACTCTCACAAGTATTCAACACTCTAATTTCTCACTTCTTTGCCCACATAATTCTTGGCATCTCCCCTTAGTTACTGGTATCCAGCTCAATTGTCAAATGGCATTGAATTATGAAGTCTAACCTGCAAAACTTTCCGTCATATTTTTGAGACTCTGGCACTGTCTTTTCATGTTTATTATCTGCATTGACCTGCTCGTCTTGGTTATTTCTGGAACTCCTTGCAGAGCTTTGGCGTTTCCTCTGAGCAAGATTACGACCAGTGGGCAAGTTCTTTGACTTCAAAAATGTAATATTACCCGCCCCAGGAGAAAATTCTAAGAATTTTTTCTGCTTGAGGTATATAATTACACGTTTAAAAGTCACGTTCTTATGCAAAAGTGGCTTGTCTTCAATAACTTCCAAGAAATCTTCATATGCAACCTGCAATGCAGCTCTGTTTGTCGGCTTTTTGCTGTCTTCAAGTGCATTGAGATAGGATATGAATCTGTCTGCGACAGCTTTTGTCACCAACTTCCTTTCTTTTCTGACCTTTATTGGCTTCAGCTCTATTGAATTTCTCTTCAGCAATCTTGCTAATAAATCTAACAACCCTATTCCGTTACAACCCATGGTCTTACTCAATTTCTTGACTCGTTCAAACATCCCCATCAAATTACTATAGACCTTCCATTTTCGCTTTTTCAGCAAAAAATCCAGTAGACTAGAGCATATCTCGTCGAAACTGTTGCCTTTTCTAAGCGGTCCAAATTCTGCTCCAGCTTTCGCCCTGAAGAGTACCCTGTTTGTCAAAATGTCTTGACGCAAAGACGCCTGAGAAGCTGAAAATAGGAAATTACTTCGAAGATTATCCAAAGAAACTTCTGAGCCGAGCTTAGCGGAAATTTCGGCGTAAAACTTCTCAAGGAATGTTCCTGCCTCATGCGCTAGCAGCTTCGTCGTCTTGACCTTCTCCCAATCGGCCTGCATTAATACGACGGCTTCCTTCATGGTCAGTTTTTTAGTGCCTTTGTCGACATCCATCCTTGCTCTAATCTCAACTAGCAAGCTTTGTATTTGATTTTCTTCTTCCACTATCTCTCTACTCTTTAAGTTCGAACTGATGGAAAACCTTTGTCAACTCTCTATGTGACTCAACCAACAAGGAATTACTGCAACTCCGGGCCGTTTCTAAGAAATTATTGTGTTCGAGGTAAAATCCTCCGCCGAGGCGTCAACAGATTTAACCGGATGCCGAGATTGTCAGCGCCTTCGTGCGGAGGTAATGTACTGCATGTTTAATTCCCCACATTAATTGCATTTACAAGTTATAAAATTAACAAGAATAAAATGCAATGATAAAAGTTGACAGCAAATATGAACACCCCTAATTTCAGTGGTAGGGGAGGTTCCCCTGTTTGTCCTAACCTGACCTTACCGTATTTCTATCATGTTCCCCTTAGAGGAAAAAACGGGAGAAAAAAGTATGATACAGAATTTTCTTACTTTAGTTAGTTGCAAACCAGTCCCTAGTAGAAGAAATAGATGTTGTCTTCCCTTCCACTAGATTTTGGAAAAATATATCTTTAGTTTTCTGATAGCAGGTCTTCATTTAGTGAGTCACATTGATGAAAGGCCATTGTGGCCTGACAAAAGCCCCAACAAAGGAAGAAAGCGAAAGCTAAGAGGAGAGAGGGAGATCAGATCAAGTTTATTGATCTTAGATTTGAAAGATGGCAAGATATAAGATTCAGGAGAGCAAGAAGGCAAGACGTTCCATACATTGCATGTTCTAGGGATGAATGATGATTTGTGGGATAGCGTTCTTGGGTTAAGAAGTGAAACTTGGGAAGGGTGTGAAAGGGTCGAGCTTCTGGTGGTCCGGACACGCCTCAGAAGAACAGGAATTGTGTCCCTAATCTCCTGAGGGTAACTTCCCTGAAAGTATCAGTTGATGGTGGTCATGTCTTGGACCCTAGGTAGGTTTGGTACGTTTGTCCAGCATTACTTTTCAGAAATGGTATGTTTAGTTTGAGCTTTGAACTTGATGTAATACTGTCCTGGTTGACCGGGTGAAATATCTCAGCAATATAGGCTGGGCCAGTTCCTTTGAAGAGCTTCATAATGTTGACACAGATACATTGATCCCTCCTGTTCTTTGCTGGGAGCCGATTTATGGCCATAAATTCTGTGACCCCAATATGTGCTGTTTTTTAGACGCAGATAAAGACAAAGGTATTGTTTGGATGTACCGCGGCTTCTCCTCTGATAATTTGTAAGGTTTTATAGATCTTAAAGCTTATTCGATTTTCACATAGCCCATTGTGGGTACCAAGGCAACGGCTTCAGCGGTCTATCGTTTCTAATCAATCACATGGAAAGCACATCAGTGGTACGGTACCCAGAGAAGATGGGCATGCGTTGAACACAGTTGAATACAGCTAGCAAGCGAAATGAATGAAATAAACACGAATCTGCCTAAACTGAAATCAAGTGTCAAGATTGCTCCGTGGTGTAATATTCTTACTCATTGATCCTGTGATCAGTGGTTCGAATTCACCCTCAGCTAAACTTTCACTTACAATGAGGGGAGTCACCAGCTCTCTGTAATGCCAGGCGTAGGAAGCACGAGATGTGGTCACATCGAGAGGAAGGACCTAGGCACTGCTCGAAAAGCAAAAAGCTTCTCAGCGTCCAAATGTCTACCTTTGAAATCTAGGTAGAATCATATGTACTCGAGGTGCAGACCAAATCCCAAAAGCAAAGATGCCGGTCCCACCTTATTATAAACAAGATGGATTTCAAGGAGACAGCCGAGTGTCCTTCCTGTCGATCACTTGCCCCGTTACATTTATCCGTGCTTGAGGCCGGCACTTCAGAATATGCTTCGAACAAAATTTCACTGTGAACCAGAAAACCCCACTAGCTTACCTACGTCACCATGTGTACTAATTTGCATCCTATCCAGCTGGATGCCATCGACCCCAGAAAAGTCGACAACATCTTTATTGACTGTTCGTCAGAAAGAAGACAGGGCGTAAGATATTGGAAGGAAGAGGGAGGCAAGACATTCCATAAGGGAACGTTAAAAAATATCGTAACTACGATATCGTAGGAAGGTACGAGCTTTTTAGTTACAACTGGTTACGATAAACCTGAATGGTAGGTAGGTCTTTACGTTGACTTTTACATAACCCTGCAAATCTAAAACGCTGTGATCATCGTAACACTGTATAGCTGTCATTATCTAACTTTTCTATTGTTTTTCTTTCAATTTACATTTTCCAATTTGTAAACGAATGGTTTTTGGGGTTTTCCTTTTATGTCTTATATATATATATACTGGTAAATAGTTTTTTCTGGGTTTTGATAATTGAAATATATTTTATTCTGTTGGGCCCTATTTATACGTTTTCATAGACGGGCCTTTATAGCTGATGGTATCAATTAATTGAAAAGTTACGTAACTTTAAGGTAGGTGTATAGTCGCTGGTTGAGTCTGGTTACATATGGCAGGTAGGTTCCTTAAAATTGCCACAATTCGGAAATCGTATTGGGTTACGTGGCGTCCTTTCGTCTTCCGGGTAACAAGAGGACGTCACGCGGCATAATGACTCGATCGAACTTTTGAATGTTCCCTAAGTTGTAGTTCTTGCAATCTTTTCCACAAATTTAGTTCAACATTGGACCTCGTTGATCTCGCATGAAAAAAGATGAAATGAGAAATGGGTATCATCAGCAGAAGAGTGAGTGCTAGAAGACATAGAGGAGAGCAGATCATTTATGCAGAGAATAAATAGTATAGGGGAGATGACAGAGCCCTAAGGTACATCAGCACCGAATCAGTGTGGATTGGAGAGGAAGCCGTCCAGTCTAATGGCAATCGACGACTCAGAGAGGAAGCTACCAATCCAATTAATTAGGATGTGGTGGAGACCATAAATCGGTAGCTTTGCGAGAAGGCCCTTGTGCTAGACGTGAATAATGGCCTTAGAAATAACGATGTAATGATTATAATAGTGATGCAGAATAATGATGCTGACGATGGCGATTATAATCATGATGTTATTCATGATAATGCTGGATCAAACCTTTCACGATGATTGTAATTTCGTCAATGGTGATTGCTGACTGTGACAGTAATAATGTTGATATTGATCGTGATGAAAATTTTTTTTCTTTTTGTGAGCTACGTTGGGGAAAGACCACGGTGTCCTATACAAAGCCTCAACGAAGGAAGACAGAAGGAAGAGAATGGCTAAGAGGAGAGAGAGAGATCAGATCACGTTTATTGATCTTGGATTTAAAAGATGGCAAGTTGTAAGATTCAGGAAAGCAAAAGGAAGGCAAAACGTCCCATAAGTTGCAGCATGTTCAAGGGATGAATGGCAATATCGATTCATCTGACAACTATAATTGTCCTGATCCCCTTACAATTTATCAAGTTGTTCAGCAGTGGCCTTTTTCAGAGAAACAGAGTCACACAAATTTTTTTTCAAAAAAGACTGTTTAAATATAGCCAACCTTTTTTAAATCGAAAACACTAAGAAGCTATTGTTCAATTCATATCATATTTTCTACGTATTATCTTATACTTGATACCAGGGCAATCTTGAACTCTACCTCCTTCAAACAACACAACACCATGTTCTTGTAAGTTACCCTTCTCTCCTGGTATGTATGCAGTGATCAATTTTCCATTGCTAAGTCTCAATATGGCACATTTCCTTTGAGCAGAGTTTGGCTTCTTTGGGGTTCGAACTACAAGCTTCACACACACTCCTTTCCGCTGTGGGCCTATCAAGATTCTCTTTTCCTTTGGTATGACAACTTTTGGCTTCTTTCGCTTTGTGCGTGGCTTCTGCTTCATAATCTGATTTAAAGTGGGCAAGCAGCGAACTTGATGAAATGGATTTACTGATGGAAATTTTCTAACACCTTGTAGGTTGATACTGACAAACCTTCCGGCAAGCACTGCTAAATGTCTGGCTTGTTTTTGCTGCAACCCCAAGACACCTGTGCAAATAGCAATAGGAATGCATAAAACTTGTGAACTTTTTCCAAATTAGAAATTAAAATGAATTCAAAGTGACTTTACAAAGTCAGCGGTCAGCAACACGAGGCTATCCTCTTTGTTTTCCACATTGCATTTTAATTACTTTCGACTATTTCCTTTATCCATAGCTACATACAAGGTGTAATTGCAAGGATACTGGAGGGCATAAGAAGCTCAGAGGTGACTAAAACAGCAATCAAAGTAACAGAGATACACCTATCTTACGTTCCAGTAATGCACCTGTTCCTGAATAGATCTAGATAGCTCAATACATCCCCCAATCATGCCATATCTTCTCAGAAAATATTAACATTTTTAGGAACTTTCCACTCACAAAAGGTACCCGGCAATAAAGCAAAGCAAAGTTGACCTGTCAAAAGATCAATAAACTTGATCTGATCTCTCTCTCTTCTTAGCCTTTTGGTTTCTTCATTTTTCCTTTGCTGGGGCTTTGAATAGGCCATCATGGCTATTCCCCAACATCATCATCTTCATGAACGGTTGATTCAGTTTCGAATCGCAGTGGCCTCTTTCACGAAGAGTCGCCAAACTTCTGTCTTTAGCTCGCTGCACCATTGCATGGATACCACCACAGCTTTTGCAATTTCGTCTATAAAGCGTGTCTTGGGCTGGCCTCTTCCTCTCAGACCATATACTGTACCCAGTAGGAGGGTCCTGTCAAGTCCTCCTTCTCTAATGATGTGACCGACTAGACTTAACTTTCTACAATTGACAGTATCCAATATACAAGCTTCAGGCTGTGTGACAAGTTTGTGGTCCTGGATGACAAGCTTACTCTCAACAGCCTTCGGTAACACCAAAGCTCAAAACTTTCAAGTCGTTTTTCATCAGACTCTTTCATTGTCCAGCATTCAGCTCCATAGCCAGCGATTGAACACATCAAAGAGGATAGCAATCTTCTCTTTGTTCTGAGAGCTATGAGCCAATCTTTCCATATGTTGGTTAGCGATATTGTAGCCTGTTTTGCGACTGCAATTCTTCTTTTTATCTCAGGTGTAACATCGTAAATGTCAGTGAATTTGGCACCTAGGTAAGTGAATTGTGTATCGTTTTCGATTTCTGCTCCATTTATCCGAATATGCTGATTATCCTCATTATCTGCAGCTTGTCTGAGTACTTTCATAACCTCAGTCTTTCCAGCATTAAGTCCGTGCTTCTCACATTCTTCGTTTACTCTATTAACTGAAGCTTTGGTAGTGTATTTCATTGACATAAGTCACTAAAATTAAACTATCTACCAACTATCTACCTCCATAAGGAAGAATTAATCTATTGCAATTAATTTCCAGTAAACTAAGGATTGCCGTACCTCTACCATAATGCAAAAATCGTGAAGGACTTGCGGTGAAATTCTAGAAGAGAAGACCGTTGTCAAAAGCAAAAATCATAACACTTAGAATCAAAAGCTGCACCTTGCACGTGTAAATTCAAATAATACTTCTTTTATAAGCCACTTAAGCACCATATTTGATGCATGCAATGAACAAAAAAGCACCCCATATAGTATCATTAAATATGGTATCATATCTAAAAAACAATGCAAGAACTTCAACTATTGATCTAACTTAGAATTTCAACGGTACGTATCAAAGGAAATTAAGCACTTTTACATTGTATATGGATGAGTCTATTTTACAGTAAATTTTCTTTACTTCTAATGCCAAACAGGGTCCTTACTGATAACAGTGCTTGTTGTACTGACAAGGCCTACCCGGTATCAATATTTCTATCATTATTTTCATTATAACATTCTAAACTGGATAATTCTTTGACTGATTAACAGCGGCTTGTTGAGCTTCAATGTCATTATCATCATCAGATCGGGCGGATTGCCGAGACCATATTGACCATACTTGTCACAACTAGTACATAAATGCAAAGATGTAAATTTGCCAAATAAGAGTTGAATAAGAGTTGAATAAGAATCAAATAAGAGAACACCACCAAACATGGCAGCTGCAAAATTTAGCACCGTCTAGGAAATGCTGCACTACCCACTCTGGCCCAGGAGAAAATCTACCCAGGAGTCCAACAGGGTAACAAATCTGAATAATTTCCAACAAATACTCTTACATGAGATATTTACCTTAACGAAATTGATACTATGAGTTTTACAAAGACTATGAAATAGTCTCGGGTAGACTTTCGGCAAACTTTGACACAAGAAGTTAAGCTTCAGAACTGGCAAACGAACTACAGACATGTTTTTCAGTATTCAAGCCACCATTATAATAACGCCTCGATTTGATTTTGTGTTGTTGATGCTGTGTAACGACATGACCATATAGGCAGTGACGATGTCTTCGATAACATGCAAAGTCTAGGGGTAAATTAACAAATTCATAATTGCTGTTATATTTTGACCTATTTCGTATGTAGAGATCGGGAAATCTTAAGTTACAAGGGGGCCTTGCTAACCATTCGTTGCGTCGTTGCATCGTTGCTAAGACTTTTCACTTTCCAGATAGCCACTACAATTAACTTTCTTTCAACATAACTGTAGATGTTAACAAGCTTCTTCTCTTATCTTTTGTTTTGCTTTACTGGACACACGATTATAACAGCTTTAAGTAGTTGGAGCGCTTATCCAGTTTGAGTATTCGTATATTGCTATTATCATTTGTTCATATTGTGGTAAGATGAAAAAGCCATGCTACCACTAAGGTACAGTTAGTGCGAACTTTTTGAAAGTCAGAGTCAGATGGTGAGTTTAAATGACATAAGGGAATCTGCAGTTTTGGTAGCGGGCTGAAGAAAAGCATAATTTCAAGTAAATTTTGCGTGCCAGGTCTCTGTTTACTCCAGCAAGCTATACATGATCTACTCTGCTTGTAGAGGAATGTCAACTCTATCATGTGCACCAGCTTACTTGGAATAGGGTATTATCAAGCATAGGCAAGGTGATTAGATTTTTTACTTTGCTATGCACCTCCAACCTGTTATCTCATGGATAATTTATGAATCATTCACCACAAAAGAATGAGAGGACTTTTGACTTTGTTTGCCCTTTCTTAACATCAAATTGCAATGTAACTGCTTTAATCCCAAAGAACAGAACAATTTCAATTGCTGACGGCTTAGAAATTTGATGGATAGATTGTAGTCTAGCTCTTTTCAGTCTGGTTTCAGCCATAATAGTTTATTTGGGACGATTCCATTCCAGAAGAATGCAATGCCGGTTTTTTTCTTTAAGCATACCCTGAACATACCCAATGTGCATAGTATATATATACACATGAGACAATTGCTAGCCAATCACGTAGCAGCAGTTGCTGTGCATAAATTAGGATCTGTCATCCAGAAAAAATGAAACTGTTAGAATTTAAAAAGTTTGGTAAATGTTATAAAAGATATTTACACAAATTAAGCTGTGTGGAAGTCTGATAATATGCAAAGCAGGTTCATGAGCGGAAGCCTTGATGCTTGATCAATTTTTAGTGCTTCATGACATGATATAATTTACAGAGTGCAAATAAGACTCAATGGCAAATCATACACCTTTTCACAGCAAATTACACTGTCTATGGTCATACAACACTGAAAATCAAGACGTCTGTATTTGTTGTCATCTTAATTCTAAATTTACTAATTATTAGCTATTATTAGATTTATGATTTATAAATTGTACTGACCCTATCATTCCTTGGAGCCCACCGGCGGTGATCAAGAGTGGCTCCTGCAGCTTGGGCAACACGAGTCCATCTTTGTGCCCAAGTTGGTGCAACGGAGAGGACACTTCATCATGGCACCTAACAGTGCCCCAAGAACAATTTGGTAGAGAGGCAGTCCTACTTGCAAGGAGAGGACTGAAAAATTGACCATTAAGAAGTTCATTTCATTTTTCATTGAATAATCTTCTGTAGATAGCTGACGGACAAAATAGACACAGCCGTTATTATCATTAATTATGAATTCACTAACAAAGCTGAGATCTCCAAGAACAGAAGCTAACTTCTTCACCACTCTCTTACGATGCCATACATGTCCAGAGGGATGTGGTTATAATAAGCAAGATACGTCAGCATCTATTTCTGCGTATTTTTCCACAAGAGATATGTCCTTGAAAAGGTTTTGATTTCCTCCTTCTTTCAATTTTCAGATGTTGAGAATACAATGGAAACAATTATAGCTGCTAGTTTTACTGAAGCAGCTGTTCTAAGAAACATGATGGACTCCCAAATGCTCAATGTTGGAACCTCTACCAAAGTTTCCAACACAGCAAACGCACAACTGAGAGCTGAAGACACATGTCTGCGATTGCTTGACCCAGAAACGCACTACAAGGTTCGAAAAGTTACATCAAAGGTTAATGACTCATTGCAGATGCTGGCAAATGAGCCATCTCTTGGCTTGTACAGGATTCAGGAACACATCCACCGCACAACTCCAGCCTTAGTGGAAAAGAAGAAGGAGCTGGAAGCAAACAAGAAGAAGGTAGAAGGGGCTACATATGACATGGACTACTCTATGTTGGCTATTGAATCAATGGGGAGAATCAAGCAGTTTACAAATATTTCAGAGGCACTTAGGAGCGCAGTTGAAATGAAGCGCATGCTAGATGAGAGAGAAAGACGAGAAAATTATTACAAAGAGAGGGAGGCATCAGTTGCACGAAGTGCAAACAGATCAATTTCGGAAAATGAAATAGCTGAAGGCTACATTTGCCCTATTTGTTACTATGCTCATGAGAACCAGGATGCTCTTATGAACCATTGGAGAAATGAGCACAGTCTAGAGATTTACGAGAATGAAGTTTTTGGCAGCATCGAGCTGGCCAACTCAAACGAACAAGCATTTGATTGCGAAGAAAACCGGCGGGACAAGCTAAAGTTGCCCAGTGAAGGAGAAGAGGTGTCTGAAGGCTGAATTCACTTGATCAAATTGACGATTATTGCCTTTCAGGATGCAATCACCCAGTATCCCTTGTTTTGTAACTCGTCAAAACCCTCCGTCTATCAGTTTTCAACAACATTCAAGAAATTTCACTCAATTCCTTTAGAGGGAGATAAGTCAGAGGTAAGAATGAACTGATCCACTGTTCAGCACTAGTGAGAGGGCTTCTCCCAATTCTCTTGATATGTTTCAGCAATAGCCAAGTGTTAAATACAGAGTGGTGCCGTGGCGTAGTGGTTAAGCATGCGGACTCACAACACAGGGGTTGTCAGTTCGATTCCTCCATGTATCATTTTTGAAATGCTATTGGTGAGGAAAGCAACGGGAAACCACCTCATGAATTCCGCTTCCCTAGAAAAAACTCCGTCTTTGGTTTCTGTCACGCTCGAAATCCAGTATCCTATTGAATTACGTGAAGCTACTTCTTGTGAGAAAGGCAACGAGAAACCACCTCATAAAGTCTAATTCCCTAGAACAAACTCAGAGCCCTGTTTCTGGTTTCGGCTACGCTCGAAATCGAGTATGCAACGCAGAGGGAAAGACGAAAGTAGACGCGAGTATGAGCACTGGAGAGTACCTCGTTGAGAGTGCTACCCTAAGCCATGGCTTGTGTGGTAGGGTGGCCAGTTCTTCTCGAAATGGTGCAGAACGTAAAGCCACCCTATATCAATCCAAACGAATAGTATGTAAAGGATGGGTAGACGCTCCGATACTTCCTCCCAGGGTTCTGTCATGGGCCCAATGCTGCTTACTTTCAATTTTCGTCAAACAAGTCATCCTCTCTTTGCCTTCTACGAGTGCTCCCCAAGGCCAATTCTGCCTGTTTCCAGCAAGTAAGATAATGCTTACAAGGTTAGATGAGGTTGGGACGATGGCAAAGCTCTGCAAGAACCAGAGACAGGGCTTTAGGTTTTTACAGGGAAGCGGTTTCTGATGAGAAGGTCGCCGGTTGCCTTCGTTGTATATCATTATGATACTTGTTTAGTTTGACGATGTAAGCTAATTGAAATAAGATTGTTTACTTACTTATTTACTTAAAGCAGAAAGAAACAACTTTAACGAAACAAATTGCATTGTGTTTGAGGCTAACGTTGCAACTTTGGAATTTTTTCTTTTATAACCATGACCTTCATTTCCAATGGTGCTTTTTGTTGCTACCGACGGAGATTTTGAACCCAAGCCACTGCATTATGAATTCACGTACCTATACATCTCAATGATGGTGTATCAAGATAAATCATGTATCTTGAAACATTGAGAATTTTACTCACAGCTACAATGAGAATTTCAGATGAATTTTAATTATCTTTGGGGGGGGGGGTCACTGTGGTACTCGCTTCTCCCTTCTTTTAGCCCCATTTTTCAGGTGAAAGGCATTTTAGCCTGGTTTTTCATTCAAATAAACTTGTCTTTGGTGGAAAAAACAATCGCATATGTGTGAAAATAAATAATTTTTATTAGAATATGCACTTTCTACCAATCTTGCGAAAATGTAAATTAGATACAAAAGTTCTTCCAAACGGCCAATAATGCTAGGTTTTTGACTTCCGAAAATGGTGACGGTTAACCTTGCTAAATCGAGATATCGAGATACCTTGCCAGTGACCTGCCAGATAAACATGGTTATAGGCAGATTTGAAAGCTAAAAGTTCAGCTTTAGCCAGTTCCTTGTTCCGTCAAGCGAAGGTGTAGTGCGTCGATCAATAGTTATCTGATCAGTTCTACGAGTCGTCGATTCGAGGGGGATTAAAAAAAATTAGTGTGAGCATGTTAAAAACTGCAGGAAGTTGATGTTGGAAAGAACTGGTTAAGTTATCCCCTATGATTTACAGCGCCATTTTGTCCGTCCTGGTCTTTGCGTCATAAATTTTAGAAAGAAGAATGTGAATATGGATATAAACCACTACGGCTACAGCCCCTGAACGTAACAACGCGTAAATTCGATGGCGTAGGTACACTTGGGCAAAGTAGAGACTTCGCGAGACTGCAAGAGCCTTGAGGATAACAGAATGACTTAAAATAACCAAGGGAATAGCCACGTTTGGTGTTTTGAAATCTACAACAATGAGAAAAAAGAAAATCGTGAGATTCAACTTTAGCCATTTCAAGACGGTCAAATCTCAAGGCCAAGTACGTTATGCTTCAAGATCTTGCTCGTCAGTCTCTTCTGACGCTGCCCCTTTCGTCCTTCTCGACTTTTTCTTTTGCAAATAGCGATCCTTCAACTTCTGGACTTTGCCTTTCTCGTCAAGTTTATTGCCTGCGTGAGACACTGTTTCACCGTCGTTGTCTTGTCTCTCTTCTGCTTCTTCATTTGCCTCGTCGGTTCTCTAGAATTATTCATAGAAATGATGACAAGATTATAAAACATCTATGGTTAGCAGCATTTCGTACATGCAGTTCAAGATGCACAAGCGATATCCATGATAAGCAAAGGAGACGGCAGTGGCACTGACATGTGAAGCGAAGGGAGGCAAACAGATTGGGAAGAATGGTGAATGGGAGGACCACGAACGACCATGGATCATATTGGACCACGAACGACCATGGATCATATTGGACCACGAACGACCATGGATCATATTGGACCACGAACGACCATGGATCATATTGGTAAAGACAGGCCCGTGTTAGCTAACATGACAGAGAGGCTGGAACGACAGATGGAAAAGCACAATGAAAAAATTTAATGGGGAACGTTGACGTAAAAAAGGAAGAAGGAGAATGGATGAAGCTTGTGGATGGATACCGCTGAGGTAGAAAAGTGCGTAGAACGAGTAGATAAGAAAGAGAGACGGAAACAGAAGAAGTAGATGGAAGAAGCTAGTCAAACACATTGATCGCATCTAGCGGGAAACTTTGCGGTGTAGGAGGAAGAATACTCTACGAAAGCAACCACCATTAGTGCAACAAACATCGAGCTATTGCAATGTCGTCTCTCCCATTACACAGCATTACTGTGATACCGGGAGGACAGATCTTCCGGCCCTTATCTAAATATGTCCTTTGAGACACGAAGAGTTCGATTTGCTCCAACGCCACAGTAAATACACATGGAAGCTTGCGAAAGGCTATGGTCGAGCGAATGGAAAGTCCAACCAAAGTATGTTTACAATCTAATGCTATCAACTTACTCCAGCTTTTCTACGTGGGGATACTTGAGTGGGCTTACACGAATGAGGCCCTGGGTCTTACGGTGGGATGAATGCCTTGCCTGCCACGAACTTCCTCTAGTCACCCTTAACAATACTCAGGACATGTGCCCCACTTTCTCGGGAAGGATCATACCGGGAAATCCTTCAGCTGCCGGCGGAAAACGCTGACAAGCTACGGGACTAAAAACTAAGAATAAGACGAAGAAAATACGATAAGATCAACAATACCTCTTCCACCGTCTGGTTTCCTTCTTGCTTAAACTTCATCTCCATTTTCTTGGCGATTCTGGCCATTTTCTCATCTTCCGTTAGGCCTTCTGCTTCACTATCTTCGAGAAGGCTTCTAAACCCATCAGAGGACTCATCGCCCGGCTCCTTCACAGTCATCGTGCGTTCATATTTGATGCGTTTCACTCTCTCCTTGATAGACTGTATTTGCCTTTCTCTTTCATTCTATTCAAAGGAATATTGAATATCAAACACATTTTTCATGCGAGCGGGAGCGGGCTTTTAGTGTCCTTCTCATACCGAAAAGCAGGACCATTGCCCTATTAGATGAGAAGGTCATATCTACATCTTGAATCTAAACAAGAGACAGTGAGCCATGTGGGCAGCAAAAAATTTGTTAAAACGGGAGGCAGGAGGCATCTCCTTGCCATTCTTCTTCTTTTCATGTCCCTCATTGCCATCAGATCGTGCCCGTCCAGTGGTCAACCATTCTCCGACCGATTGGGTTGAACACGGAACGACTCGGTCTGGACATCGGGTTGGTTTTCACGCATGTCTGAATCAGCGTATCTCCAACTTTTAATTAGTTGCCGACAGCGCGTCACTCTGCATTGGATTCTTCGTGATTCGCGAAGCTGCTGGTGGCTCACCGGAGGTTGGTATGTGGTGATGATAATAACGCAATTGCTCATTCACTCTAACTGCTTTGCTTGATTCCACTTGCCAGTCGCTACTATGTCAGGTCCTGGGGTCGGCTGCCATTCTCGGGAGCCTCTCGTGATCAATACTCTGACGCAACAGCTCTACTGTACTCACATCAACAGCTGATGATGCCAGGTTCTCCGAGTAGGTCAGAGAAAGCGGTTTACTTTGTCTCCATCTATTGATTCCCCTTCGAGGGCTAGCTGTTCCATATTTTCCTTCCTTATTTTTTGGCCACTGAGTCTTAGTTGCCGCGCGTAGGTATGCATAAAAATCATCATTAAAACTGTTTCTGTTTACAACGGCCCGTAAAATGTGAGTAGAAACTAGCAGCTCTAGTTTTCAAACCTCGAGATAAAGTAAAGTCGAGTCCTGTACTCGATACGAGCACCGGGAGCTTGTAGATGAAAAGAAAATCTAAATGAATCAAGTGTTACCTTAGAGAGGTACCACCCTGATTTACAACAGAGCAGAATAGGGCGGGCTAGTTCCTTTCCTCGCCGCAGGTTTATGCGAGATACCCACTTATTGCTGGTTTGAAAAAGGAACTGAGAGAGAGAGAGAGAGACCCAGAGAGAGAGAGAGACCCTGAGAGAGAGAGAGACCCTGAGAAAGAGAGACTCTGAGAGAGAGAGCCTGAGAGAGAGAGAGAGACCCTGAGAGAGAGAGAGACCCTGAGAGAGAGACTCTGAGAGAGAGACTCTGAGAGAGAGACTCTGAGAGAGAGACTCTGAGAGAGAGACTCTGAGAGAGAGACCCTGAGAGAGAGAGAGAGACCCTGAGAGAGAGAGAGAGAGAGAGAGACCCTGAGAGAGAGAGAGAGACCCTGAGAGAGAGAGAGAGAGAGAGAGAGAGAGAGAGAGAGAGAGAGAGAGAGAGAGAGAGAGAGAGAGAGAGAGAGAGAAAGAGAGAGAGAGAGAGAGACTTTGAGAGGGAGAGAGATAACGTACAATATACGAGCATGGCTCGAACCCGGGACTCTTAACACAGTCAACACATCCTCTGACTACTTTGTTAACTGACTCTCTCTCTCATTAATTTGCAATATGAAAATAATGGGTTTGAGACAGGATCCCTGAGGAACAACAGTCTCTACGCTTTCGGTTTCTGAGCTCATGCGCTCACATATGGAAAAAAGCGGAATTGAGTACCTTTGCTTGGGTGGCAACAATCGTCTTTTGTCGTTCACCAAGGCCGATAATTTTCGCCGCTTCTTGCTCTCTTTGCTCTTGTTTCTGTCTCCTTTTCGACCGGCGAAAATCAACCTGTAGAAAAAAGCGAATGAATACTAACGCTTATGATATAACAGCTTATAATAAAACACCATGATATCTTACGAGCATAACAGTGGCACTGTACCGCAGTCGTCAGACAGAGTAGATACACGATATTGCTGTTGATATCCCATCCGACACGACACCCATAAATCCACAGAGAAGAAGTCAGAGGCCACTTATTAGTACTGGCAAAAATCTACAAATTGTTATGAATTTAATTCAAGCACAAATCTATAATCATTTTCCCAACAGTTATCAGATGTTAGGACACATCTCACATACAGTAACTAAAAAGGGATACAATAAGAAGAAGACTGCAAAGAGACATTAAAATGAAACACATACATGTTGTTAACCCAAGGGCACAAAGATACTATTCATTCAGGAAAAATGACTGAATTTCCTGCATGACGATTTTTATTACGCTGTCTCTGAGAACAATACCCATATGGTTCATGCTCGGCTTGAACATATAGGTAGATGTAGATGAAATGGGACGAGCTGTATCAGCAAGGAAGGAGAGGAAACCCACCTCCTAGAATGGCCTCACTCATTCACTCATGCAATCATTTAGCAATTCACTGAGTTCTTAACTCATGCCAAAACTCAACACCTCACTCACTCACTGACACACGCAGTCATTCATCTAATCACTCATTCATTCACTTGTTCACAGACTCATGCAATCATTTAGCAAGTCACTCAATTCTTAACTCATGTCCAAATTCAACACCTCACTCACTCACTGACATATGCAGTCATTTATCTACTCACTCATTCACTCACTTTCTCACGGACTCATGCAATCATTTAGCAAGTCACTCAATTCTTAACTCATGCAAAAACTCAACCGCTCACTCACTCACTGACACACGCAGTCATTTATCTACTCACTCGAACACTTCCTTGCTCACTGACCCATGCAATCATTTATTTACTCACTCACCCACTCACTTGTGCAATCATTCAGCCATTCACTCACTCAATCCTTCTTTACATCCGCTCATGCACTTAACCAGCCACTCACTAATTCACTAATTCCCACAATTACGAATACACGCAATTACTCACTTATTTACCCAATTATTCACTTATTGCACAAATTCACCATCCAACATACCATCCAAAGAGTACTTGGGCTTTTAAGAAATTTTCGTTTGGGTAGAAAGACTAGTCACGAAAAATAGCCAGAACAAAAAGGCAACTTTTTATACAAACGAATCTTAGCGACAACAGGGACTCGGAAGTTAAAAACCAATGAACTTATTCACGATCTTACCAGCTTTTCTTGTCTACTTTGTTCTTGGTTGAGCTTCATAGCCAGACTGGTTTGTTCTCGCATCAACACACCTACAATCTCTTGCTTCTCAGTATCGTCCATTTCTGCTGCCTGCTCTACCACAGTTTTCTCTCTTCGCAATCCACCACCCGGCTAAAAGAGACACGATACAGTATCAAAAGTAGCGCTTAATACTGACCACAGGGGGACACTGCATAATCTTCAGTAATTTTTGCATACTCTTGGTTTTTGCGAAATCATCTGAATAACAATAGTTCAAAATAGCTCAAATTAGTCCAAAATTTTCCATTCTTATCTATAGCAAGAATATGTAAATGAGCGATAAAAGTGCACTGTATCCCCTCATGACGCACTGATGATACATATCAGGTCACAAGTCACAAGTCACAAGTCACAAGTCACAAGTCACAGGTCACAAGCAACAGATCACATGTCACATCCGTAGCCTTGCAGCCGTTGGGGCACTGGACTGTCTTCTTCCATTTCTCTCTGTCCACCGCCATCCGCACGCAGATCTCGACCGGCTTATCCACCCATATCCTCACACCCTCTATCCTTTTCCCTCTGTGGTCAATACGTCATCGTCTTCCCTCTACCCTACCATGCATCACCATATGAGCCAATGTTCCGGGTCTCCTTGTCACGTGCCCGAATCATTGCACCTCCCGCACTTATGATACGTAGGCCATACGTAAATGTTAGGATAACTCGGTGGTTAGGAGTTTGCGTACAGGTAGTCAGTGGTTCGATTCATATGAATCTTGACATGATGTCACATTATGAGAGAAGACCAGGACACTGCTCGATAAGCATAGCTTTTAAATGTTCTCTTATGATTCATGAATCATACGACTCTTGACGTGATGTCACATTATGAGAGAAGACCAGGACACTGCTCGATAAGCATAGCTTCTCAGGGTCCTCAAATACACATTATGAGAACCTGGAAGACTATTTTGAGCTAAAACAGCACAAACCAGAAACAAGGAACAGTGGATGTTTGGTAAGGCTTCCCGGCCACAAAACACAATACGCTAGGAAATCGTTCCATTTTATGGGTGCAAAGATCTACTGCAATCTCCCAATCGAATTAAGGAAAACAGAATACCTTAATCAGTTCGAAGAACTGCTAAAAAAATTTATGTTAAAACCTGTTATATACAGCACGTGGAACTTGTAAATAACCATTATGATTATTGCTAGGTTTTATCAAATAACCATGTTATAGCTTTTTCTTTCTGATCCTTACGCCAAAGGACACATGTTGGTAGCAGGATCTCTTGTTGAAATCAGTCGATAATCACAAGATCTCTTTCAGATGACTGAATTAGCCATTGCATGGAGGCAACTAATTTTTTTGATATAAGGAATAGCTGCAATAATCTTCCCGGCGGCAAATTGGTTCACATTATCGACATGAAAACTTCCATGCTCCATCTCAATTAAATCAGCACGATCACTGCACGCTGAAAACTTTTACCTTCACACAAAATGTGTCCCCGTTTCATGTAATATCTATCAACATTATAGGCTACAAACCAGAGGTGGCATGACTTTTTTCGCCTTTTCTTCCTTCTCTTCGGCAACTTTCCTTCTCTGCTCCTCCTCCTCGTCTCTTTCCTTCCTTGCTTCCTCTTCAGCCTTTCTTTTGCGCTGTTCTCTCCGTTGACGCAATCGATCTTCAAGCTTAGAAAGTCGAATATTTCAATCAAATTGTCATATTTCTCAAGGTGATCATGAACAAACTGCTGTTTGTTTATTATAAAGAATGAATTCTGTGACGTCCTTCGGCCACTCGACAAGAATGACACAGAACAGCCACGTCTTTAAGTTGCTCTTGATAAAATTGATAGCAACACGAGTCAATATTAGGCACAGAAGCTGAGAGATCTTTGGAAAAACATAGGTTTTTTTAGTGGGCTATGTTGAGGAAAGGCTATGGTGGCCTATACAAAGCCCCAACATAGGAACGTTAGAAAAATGTTCTTTCAACAAGACAAAATGAAAAAGAAATGTTTTGGGAATCATGCTTCTTCCTTTCTCATGACTAAAGACAAAGAACTGTCGATAAATACTTCTTAACTGACAAGCTGTTGATGTCGCGTTAATTCCTATTTGTGGTCCACACACAGGAGAGTTAACTACCTATCCATGGAATACTTAGGATTGCCAATAAACTGCAAATAACTCTCTTGAAACTATCACTTTCCTCACTTCTAACCTCTGAATGTGAATTTGGTGTTTATTGATGGTGCTTCGAAGTTCTTTTCAGACCTTCGATAGCCTCACGAAAATCGTAAAAGGCCTTCAGTTGTCGCCTTACGTGTGTTTCTGTGTTACTTTAAACCCGTATTAGTTAATCATTTCCTAAGAATCTTCCCATCTTCATAGCTTGCCTCTGAAACTATAAAGTTTCCTTTCTTCCACTGTGTTTACCTCTCAACTTATATACGTTAATCGCTTTTTAGGATTCTCGAGATCATTAGTTGATTTTAAGACTGCTCGTGAAAATTGCCAGGAAAAATCAGTAAGATTATCTTATGGTCCTTTTGCATTATGAAATGATCCTTGCAGCAAATACGTAGCGCACTCATCACAGCACTCGAAACGAATTGCTGCATGAAAATTTCCATATCGATTATATTAGCTTGGCTAAATCTCGCAAAAATATTTCAAGAACGACACCAGCTCTAGCAGTTTAAACATCATTATAATCGATCCCGTGGCAATTGCCTTTAGGGCGCTAAGGATGCCCCGTGAACCAGCCGTTTCCATTCATCTCTTTCCTCTGCGCATCTGACTGCCTCGCTCAGTCTTACTCCTGTCAATTCAGTGATGCTGTCTTCCAACTTCTTCTTCTGTCTTCCTCTCTTTCTTCTTCTCTTTCTTCTTCTCTTTCTTCCTCTCTTTCTTCTTCGGTTTCTTCCTCGGTTTCTTCCTCGCTTTCTTCCTCCTCCTCTCACCGTTCCCTGCAGCACTGAAAGTGTAAACATGCAAAATAACATACACAAGGCATACCGAATCGTGCTGCTTTGTTTTCTGCAGTGTTGACTTCTCTCTCATTAGATTGAATCCTTGGTCGGCATTAGAGATGATTGTTAAAGCAAGGTCCTCTTCATACTGTTTCTCGTCTCGTTTTCGTCTACGTTCCTCTAGCCGGCGCCTGTTAGCCTCCCTTTGCTTATCGATGGCTTCTTGAACGGCCTATAGAATATCGTGCGAGATGCAAACATCTGATATGACTACTTTAGATGAACACACTAAATGAACATGTCCCTTTAAAACTTCTAATAGAAAGACATCTGCTATAAGTTATCTTTGATGCAACGTACCAGATAAAAGTGTCTCTTGACGTTCATTATAAGAAGATTCGATGGTATCATGTACTCGGAATGCGACGTACCAGATCAATTTGCCACTTTGAAGAACATTATAACATGTTTATATTGTGCAATGCCTTCCATAAAGACATACGATTTAAGATGCTTCGGATAACACGTGCCAGATAAACGTGTTCCTTGATGCACATTTTGAATCTAATGACAAGATAAAGTGTCTTCACATACCCGTCTTTTGGCATCTTGCTGCTTCTTTAAATCATCCATCACTTTCATCATTTCGTCTTCCGTCAGTCCTTGCAACTTCTTCTTCTCCTTCTCTTTCTCCATCTCTTCGTCGAGCGCGGCCAACTCTTGGCTCTCTTGTTCATCGAACATCTCTTCCATCTCCTCAGTATCCTCAGTTATGTCAGAGATACCAGGTACCTGGCAATGTGAAAATTTTTACCAAATCACCTTTTGACAAAGCACGCATTAAGGCTGCTTGACATAGCAATCAGAGTCCGTGTTTACTATTGGGAGCATCCGGATTCGAGGTACACTCACTCCGCTCGTCGCCCCCCCCCCCCATTTGTCCGGCCAGCAGCAAATGGGAACCTGGCGTAAAGCTTGGAATCAACTACCTACGGAGAGGAAAGGAACTGGCGATTCAAACACACAACGCTATGACGAAGGATGGCACCACTCCAACAAGGTGCTCTCCGTTGAGTACGAGGCTCCGCTGTACTTAAGCAATCGTGGAGATAGATAAGCATTGAGACTGTTGCTTTGAGGTTACGAAAAATGGTGAACCATTAGATGGACGAAGCTGCGTCAGGCAACTTGAGTAACGCTGATGGAGACATCAGCAGATAAGACAATCCTATCAAATTACAGACACTGCGTGGTTTGAAAACAAATGATTACTTCACCGCCCACGGCAAGAGGTGATTGTAGCCTGAGCTACGTACACTTTAATGACAAATAAGGCTCTCCCACTCTCTTTAACAATGAATTAGGCTTCGGCACCGTCCCAAAATTGACTCACTTTTGACGTGCTTCTTTTGCGATTCGATTGCGCGGCTGGCGCTCCGAGTATCGTAGCTGCCAGGTTGTCATGCCAACATTCACGTCGGGCTTTCCTCTGCTCTTGCTTGATTTTCGAAAGAAAATCTTCTTTCTGCAAAGATAAGACCTCAGTTTGAATGATTGATTAGTAGCAGTAGACGCAAGTGAAAGAGCTGGAATCCTGTCAGGTATTCAATAGCAACACTGTCAATGATAATGGGAGCAGGAAACTACCTCGAAAAACCCCCCTTCCCAAAAAAATTCTCTTCACCCTGAAGCTCAGCAATGAAGTATGTTATGCAGCTTATTTCAAGAATCCACTTTACTTGAAAAATTCAGCGCCTTCTTTCTGCTCAAATATGATACATTCAGAGTCTTGTCTTTTATTTCAACCACGCTCAGAATCGAGTATGCCCATAGCACAGTAAGGAAAACTTGATTTTGTAAGCTATGCATTAGTCTAACATTAACCGAGTGATGTAGCAAATGGTAAATTGGATGGCTACAAAAATTAGTGCTCTTTGAAGACATGATCAAGTTTAACTTGTCAATCAAAATCAGTGTTTCCATTCCGCAATCGACTGTCTGTGATCAAACGATCGCAGGCCTGGAGGTGCGCCGTCTTGTACTGACCTTATCCGTTATGACAGCACACATAGCGTTTGACTCTGACTTTTGCTTCTCTTGTAGATCAGCTAGCAAGATCACCGAGACCTCATCAGCTAGTTTGTCAGCTGAGTAGCCCTTCGCTATCAGCTCTTTCTTAAGCTCCTCTGCTCGAAACGTAAGGCCGTCCAAGAGAAGTTGACGATTTGATTCCCAGTTGACTGACAAACGCTCCACATGGGACTTCTTTTCATCCTGAAAGCAAATTGAAAGTTTGCCATAAAAAATTTCAAGCATAATCAATTTGACACGTCACTTGAATTACTTTGGACACGACATCTGTGAATCAACCAAATTCTCATAAACAGATTCATTCTAGTTAACTGTAGGCACTTCTCAGCATAGATTGCAAGTAACGTGATTATTCTGAGTTTGAAATACAGCTAGAAAACGACAAAGCTTAGAAAATTCACGTCAGCAACTCAAAGCTGATAATGATTGAGACATACTTCAGTCAGATCTGATTCAGGAGGCACTGTACTGGCATCCCGCATAGCATTCTCTTTCCATGAATCTCTGTCCTTGCGAAGCTGCGCCAGTTTCTCTTTCGTTTGAGACTGCGAAAGGTAGCTGGCCGCATCCATGGCGTCTTTATCTGAGCCAACAAGTGACAGAAGCCCCATCAGAGCCTGCGTAAAGATGATCAAAGGTCAAATCGTTCTGCCAACATTGACAAAGGGGGAAATGCAAATGCCAAATGCACGTGTCTAGGAGACTAGATGTTCAGGCTTTTCAAAACAACAACAGAAGCACAAAAAATGACCCCGAAGAAGTCTTCTTCACGGGCGGACATCTCATGTGAATAAATGCCGATAGAAATAAAAATTACGGCAGCGAGGAAAGTGACGAAGATACCGAGTCCTCTCTGCAGTTGCCACTTACAACTTTATAACTATTAAAAATCATAAGTGCTCATATTCAGGATCATGCAAGCCGCGTAGAATAGATTTCAAAATACCAATACATTATCAACTGAACGCAGAGAAGTATGCATGCAGGACTGACATGGAAAAACGTCTTTGCTCTTCTTTCCAAAGCAGTTTGTAATGCCAAAGTAGAGATGCCGTCAATAACCCACGACTGATTCGTATTCACAAATTGCTCTTCTTTAATCGAAAGCTTATTGGGTGATACCACAATGAAGACGATGGACTCCTACATCAACCAGTCGCGGCAGAGAAAGGAAGAGAAGCTGAAGAAGCGAATGGAAAGGAAGAAGAGAGCCAGGGCTCTAGGTATTAGTGAAGAAGAACTTGCCAAGCAAGATGGAGAAAATGACGATGAAGACGATAGTGAGAAAACCATTAAAACTTCAGACATGCTGAAAGATTTGCAGGTAAGTAACTCAGGCCAATGTTAATGCGTCGAGAACTGCCATACCCCTCAGCATGAGCCATAACAAATAGACATAAGAAACAGGAAAAGCAACAAAGAAAATGAGATCAAAATAAACTTCAGTACCCAGAGAAGTAAGTAATATACAAAAGAAAACAATAGAGGGTGTTTGGCTGTTCCTACTCCAGAATTGAAAACAGTTTCAGCAAACCGTTGAAGATTTAAGAAAAGGGAGAGCGGCTCCTAAGAGTATTCTGTTAATAAGTGTGCTTCGATTTGGCTCACCATACAATAGCAGATGGCAAAGATCCTTAGAAGTCATGTCAAATTTCAGTCCCTTTGAATGAAGATAGATTTCGGTAAGATTTGACTGCCACTGTCCAATGTTTACATGTGGGGCAGCTAGACAAGGTATTAAAGACCAACTCTTGCACTGCCCTAGTTTAACACATTGCACCGAAATCTCCTTGGTCAAACATAGAGTATCGGGTTTATATTGCTACAAAGACTTAAGTGATGCCCTGGTTCAGTTGTTAAGCATGCGGAATCAACGGGAAACCACCTCATGAATTCCACTTCTGTAGAGCCCTGTCTCTGGTTCCTGCTACCCTTGAAATCGAGTATGCTATGGAATTCTATGAAAATACTATTGGTGAGGAAGGCAATGGGAAACCACCTCATGAATTCCACTTCCTAGAAAGAACTCAGAGCGCTGTCTCTGGTTCCTGCTATCCTTGAAATCGAGTATGCTATGGAATTCTATGAAAATACTATTGGCGAGGAAGGCAATGGGAAACCACCTCATGAATTCCACTTCCTAGAAAAAACTCAGAGCGCTGTCTCTGGTTCCTGCTATCCTTGAAATCAAGTATGCTATGGAGTTCTATGAAAATACTATTGGTGAGGAAGGCAATGGGAAACCACCTCATGAATTCCACTTCCTAGAAAAAATTCAGAGCGCTGTCTCTTGTTCCTGCTATCCTTGAAATCGAGTATGCTATGGAGTTCTATGAAAATACTATTGGCGAGGAAGGCAATGGGAAACCACCTCATGAATTCCACTTCCTAGAAAAACTCAGAGCGCTGTCTCTGGTTCCTGCTATCCTTGAAATCGAGTATGCTATGGAATTCTATGAAAATACTATTGGTGAGGAAGGCAATGGGAAACCACCTCATGAATTCCACTTCTGTAGAAAAAATTCAGAGCGCTGTTTCTGGTTCCTGCTATCCTTGAAATCGAGTATGCTATGGAATTCTATGAAAATACTATTGGTGAGGAAGGCAATGGGAAACCACCTCATGAATTCCACTTCTGTAGAAAAAATTCAGAGCGCTGTTTCTGGTTCCTGCTATCCTTGAAATCGAGTATGCTATGGAATTCTATGAAAATACTATTGGTGAGGAAGGCAATGGGAAACCACCTCATGAATTCCACTTCTGTAGAAAGAATTCAGAGCGCTGTTTCTGGTTCCTGCTATCCTTGAAATCGAGTATGCTATGGAATTCTATGAAAATACTATTGGTGAGGAAGGCAATGGGAAACCACCTCATGAATTCCACTTCTGTAGAAAGAATTCAGAGCGCTGTTTCTGGTTCCTGCTATCCTTGAAATCGAGTATGCTATGGAATTCTATGAAAATACTATTGGCGAGGAAGGCAATGGGAAACCACCTCATGAATTCCACTTCCTAGAAAAAACTCAGAGCGCTGTCTCTGGTTCCTGCTATCCTTGAAATCGAGTATGCTATGGAGTTCTATGAAAATACTATTGGTGAGGAAGGCAATGGGAAACCACCTCATGAATTCCACTTCTGTAGAAAAAACTCAGAGCGCTGTCTCTGGTTCCTGCTATCCTTGAAATCGAGTATGCTATGGAATTCTATGAAAATACTATTGGCGAGGAAGGCAATGGGAAACCACCTCATGAATTCCACTTCTGTAGAAAAAATTCAGAGCGCTGTCTCTGGTTCCTGCTATCCTTGAAATCGAGTATGCTATGGAATTCTATGAAAATACTATTGGCGAGGAAGGCAATGGGAAACCACCTCATGAATTCCACTTCTGTAGAAAAAATTCAGAGCGCTGTTTCTTGTTTCTGCTATCCTTGAAATCGAGTATGCTATGGAATTCTATGAAAATACTATTGGCGAGGAAGGCAATGGGAAACCACCTCATGAATTCCACTTCTGTAGAAAAAATTCAGAGCGCTGTTTCTTGTTTCTGCTATCCTTGAAATCGAGTATGCTATGGAATTCTATGAAAATACTATTGGCGAGGAAGGCAATGGGAAACCACCTCATGAATTCCACTTCTGTAGAAAAAATTCAGAGCGCTGTTTCTTGTTTCTGCTATCCTTGAAATCGAGTATGCTATGGAATTCTATGAAAATACTATTGGTGAGGAAGGCAATGGGAAACCACCTCATGAATTCCACTTCTGTAGAAAGAATTCAGAGCGCTGTTTCTGGTTCCTGCTATCCTTGAAATCGAGTATGCTATGGAATTCTATGAAAATACTATTGGCGAGGAAGGCAATGGGAAACCACCTCATGAATTCCACTTCTGTAGAAAGAATTCAGAGCGCTGTCTCTGGTTCCTGCTATCCTTGAAATCGAGTATGCTATGGAATTCTATGAAAATACTATTGGCGAGGAAGGCAATGGGAAACCACCTCATGAATTCCACTTCTGTAGAAAAAACTCAGAGCGCTGTTTCTGGTTTCTGCTATGCTCGAAATCGAGTATGCTATGGAATTCTATGAAAATACTATTGGTGAGGAAGGCAATGGGAAACCACCTCATGAATTCCACTTCTGTAGAAAAAATTCAGAGCGCTGTTTCTTGTTTCTGCTATCCTTGAAATCGAGTATGCTATGGAATTCTATGAAAATACTATTGGTGAGGAAGGCAATGGGAAACCACCTCATGAATTCCACTTCTGTAGAAAGAATTCAGAGCGCTGTTTCTGGTTCCTGCTATCCTTGAAATCGAGTATGCTATGGAATTCTATGAAAATACTATTGGCGAGGAAGGCAATGGGAAACCACCTCATGAATTCCACTTCTGTAGAAAGAATTCAGAGCGCTGTCTCTGGTTCCTGCTATCCTTGAAATCGAGTATGCTATGGAATTCTATGAAAATACTATTGGCGAGGAAGGCAATGGGAAACCACCTCATGAATTCCACTTCTGTAGAAAAAACTCAGAGCGCTGTTTCTGGTTTCTGCTATGCTCGAAATCGAGTATGCTATGGAATTCTATGAAAATACTATTGGCGAGGAAGGCAATGGGAAACCACCTCATGAATTCCACTTCTGTAGAAAGAATTCAGAGCGCTGTTTCTGGTTCCTGCTATCCTTGAAATCGAGTATGCTATGGAATTCTATGAAAATACTATTGGCGAGGAAGGCAATGGGAAACCACCTCATGAATTCCACTTCTGTAGAAAGAATTCAGAGCGCTGTCTCTGGTTCCTGCTATCCTTGAAATCGAGTATGCTATGGAATTCTATGAAAATACTATTGGCGAGGAAGGCAATGGGAAACCACCTCATGAATTCCACTTCTGTAGAAAGAATTCAGAGCGCTGTCTCTGGTTCCTGCTATCCTTGAAATCGAGTATGCTATGGAATTCTATGAAAATACTATTGGCGAGGAAGGCAATGGGAAACCACCTCATGAATTCCACTTCTGTAGAAAAAATTCAGAGCGCTGTTTCTGGTTTCTGCTATGCTCGAAATCGAGTATGCTATGGAATTCTATGAAAATACTATTGGCGAGGAAGGCAATGGGAAACCACCTCATGAATTCCACTTCTGTAGAAAAAACTCAGAGCGCTGTTTCTGGTTCCTGCTATCCTTGAAATCGAGTATGCTATGGAATTCTATGAAAATACTATTGGTGAGGAAGGCAATGGGAAACCACCTCATGAATTCCACTTCTGTAGAAAGAATTCAGAGCGCTGTTTCTGGTTCCTGCTATCCTTGAAATCGAGTATGCTATGGAATTCTATGAAAATACTATTGGCGAGGAAGGCAATGGGAAACCACCTCATGAATTCCACTTCTGTAGAAAGAATTCAGAGCGCTGTCTCTGGTTCCTGCTATCCTTGAAATCGAGTATGCTATGGAATTCTATGAAAATACTATTGGCGAGGAAGGCAATGGGAAACCACCTCATGAATTCCACTTCTGTAGAAAGAATTCAGAGCGCTGTCTCTGGTTCCTGCTATCCTTGAAATCGAGTATGCTATGGAATTCTATGAAAATACTATTGGCGAGGAAGGCAATGGGAAACCACCTCATGAATTCCACTTCTGTAGAAAGAATTCAGAGCGCTGTTTCTGGTTCCTGCTATCCTTGAAATCGAGTATGCTATGGAATTCTATGAAAATACTATTGGCGAGGAAGGCAATGGGAAACCACCTCATGAATTCCACTTCTGTAGAAAGAATTCAGAGCGCTGTCTCTGGTTCCTGCTATCCTTGAAATCGAGTATGCTATGGAATTCTATGAAAATACTATTGGCGAGGAAGGCAATGGGAAACCACCTCATGAATTCCACTTCTGTAGAAAAAATTCAGAGCGCTGTTTCTTGTTTCTGCTATGCTCGAAATGAGTATGCGATGCAGTGTCTCAAGTTACACTAAAAATTTCGCTGTTGAGGTATTTCTTGGAAAATACTCAGGAGTTCTGCATTCGGAGAGTAAAAAGAAACAGCATAATATCCTATACCGTATTCCATCATAGAGTGCTTCCCACTCAAATTCTCCAAGAAGCCTTTGCCCAATAGTAACCTTACTGCTGATACCGAAAAAAGCTCTTCATCATTTAGCAAAAATGGTGCCGGCCCTCACCTCCTGTTCTGAATGATGCTTCTTCTCCATTTCGTCCAAGACAGCGCCCTGGTAGGCTATCGCCCCTTCCCGTTCAAGCTGGTCCGCCATTCGTACATCATTATCAATGTCTTTTTCGATCTCCTCAAGGATTTTTTCGGAGTAGGTCATCGATTTGGCCCGCTTCTTAGCACGTGACGCGGCGATGCGGTCACGCGCAAGTTGCTCTTGACGCGCCCTTTCGGCTTCGTAACTGCAGAATGAAAAAAACACCATCGAAATAAGAGAGGATGTTGAAGAGCTGAATATCAAATATGGCAAAGATTGCCGCTGTAGATCGTATAGATTGTATGTTGATAGTTTAGGGAGTGGTGTTTGTAGCCTTGAATAGTACTCTCTTTGTAATATATGTTCAATCTATCACAGGTAAAATGTATCCAAGTTTCGGTTTGTTTAAACTAGCACTTGAGCAAACAATAGAACCAAATTTTAACAGCAATTATCATTATTACCATAATAATTACTAGAATCATTATCCTTTTTATAATTGACATCATTTTTGTTGTTATTAGATACCAGATGTTGGATATTGACAAATAGATGAATATAAAGATGAGAGATCAAAAGAAGAGTGAGAAACAACGAATAATCAAACGCATGAGCGAATGAATGAATGATTGAATGAATCAGTGAATGAATGATTGATTGAATGATTAATTGAATGAATGAGTGAATAAATGAATGAATGAATGATTGAATGATTGATTGAATGATTGATTGAATGAATGATTGATTGATTGAATGATTGATTGAATGATTGAGTCAATGAATACCTTTCACTAAAGCACACCCTGTTCGAAATGAAATCACTGGGAAATGATTAAATGATTCAGTTCATTATGCTATCTGATGGGCTGGCGGGAAATAGCCATTAAGGGTCTTTTCAGAAGCTCGTTCATTTGAAATCATGAACAAGAGAAAAACCAACTCTTCTGATTTCCAGGATTCACTCCAACATTGCTCGGAAGCAAATACGAATTAAGCGCAAAATTCGGGGCAAAATGAGACAGGGGGCAGAATGAGACAGGGGAAGAATGAGACAGGAGGCAAAATGAAACAGGGGGGGAAATAAAACAGTGCTGGCCCTGTTAGGAATTGGGAGCTCCTGACTGAGAGAGGCCATTCAATCCCACTATAGATATGTAAGATGATCCTACACCTAGGCGCAATGGAGATTAAGCCAAAAAAAACTCAGAAGGTATAAAATAGAAGTGAAAAAATGCCCTAAAATGTCCTCTATCTTCCTACCTTTTAGAATCATACAAGCGTTAGATGTTATAACTTAGCACCTATATTTGTTTACTACCTAGCTTCTTGGTGCTTCTTGTCTTCCTTGGCCATATTGAAAATTATTGCGGCACTGTCGAATTTATCTTCTCTCTTAATCCTCTCCTTCTCTCGCCTCAGTTTAATCAGCGCTAATTGTCGTTCTTTCTCCTTGGTCAGCTTCGCATCAGCTCCCATCAAATCAGCAAGTAGTGCCTCCTTTTCTGCCTCGTACTGACTCTACAGTGAATTATGAAACAAGGTGATAAAGAAAATGAGGAAGAGGCTACTATCACATGCAAACTAAGATTTTATTCCATTCGAAGCACTCCTTCAGCGAGATAATTGGGATCAAAGCATGCTTAACAGTTCTGAAAATAACTAAGGGTCTACTTCACCATTAATTAATCTTTTGCCCATGCAATGATATTGGCCTGCGCTACTTACCTGCAAATCTTTCAGCATGTCTGAAGTTTTAATGGTTTTCTCACTATCATCTTCATCGTCATTTTCTCCTTCTTGCTTGGCAAGTTCTTCTTCACTAATACCTAGAGCCCTGGCTCTCTTCTTCCTTTCCATTCGCTTCTTCAGCTTCTCTTCCTTTCTCTGCCGCGACTGGTTGATGTAGGAGTCCATCGTCTTCATCGTGGCATCACCCAATAAGCTTTCGATTAAAGAAGATTAATTTATGAATGCGAATCAGTCGTGGGTTATTGACGGCATCTCTACTTTGGCATTACAAACTGCTTTGGAAAGAAGAGCAAAGATTTTCCGCCTACAAAGCGTCTACTTCGCCCTCTTAAACATGTTCAAATGAGGCCTCAGTAACACTGCAGTCTGCATACACTGCAAAGAACCCGAGACCCTGCAACGCGTACTACGTGAATGCCCGGTCCTACATTTGACGGGTGAAGGAGACACGACGCATCGTGCTGGCAGCGCATTGGATGGCGGCATCCTCTTGTGGAACAGCGTACGAACGAATGAATGCTCATCAAAGCTCTCCTGCATTGCCCGTTCAATGTGAAAAAGGTAAACAAATTGAAACAAGGATGAGAGCGGCTGGCGGGCCCGGCTCTCCCTCCAGCTTCGTTTTCACGTTGAGTCAGAATAGTTGCTAGCACTTTGTAGTTGAAGGCTTAGCAACCGAAAGGCGGAATGGGATTGAGATCGAGGTTATGGTTTAGCGAAAGGGAACGGATATGGTGGCCTATACACCTATGCTTTCTACATACCACAATGACCTAGCCTCAACATAATTCACTAAAAAACGATGCAAAGCACCCCAAAAAGAAGAAAGAAGAGAAATACTAAGAGAAGAGGGATCTAAGATCAAGTTTATTGATCTTGGATTTGAAAGATGGCAAGTTGTAAGATTCAGGAAAGCAAGAGGATGGCAAGACGCTCCATGAATTGTATGCTTCTGGGATGAACGCTGATTTGTGGGATAATGTTTGTGAAGTAGGATCGAGTGGAAAGACCAGAATATTCCTCGATAAGCATAAAGTTTTAGTCTATCATTACATCTAACTTAGGAATAATGGATCGAAAGAAGCCCCAAAGCATGCTCCACATTGATATAAAGGACTTTGACGTTGCTGGATAACCGTAATGCCAAATGGCCTAAAAATCTGCCAGAAGGGTTATCTATCAAATGAGTCACAAGCTTTGCTCAAAGTCGAAAGGTAACATCCTGCGCTTCTTCCTTAGACATAGCATCTGCAAACCACATTTCCTACGTTGAAAGCTGCTCGAAGAACTCTCAATCGAATTAATGATATGATCTGGTCACATTCGCATGTTAGGTCAAGAAGCTGCTCCACATTTCGCCCAACATTTCGCCCAACATTTGATTTCATGTTTGACGATGTTCAGTGCAGGGTTTGTCAAACGGTCCAGCATTTCATCCAACATTTCACCCAACATTTGATTTCATGGGCTGATCAAACGATCAAGCAATCTACCCAGCAACGCTGAACAAAAACGGGGGGATCAAACGATCCAACATTTCACTGAACAAGAATGCTGAGTAAATGTTGGATGAAAAATTGGATCGTTTTAACAGAGCTGCTATCTCTAGGACAGGGGCGCCGAGTGCCTTTTTGTGGGCCGCCAAGAACTTGTATCAAGCAAAAACAACTCTCCCGTTATTCTCGTTTTCTAATCGATTGATACCGTATAAACGCATTATAAACATGTAAAGCGTTACCATGCGGAGGATGGATTATGTTTTCAAAAGATTTAAGTAAATTTTCATTTTTATTGCGCAACCATCTCATTTTGAAAAAGTCTTGGCAACATACTGCGTGGCCCTTTAAAGCTTAAAATTTGTGACTGCGTCCCTAGTGCTGAAAAATTTTCCCACGCCTGCGCTAGGGTTTTCATATCGAGGGAGTCTCAACAAACGGAACCTACCCGTTTTGAACTTCCTGTCCATTCATGAGCTGCGCCTCCTCCGCACGCAACTTATCGATGTGTTGTTGCTGCTCTTGGCGAGACATCTTGTTCCATTCTTCTTCGCCGAAATTCCTTCGAAAAAGAAACAATCTTATGCGGAATTCTAAACAGGAAAACGTAAACCACGAAACAGATGATGAGACGGAACGGCATGATGAAGAAATGCAAGCATACTTTTTTAGTATGTCAATGAAGAGCTTTTCTTTAAGTTCAGTGTATTTTGAGTCTAACGCGTCGATGAAATCATCTGCAGACGTTCCATCTTCGCCACTGTACTGCTTCTTGAGCCCAAGAAGGCTGGCAGCGACGTTGTCAAACCATTTCTCACTCCTCGCCATGTACTGGACTTTGCAGAGTTGCTTCAAGGTCACAACGGTCTATATGAAACAAGAGAGGAATTGATAAATAGTACTACGCTTGAAAAAGATCACAATGGTCATAAAAGCAAGAAAATTACTACTGCGATACTAATAATGCTTATTATTTCATGATCTATTTGCATATTTGCTAACTCATTTTTCAATCATTATCATTCCTCTATGCCATCTTAATCTGTCAACTTATCCATCACTCATTGCTTTATTCATTAATTCTTAATTCATAAATCATTCATAATTTCAGTTAGTCATTCTTTCATTCATATATCACTTATTTTACCATTCATTAACTCTTTGATTCAAAAAGTATACTTCCTTTTATATATTCATTCTGTCATTCATATATCACCCATTCCTCCATTTATCCTCTCTTTGAACAACTCATTCAATAACCAATGAATTCAACGGTCTATTCAATCATGTGATTTCTTGAAATTCCCTAGATAACAAAATCTAAGAAACAAATGTGAAACCTTTTTTGATAAGTCTCTTAAGAGGTACGAAGCTTCTGTGTCTTGGTTCTCTTGCAAATCGGCAAGGATTTTCACCGATATTGTCTCCATCTTCTCTTCGTCTGACTCAGCTCCAGAATTCTCGTCGAGAATCAGTTGAGCCTTCAATGCAGTCGCCTCTTTGAAGATTTGGATTTGCTCTTCGCACGTTTCTGCCAGCTCCTCTGGGCTGGCCTCTCGCCAGTGAGTTCGCATGATCTGAAGAAGAAACCACATTCTCATTTGCCGTCAAAAATCACCGATGAAAAAATATTGTTCCGTTTTAACAACTGGCTAACAATTTACATGGTACTTGCTTAAGGAAGAAGCCTTGCATATTTGCAGCCCTTAACTTTGCTCTTACCATTAATACAGTCACACTTAAATCGCCTGGCATGGCAGCACTTGGCTTGATGCCTGGTTTGCGTCTATCCTCTGGGTGTCCTGGACATAATAGGCAAATGGGTATCTTATGGTATGTACGGCGAGGAGAGGGAATGGCCATACAAGCTCAATATTCTTTCAGTCAGACAACTCTAACAAGGTGCTCTCAAGACCCTGTAGTGAGTATGGCCCTCAAATTCTTACTGTGTAAAGCTAGAATCTTCAAAATTTTCAACACCGTAGAGATTGTTCTACTTGGATAAAGCAACTGCTGCAATCATGAAATATATTATTCACTGTCAAGTTGGTACCTTCAGTTCATCTAGTCTTCTTTGTTTGGAGATAATATCCAATTTCCTCGCTCTCTCCTGCCATTCACTATTTGAATTGTTCTGAAGCATATCCACCAAGAGATCCCTTTCACCGGCATGTTTTTTCTCCATTTCGCTGAGAACAGCATCCTTCGAAAACGATCAGGATTTAGGTTTTACACAAAATTCAACAACTTTATTGGAGGTTAATCGAATGGGAAACCAAATAAGTACTATCATAAACCTCGAACTAACCCAACCAAATCTAAGATCAATAAACTTGATTTGATCTCTCTCTCCTCTTAGCCTTTCACCATTTTCTTTCTTTCTTTGCTGGGGCTTCATATAGGCCACCATAGCCTTTCCTCAACAGAACTCACTCGATTCTATAACTTGCCATCTTTCAAATCTAAGACCAATAAACTTGATCTGATCTCTCTCTTCTCTTAGCCATTCACTTTCTTCTTTCTTCCATTGTTGGGGCTGTGAATAAGTCACCATGGCATTCCCTCAAAACAATTTACTAAAACAAAAGAAAAAAAGATAAGTCCTGATCAGAACCTAGCCTAGCACATAACCTAGGCCCCTAATTAGCCTAATCAAGAAGCCCTAGCCATAATTAAAACCCTTTCCCTGATTCAATTTTAAGCCAGCTATGACTAAGATCTAGCCCCAAAAATAGTCTCAGCCAGTAGCCAGCTTTAAGCTAGTTGTTACATTGCCCTAGCCACTATACCCAACCTTAATACTAACCATATCCCTTACCCACTTTCAACCTAGATGTAACAGCCTTAGCCCCAGTCTTACCCGTGGCCCTAGCCCTAACCCTGACCCTAAACCTAACCCTCAATCCTCACCCCTCACCACTCACCCCTCACCCCTCACCCCTCACCCCTCACCAAGTTTTACCTTAGCTCCAACTATGCAATAAACATGTCCTACTCTTAACCAACCTTAACTCGAACACCAACCCTATGCGACGTGATAGAAATGTTACGGCGGACGGGAAATCAGACTGGCTGCAGGCCCTGACATGGCACTCCTAGAAGAAGAGGAAGGGTACTCGACTTGAAAATCAAAGAACATTGCAAGGAAGGTAGACAAAAATTCACCCTGTCTACTATGACCTTTCAGAAGGCTGCTTTGAAAAGGGGAGGAATGTTTGATGTTTGGTGGTTGGTGTATATAAAAAAAGCTTAAATAGATGAAAAAATAAGATGAAAAAATAAAATGAGAAAATAAGATGAGAAAATAAGATGAGAAAATATTCATAAGATAAGATGAAGGAAGGGCAATGTAACCACGTACCTGTAGCTTGCTAGGGTCGTTTAAATCTTCGATATCTGACTTCATCTCTTCAGACTGCTTCGATTGGTCACGCTTGTTTCTCCTAGCTTGCAGACGGGCCTTGGCAAGCTTCTCTTGTCGTTCTCTGTCGCTCTTCAACCTAAATACAAGCTCACAAGATGAAAATTCGCCCTTTCTGGCAAAGCAATCGCCTCGTTTTCACCACGACTATAATGTTTATGCATTGATTATGCAAATTTATGTAACATTGTGATTGACACTCATTCCATTCATAAATACTTTGTAACCCTGTAATTTAAGGAGCTGTGATTCCGTGGTGATTGAGATAAGACCTTGTGTTGTCCTTTCGTATACACCTCATCAATTGATACACAGAGCATAGAGACCAAGCAACGAGATGACAAAAATGCCATAGCTTTATCAAGTGGCAATCAAGTCCATGCAGGACACACGCACGAGTTAAGCTATGTCCATAGATAGATATGACCGTCCGGAGTAGAGATTTTTTCGATCAATCTGCACTGATTCGGCTGGATGGGTATTTGAGCTATTCAGAAATAATCAAAGCCCATTTTGTGCAGGCGGCATTCAGGCATGGCATAACTCCCATCGTCCCCTGCAAATGACATTAAAACGAGGTGATTGTTCAGGCCTCCAAAAGGTCACCCATCCAGAGTTTGACCACACTCGACCGGTCAGCTGCTGCCTCAGGGTTAATCAATTTACTTAGAGGTATCATTCTGAGACACGATACCTTGTAGTGGGGTAGCCAGTTCCTTGTCTTCGTCACTTTACATTCCCGAGCCTTCAGCAAGGTGGATGCCATGGTGCAGTGGTTAAGCATGCGGATTCGTAACGCAGGGATCACGAGTTCATATCCTACACGTGTCACAACAAAAACATACGCCATTGGCGAGGAAAGCAACGGAAAACCACCACATAAAGCCCAGCTTCCTAGGAAAAACTCAGAGCCTCGTCTCTGCCTTCATGCTATTCCCGAAATCGAGTATGCAACGCAATTTCAGTTTAAGCAAGGTACCAATTCACTGCTGGGTGAACAGCTCGGGAACATCCAAGAACGTGCATGGCAGTGGGATGGGGACCCTAAGCTACACGATAGCAGGCCTTTACTCTGATCATTAAGAAGAATTCTGCAGAATCGCACTAAAAGGATTCACCTCTCAAATGAAAACACAATGAGGTAATTTGACAAAAAATACTGTGAAATAACTTGACTCGAAGAAACTGATGCTTGTTATTTACGCATGAATTCGTATACTCACTTGCTTGCCAGTTCTGCTTGCTGGGTCTTTGCAACTGATAAAACCAACGCGGCAGATTCAAATTTGTCCTCCTTCCGGGCGCGTCTCTGCTCGCGTTTCAAGCGCGCTAATTCGGCCTGTCTCTCGCGCTCGCTGTTGAACTTTGCATTCGATCCTCTCAGTGCGTTGAGCAGAGCCTCCTTTTCCGCCTCGAAATTGTGCTGTGTTAAAAGGAGATGTGGTGAAATAGGAGGGCATTGTAATTTGTGGAAGAAAGAGTTAGTGAAAGAGAATGCGAAAGAGTAAGCAAGTGGGTGAGTGTGTTAGCGAGTAACGAAGTTAATCAGGAAGCTAGTAAATTACTGCAGTAGTTGAATAGTGAATCATTAGTTAGTTAGTTAGTTAGTTATTCAGTTAGTTAGTACGTTAGCGAGTTAGTAAGTTAGTGAGTTATCTAATTAGTTAGTTAGCTAATTAGTTCGTTAGTGAGTTAGTTAATTAGCTAGCTAGTTAGTGAGTTAGTTAATTAGTTAGCTAGTTAGTTAGTTAGTTCTTTAGCTAGTTAGTTAGTTAGTTAGTTAGTTAGTTAGTTAGTTAGTTAGTTAGTTAGTTAGTTAGTTAGTTAGTTAGTTAGATAGTTAGTTAGCTAGTTAGTCAGTGGATTAGTGAATTTTTTAGCTAGTTAGTTAGTTAGTTAGTTAGATAATTAGTTAGTCATTCAGTTAGTAAGTTATTTATTCAGTTAGTTAGTAAGCTAGTGAGTTGGTTAGCTAGTTAGCTCGTTAGTAAACTAGTTAGCTATTTAGCTAGTTAGTTAATTATTTAGTTATTCAGCTAATTGGTAAGTTATTTATTAAGTTATTTATCAAGTTAGTTAGTTAGTTAGCTAGTTAGTGAGCTAGTTAGTTAGTTAGTTAGTTAGTTAGTTAGTTAGTGAGTTAATTAATTAGCTAGTAAGTGAGTTACTTAATTAATTAGTTAGTTAGTTAGTTAATTAATTAGCTAGCTAGTTAGTTAGTTAGTTAGCTAGTTAGTTAGCTACTTAGTTAGTTAGCTAGTTAGTTAGTGAGTTAGTTAGCTAGTTAGGTCGTTAGATAATTATTTAGCTTTCATTTGCTTAGTTGGTTAATTAGCTAATTAGTTGGCTAGATAGTTAGATAGTAAGTTAGTTATTTGTTTAGTTATATAGTTCGTAAGTTAATTAGTCAGTTAGCAACTGTATCATCGAATAATTGCTTGATCAGAGGAGGCATTGAATTGATGAATAACAAATGTGTTAATGCACATGCATGACAGCACAGCCTGAATTTCGCTGAATATAGAGGTGTGCAAAACGGTTCTTGGATACGAAATGCGTTATTTGAAACAAGAAACTACCTCTAAATCCAGCAAAACATTTTTAGTAGACCTCTTTTTCACTTCTTCTTCGTATTTCTCATCCTCTTCTCTTTCAAGAGCAGCAATCTCTTCTTCGCTCATGCCAGATCTTCGCCTTTTCTCTCTCGTATCTTCCCGCTCTCTCATTCGCTGTTCTTGCTCCTCCACACTTACTGATAGCATCGCATCAATCTGCAAACCATCTGGGAATAATTCGGCCATCAGTTTTTCCAGCTCTTCGGTTCTCCCTACAAAAGATCAGTATCTCAATTACCCTCTCTCCCTCTCGTAGGTGATTTCATATACTTCATGAAATATTAAAATGGTTCCAATTCTATTTTTGCCGTTTCTATGCTGAGAGGATCTAATTTCTTTTTTAAACTTCTTATTTATGAAAATATCAAACATACAAATGTAAACCTCTCTAAAATCAGGCAGTTTGTAAAACAAATGCGTATATAAAAGTGAAATTTAAAATACAACCTATATCAAAAGCTAATAAGAAAAAAGAAACAAACGTTTATATAAAGGTATAGTATAAAATATATTTTACAAAGCCAACAGTTTTGAACCCAGCGAGTCTTTGTTTTTACAGCAAAATACATAGCAACTCGATCGGATGGTAATGTCCGTAGGATGAATGTAATGAATAATAATAATGATAACAATAATAAGAAAACTGAAGACCATATCAAGCGAATTCCAGGAAACCCCCTTCTGCAAGAATCGGAAAAGATAGTACTGAATGGGATGGCTCATTTACTGCGACGTGTACTATCCATATGACTGACTATACTGCTCTTACACAATCAAAGATTAACACTATCGCAGTGCTACCGTCATCAAATGCATGAAACTTCACCTTCCCTTACCCTAGGTTATTGGATGTAACTCAGCAAGGGATTGTATCTAATAGAGAATTAGCAACATACACATCATATAATAATAATGATAGTAATGTTATCCAGAACAACATTTTCAGCAAAATGCTACTGACATCACTACGGGTCATGGCAATCTTGTGCTTTGCATCATTCAAATTTGAAATCTCTGTGGTGGCCTACGAAGTCGAACGTTACCCTAGGGATCTCACGGTTCCGCGTTCGATACCGGTCCTCGCCCACTCATCTTATGTGTAGCACAGTGCGACTAAGCTGTGCAGTGCGTTAAATCACTTGGGGGTGATGGTAGGTGTGCTGCTCCTAGACGATGGGGGGTGATGGTAGGTGTGTTGCTCCTAGACGCTGGGGGGTGATGGTACGTGTGCTGCTCCTAGACGCTGGGGGGTGATGGTAGGTGTGTTGCTCCTAGACGCTGGGGGGTGATGGTAGGTGTGTTGCTCCTAGACGCTGGGGGGTGATGGTAGGTGTGTTGCTCCTAGATGCTGGGGGGTGATGGTAGGTGTGTTGCTCCTAGACGCTGGGGGTGATGGTAGGTGTGCTGCTCCTAGACGCTGGGGGGTGATGGTAGGTGTGTTGCTCCTAGACGCTGGGGGGTGATGGTAGGTGTGCTGCTCTTAGACGCTGGGGGATGATGGTAGGTGTGTTGCTCCTAGACGCTGGGGGGTGATGGTAGGTGTGTTGCTCCTAGACGCTGGGGGATGATGGTAGGTGTGTTGCTCCTAGACGCTGGGAAGATCGTTCCTGATCTTGCGCCAAAGAAGAGGGGGGTAGACTCTCTCTTTGTTCGGCTGATACCGATACTGGGCCACTTTGATCAACTCATTTGTTATCAAATATTAAGCGAAGGTCGAATCAGTACTGTTGCAATGCCTGGGGTTATTAGCAAGCTAACAGAGACTCCAAGGGTAGACATGGCAATGTGATGTAAAACCCAATGACAATTCTCATAAAATAGATCTTTCCATAGTCGAAACATGAAAACTGAGAGCCAAGCACCAAAGGAATTTCAAGATTCAGTCAAAACAAAAGAGGAAATTGTAGCTTCAATAGAACACATTCGACGATTTAAAGTGAATATTAGATGTCAAGCAGAAGTAAACATTACCTTCAGCTCTTAATTTATCAATTTTCAATTTGATCTCCATCATTTTATCAAATTTTTCCTCATCACTCAATTCACCCCATTCTTTAGCCCCCAAAAATCGCTCAAGTGCTTCGTAAATCAGCTTCTCCTTCAGAGCGTCGTACTTGCTTTGAAGCGCATCTACAAACTCGTCATCCTGAGTGCACTCGCTGTCCTCTGGTGCAGAGATGGTTATGACAATGTTAGGCCACTTTCCCGTCTCGCTCATCTCCATCTCTGCCTTCTGTTGGTTAATTAGCTCGTCTCTTCCCTAAGGAATATCAACACGAATCATTGTAGATAACACAATGACAAATGAAAGCTCTACAAAAAAGCTAGAAAATTACAAATCTTTCTCCAACTCGTTTTGAAGAGCAGGGCAGCAATCATTTTTTAGATACATATGATTCTACCAACATGTCAAGGGTAGACATTTGGACACTGAGAGGCTGTATGACCACCAATTTGTCTTGTGATCTCTGTACGATATCCGAATCATTCTTCGGCGTGTTAGCATTGAACAAAGCCTTTGAGACCCGCAAAACGATAGTCCAGCTCTGATCTGATCCGACAGGAGTTGATCGTAAAAGATTAAGGACATGGCCAACAAAAAAATTACGAACATTCTTAGAGCTCATCCGGAAAAAGTCTGTCTGGTTCCAAGGCCCATCTTGCTTCAATGAACGACCAGTTGGCACCCGAAGCTTAGATTCTATCAATCTGTTTCAGGATCGCCATTACTTTTTAACTGAATGGAAGCATAATTCAGACACGAAAGGGTTAAAGAACACATGCAAGGGCTTAAGCTGTTGACCTGAATAAGGTTTTTAACGATTAACGATAAGCATCGAAGAAAATTTAAATTGTATATGGATGAGTTTAACTTTCTCTAGATTTACAATACTTTTTGTTTCAAGCAGGGCCCTTACTGAGAGCAGCGCTTGTAGTAATGACAAGGCTTACCCTTTATAAATGCTTCTATTACTATGACTATCATTATCAATGCGATATCATACTGTTTCAGTGCGATACCATTGAGCAAACAAGCGTTATTTCAAGCTCAAAAATCAAGACTTACCATTCCAGTTATCTCCTTCATATGAACTTCACTCTCCCTGTCTTGATGCTGCTGCAAGTCCGCCATTATGGATATGATTACGTCATTCTTGGAAGGACCTTCACTATTGGTGTCGTTGTTGTTCGCTTTCATCTTGATTATCCTGTTGGCCTCTTTTAGGATAGACATCTCCTTCAGAATATTCAACCACTGCTTAGTGTCGGCTATGGAAAGAGGTGAGAATAGGACAGTGCTTCATCAACAATCGGTGAGCTGGGCTCGCTAACTATGGATAAGGGACGATTTATACACAGAGTAAATCAAATTCCCAAATGCTTGCAAGGAAACGCTCCGCAATATCTGGCAGAAACTCTGAAAATTAATAATAACGTTCATCAATATTGTACACGTCATTCCAATGAGTTGCACTTACCATTAGCTAAAACTGACAGCATGAAGAGAACATTTCAATACACGGGATCTGCTGACTATGATTCTCTGCCTACCTTAGCTCGGCGTACAACTAATAGAAAACGCTTTTTTAGCCCAGGTTAATTCCTTATTTTGACATTTTTTTCTTTTTTTATACCAACAATTATCTTTACCTCTAAGGTTTTTCTATTTATTTTTTTTATAGGCATTATGTAGCAATCCTCTCATTTTGTATCTTAATCTTAGAGAAAGAAATTTTAATGCATTATATTGTAATTTTAGGTAGCAATAACTCTGTGCCTAATCCACGAACTCTGTCCCACAAATCATCATTCATTCCTAGAACATGCAACTTATGGAACGTCTTGCCTTCCTCTTGCTTTCCTGAATCTTACAACTTGGCATCTTTCAAATCCAAGATCAATAAACTTGATAAATAAATGGATAGTGTGTAATTATCATCATATCATCATCATATCATCATCGTGTTATCATCGTGAGATCATGACTGGCTGGAAATACTTTAGAGACAAAAAATTCCAAAATTGAGTTCGGTTATGCGTATGGAGACAAACATTGATCTGGCATGTTGTACCCAAATTGAGTTATGTAAAGCGTGATTCGATATGGCATTGTACAATGAAATTGTGTTATAACGTGCCTCTTGGGATACATTGATTTAGTATGTCGCATTCGAAGTACGTTATGTCATGATATTCCATGACACATGCATCTATGCATTGTCAAGGGCGATTGTCTTCTACGTTGATATCAAGAGACATCTGGAAACTGAGGTGAAGTGAACGCAGTCTTCGGCAATTAATTTTCGTAAAATTCTAATCTTTGAAATTGGAATTTTGTGTATTGATTTGTAGTCTTCTGTTGATAAATAGTTCTCAACCGACTCTTCTGTTTGCGTCAATCTCACAGAAGACTTAGACATCGTGATTTCAGCAAGTCAGCGCTAATGATGTCGCACTTACCAGTTTTCCTCGTTTCCAATAATTTCGCTCCAAGCTCATTTAATCGCTCCTCTCTGCTGCCTGACGTCATACATTTTGCTCTTTCCGTCATAGTCTCGTCTTCATATTGTAATAACTGAAGCAATTCCTGTAATGAATGAAATTCAACGCGACAGATGAGTTTCTGAGGCCTAGTCCAAATACCGTATTTTCTTGAATAGAAGCCGCGGCTTCAATCATTTTCAGTAAGGAAAAAATGCAGCTTATAGTCAAAGGCGGCTTTCACTGTTTTGGTTGAAACGCCGAGGAAGGTGAAGTAGAAATCACAATGATACGAGGAAAGAAATATGCGGCCTCTACTATTTCCAGTTGCGTTAACATGCGGCTTGTATTCAAGGGTGGCTTTCACTTAAGAAAATACGGTAGGTGCAATTAAGAGAGGTTGAATTGCAATCATTTGGTGCAATCGCTGTTTCAGATCAACGTCAAAACGGGTTTCCTTATAGATGTTACCAATCGTTCGTTCTTATGCGACTGTAAGTTTCCTAAGAGGATGCCGAGCGAGTCAACGAAGTTGCTGCCAGCACGATGCAGTGTCTCCCCTTCATCCGTCAGATGCAAGACCGAGCATTCACGTAGGACGTTACGTGTTGAAGGGCTCTCTCTCTTCATGTTATCGATAACATACCATGACAGTCAGAGTGCTGCTGCATGATCTGTACTACATTTACAGATACAGATTATGTTGAAGGTTTGAATACAACCGGTCAAATCTAATCCAAAACAATCAAGATATGATGAATTAACTACAATGCAATGCAATACAATGCAACACAACATAATAAAACGCAATTCAACATGGTACAATACAATGCAACATGGTAAAATACAATGCAATACAATGCAATGTAATAAAATGCAACATAATACAATAGAATGCAACACAATGCAATACAATGCAACGCATTGAAAACATGATAATAGCTAATGGACACTTTATTTTCATCAGCAAAAAATTACAATGTAACGACCATTTCTAGACACCTTCAAACATCACTTTGACAATCATCGTCATCATCATCACTATCACCGTTATTATAATCCTTGCTATCATTATCATCATCATCATCATCATCATTAGTATCATTCTCATCATCACCATCATCATCATTAGTATCATTCTCATCATCACCATCATCACTATAATAATAATCATCATCGTCATCATCGTCATCATCATAATCATCATCATCATCATCGTCATCATCATAATCATCATCGTCATCATCATAATCATCATTATAAGGAAAATCATCGTCATTATTTATCACAACAATCACCATCACTGCAATCATCGTCATCACCATCGTTATCAGGTTACCAAATCATCAAAGTAGTGGCAAAGAAATATCCTTTAGCAGTATTCACCTCTCTTTCTATGGAATGTCTGTTTTGGATGTGCTTTATCAGGGCTTCTCTAAGAACAAGCTCACTTCCTTCTGTCACCAGCTCCATTTTTTCTTTCCTTGCATTCCGCTTGGCCTTCATTCGCTCAAGTCGCTCCTTAGCGAGTTGTTCTTGTCTTGCACGGTCAGCTTTTCGTCTAAAGATGCATTTAGGAAATATGACTTGGATGCTTCAATCGACTGTGATTGAAATTACTCCGAATCAGCACGGAACAACATAGATAAATGGAAACGTATCAAACCATCGGCTTGGTTAACCAAGCACGACCAGTCTGCAAGAGCCAAGCTCCTTTGAAAAAATCAGTCTTCTAAAAGGGTATCGTACAATAGACACCTGTTAAAATGTGCTTCAAGAGACACATTGAGCATTGCATCTGCAGGAGGTCATTTAAGAATGGCAAAAGGAACACATATGGGCATACTTGTTTTCAACTGTGGCTTGATTGCGTTCTGCTAGGCCAAGCACGAGGGCAGCGGCGCCGAACTTCTCTTCTTGCTGAGCGATGCGTTGCTCCCTCTTTAGCCTGATCAGCTCGGCCTGTCGTTGTTTCTCGCTAAAGAACTGTGCATCAGCTCCCTTGAGTCTGGCCATTAGGGCGTCTTTTTCTTCCTCATATCTGCAAAAGAGGTCCACAAGGTGTCAGGAAAGCTGGGCGGTAAGATTCTTGCCCATTGATCCCATGGTAAGTGGTTCGAATCTCCCTTCAGCTAAAATTTTACTTTGAGTGAGGAGAGTCGCCAGCCCTCTGCAATCCATAGGAAGGAATCCCGAGGCTTGATCACAGCGAGAGGAAGACCCTGGAAACTGTTCGTTAAGCAATATTTTTCCCAGTGTCCAAATGTCTACCTATGCCATCTAGGTAACTACGTTGCAGACTCGATTTCGAGCGTAGCAGAAACCAGAGACAGGGTTCTGAGTTTTTTCTAGGTAGGTGGAATTCATGAGGTGGTTTCCCGTTGCATTCCTTGCCAATGGCGCTTCAAAAGTGACAGATGGAGGAATCGAACTGACAACCCCTGTGTTGTGAGTCCGCATACTTGACCACTACGCCACGGCCCCACTAACAGAAGTATTTAGATATAGTTGACTTCAATTAGAGTACTCTATTGCAGGAATAAACCACGTCTGTATCCATATTTAAGTAAGCCAATTGCATTCATCATTACTATCAAGTTACATTCTCCGTCAACTCAACACTATCACACCTCCTCCACGCCTTGTTCTACGCGGCATCGCAGAAATCATGGAACAGCCCATTCACTATCAGAATCAGAATCTCAATCCGTAGAATAATATGTAAAAAAAGAAGTCTATCCCTTGGGGTAAATTACAGGAAAAAGTTACGCTAAAAAGTTTAATAGAGAGACACAGAACGGTAAGAATATTTACTATCTCGTTCTGTCTATTTCAAAATACTTAAAGAAATCCTTTGCAAAAAACATTTACCAATCCTTTAGTGCCTAACAAAAACTCTCAAGAAGAAACTTGAGCAGATTTTTCGAATCGAGGCGGAGAAGAACACCAATGAAATGATATGTTTCATCTCTTGGGAAGTAGAATTTATGAGATTTCTGTCGCTATATGCATTAGCAGTGTTCATCTCTGTCGCAATCTCCTATTGATGTGAGCACGAGGCCCCTAAAGAAATAGTTCCTCTTACACTTCAAAATACTTCATACACAAATGATGCAAAGCTTTTACGGCTGGGCCCGTCTCCGTCGATTCATACTCGAATGAATGTTTAACGAAATGTTTTATGCACATCATTGAAGATTTTTATAGGAAAGAATAATCAAGGGGTGATTTCGCACATTCTACTTGATAGTAGCAGCAGAGATATTCACTTCACCTTTTCTGCATGTCCTCCAAAATGGCTTTGGCGTCAACCTTTCCATCTTCATCTGCCTCAAATTCAGCGAATATCTCATTGTCTTCTTCATCGTCATCAACAGGAAGGCCTTGCTTTAATCGCTCTCTTCTCCTGGCTAATCTCTCCTTCATCAATTCATCATACCTGTGAAAAAGAACTTGCGGCTTAGCAAAAGAACACTCAGTTGGATTGACTGAATACAAACTGAAAGCAACCAGCTAATCACTCAAATAATCACTCAGCTAATCACTTTGTCATCACTTATCACTAACACCATAAAAGACCTTCCCAATATCCTTAGGCCACAGTGGCTTCATTGATATTTCTCCACTCATCCTTTCATCTGTGAACTTGCTTTCCAATAATTGACACCCTCCCAAGCTCGCAGTGCTACGAGAGGGCCAGTCCCTACCTTTGGCGCTGACTTTTTTGGCACGGCTGTGTACCCAAAGGCTTTATAAATGGGGACTGATGCCATCCTATTCACCAAAAGGGCCAAAGGAAGGAACTCTGGCTGACAAATTTCAAACTATTTTCATCTCGCTTCATCTCACAATAAACAACACAAATAGAATTATTTCTCATACTATTGCCTAATGATGCGTTTTCCTGACCGATCTCTAAGTTTTTCATATGGTCAGCGGTTCAAATCAACCCTCAGCTAAACTCCCACTTAGAGTAAGGAGAGTTGCCAGCTCTCTGTAATTCCAGTGGTAGGAATCACAAAGCGTGATCACATCGAGAGGAAGGACCTGGACATTGCTCAATAAGCAAAAAGCTTGACATATATATATATAAATATATATATATATATATATATATATATATATATATATATATATATATATATATATATTATTATTATATATATACAGAATTCCTCTCTGCACTAACTAGAAATTATGTTGAAGTAAACCTGCAACATCGAAAGTAAGGAACAGGAAGACAAACATCAATAGATAAAATCATTTTCACGAACGACGCACAGTCAGTAAAACTTCATCGGTAATCTCGACGAAGCTCTTTCATCATAGGTAGGTGCAAAAAAACACTAGAAATTGACTTTATTGTGATGCAGTGCAACTATTGCAGAATTGTTTGATGGTTGAATTGAAGAAGGGATCGATTGATCAATCAATCAATTCATCAATCAATCATTTAACCAATCAATCATTTAATCAATCAATCATTTAATCAATCAATCCATCGATCTATCAATCTGTTGTTAATTTATCCTTCAGACGATTCGGACAAAGAATCAAATACTCAATCGAACAATAAGTGAATTGATCGACCAGTCAATTAATCCATCCATCATCTACTCTGGATATCATTCAAATCTTATAGATTTTGAATCTATCTAGAATGGATCTATTTAGGAGAGATTGCGATCCCTCCGAAATAGATCCATTATGGATAGATTCAATTCAATCGCAACGTGTAGCTAAAAGAGCATGATAAGAATCCAATTCAATTTGATACTGTGAGTGTAAACAATGCAAATGAAGGTTACTTTGCGCGATTTTGTCCCATCAGCTTCTTCAAATTAGCATCCGCTGCGAAGCCATCACCAAGCAACTTTGCAGCCTCCTCTAGTCTCCCTTCACGCATTAACCTTTTCTGTTCAAGCCTCCTACGGAGGAGCTCCGCTTGGCGTTCTTTTTCGGACATGGCAGCCCATTCCGCAGCTCCTTCAGAGAGGCAAAAGGAAAATTGGAAAACAGCAAGAAAATACGCAGATATGGACAAAAAAACATAGGCACAGATGAAGATCTAGATGTAGAAAAAGACAAATTTATAGATAGGGGCTGGAAATAGCTGAAGATGAAGGATGCCGAAATTAGACAGACGTACCTAATATGGGGATAAAAAATGGATAAACCGATTAAGTTGAACAGATTGAAATGCAAATACAAATGTGGCTTTAGATAATAGTCTATAATCCAATATAATCACAGTTATTGCAATTATTGATATACTCATTGTCCTCATTACCATTATTCTTACAACGTGAAAATATCTATCCAATAAATGGATTTATACTGTATATAAATAATACAAACATATGCAAATGCATGTATGTACATAAATATATTTATATAAAAAATTATATATTTATATAAATAAATATATATTTATATAAATAATTACATATTTATAAAAAAAATTACATATTTATATAAATAATTACATATTTATATAAATAAATATATATTTATATATTTATATATGTATATACATATATATATATATATATATATATATATATATATATATATATATATATATATATATATATATATATATATATATATATATATATATATATGTATATACATAAACATGTATATATATATATATGTATATATATATATCTATATATATATTTATTGCACATTTGTGTGTGGCCATGCCTCAGATAAGATTATCACTGATGAAGCCCTCACAAGGCGAAACGTCTGAAATAATCGATCAATAAATTTGCCTTAAAAAGTAGCCTATTTTTATATTCATATATATATATATATATATATATATATATACAGCATATACACACACATGAATTTGCATATATTTGAATTATCTATATATTTATATGTGTATATAAATATATATATTTATTTATATATAATTACTTATTGGATAGATATATATATACATGTGTGTGTAAATGTGGGAAAATTGGAAAGGCCTTACCTAGTTGCTTCTTCAACGCATCGAGAATGAGCTTGTCCATCAATGTATCATACTTCTTCTCCAATGCTTTGACAATCTCTTTATCTGTGCTCGCGCCTTCGTATGAGAATACTACCTCTGCGACATTAGACATTTCCTCGTATTTTCTCGCGTCGATCTGCCTCATTCTCATCTTCGCCAGGTCTTCTTCAGCCTGTCATGGAAACAGTTATAAGCAATGAGACATGGTCGAATAGACATTTCCCATAGTGACATAAAATAGGCATGTGACCGCAATGTATCATGGAAGTAGTAGTCGGGGCTGTCAAAGAAACGCGATCATTTCCATCTTCTACTGCATAAAGTTAGCTGATGCTCTCGTTATTTCAAATTCTATAAAGACATGGAAACCACAGACAAGGCCTGTCAAGATTTATTTCAAGAAAAATTTCAGGATGATTTTCAAGATGAATTTCAAAATGATTTTCAAGATGATCTTCTAAATGATTTTCAAGATGAAATCCAAGATGAAATTCAAGATTATTTTCAAGGTGATAAGTACTCTAGTTTTCTAAAAAAAACTCGAAGCCGGGTGCTGGCTTAGAGTCGAGGTTAGAGGACAATGAGGGTCGTTCATTCATTATGCAAACAACAGCGACTTCAGAATTACAAAAAATCCAGTCTGAAATACAGTGATAATGCATCTTCTTTCTTTATACTGTTTACATAGCCTACTTTACGAACGGAGATCAGGGAGATTATTCCAGTTCCTCTGAGGCATGTCAGGACCACCAGAAGCTCAACTCATTCACACCCTTTCCAAGTTTCACTGCCTACTTCACGAACTCTATCTCACAAATCATCATTCATCCCAAGAACATGCAACTTATGGAGCGTCTTGCCTTCTTCTTGCTTTCCTGAGTCCTACAACTTCTCCTCTTTCAAATCTAAGATCAATAAACTTGATCTGATCTCTCTCTCCTCTTAACCTTTCGCTTTCTTCTTTCTTCCTTTGTTGGGGCTTTGTACAGGCCACCATGGCCTTTCCTCAACATAACTCACTAAAAATAATTTCCTAAATCTCCACAGCTGTTCTAACAGAACTCCAGGAGAATCTTAGATTTTTCCATCTAGATTAAGACGGAATAATTTGCTGCAACTTAAGAAGATGCTCATGTTGAAAGGATTGCTGGCAATCTCCTTGACAAGTTTTTCAATGTAGTGGGTTAATCATTGCTATATTTTTCATCTAATGTTGATTTAAAAAGGGAGCAGTTCTGTTGACAAAAGCACTTTCCTCTACTGATAAGGTATTAATTCGGTCTTTTCTAGCAAGTTATGAAGGGAAGGGTCCTGACTGCCTAAAGCAAAACCCTAACAAAGGCAGAAAGAGAAAGGCTTAAAGATACGTCTATTGATTTTAGATTTATAGAAGTCCATTTGTAGGAGTCTGTTATGAGAGAGGGAGATAAGATGCTCCATGGATTACACGTGCTTGGAATGAATGATGATTTGTGGGATAAAGTTGGCGGATTAGGCTGTAAAACTTTGAAACGGTGCTAGCGGTTGGAGCTTCAGGTGGTTCACACAAATCTCTATAGTATCCTTGACTTTCTGAGAGCTATGTCCATGAAATTATCCATAAAAGATGAAAAGGTCTCAAACAAAATTGTTGAGGAGGTCTATATCGCTGATGAGACGGCAGGCTTTTGCCTGTACTTTGTCGAAAGCACAGATCATAAAACTTTAGCAACAATCAACCCTAAAAAAACTGTATTTATTCAATATTTTCTTTATCGAAAATTAAGGTACCTTTTCTTGAACCTCCGACATAACCATTTTCATCTCATTGTCTTGCACTTGCTGTAAATCAGCCATCAGAGATACTATCACGTCATCGACATGCACATTTCCATTCGTCTTGTCCTCGCCTTGTCTTCGTGTCAAGGCTGTCTGTCTTAGCACCATCTTGACAGCGGCAGCCATCTCCAAAATGGCACCATGTTCTTCTTGGTCAGCTGGTGAAAGAAACAAAAGATGTTTAGATCCCTTGCCACAGTCTCTCAGTCAGGCAGTCACACTCTTCAAAACGGAAACCTGATCTATCAACCAAGAAATATGTTGATCATCGATCAGAAAATCAACTAATCTATAAACTTCATCCGTGAACCTATCAATAAGAAGACAAATATCTATAAAGAATGTACAGCTGTAGTATTGTATATACCGATCGGTTGTCATGTCAAAATATTGGTATGTCATCATTATTAGTATTATCTTTATTATCATACGATGCACGTACTGCATATTTTACCGACGGAACAAGGATTGAAGAGACCTTGCTTTATTGAACTATTTTTTCGCTTAACTTAACATTGTATTTCCTTCCCTCTTTCTGCTTCTTTTTCCGTTTTAATTGTCATTAATGTCAAATAGAAACAGCCAATTACACACTGCATGTTGTAAGAGAGGTGTGTGCTTTTTTATTATATTGAATATGCAGTTGATGTGTGGTTAAAAAAATTAAAGGCATTGCGAATCGTGGGATACAGAGCGATGAAAGATGAAAGACCTACAGCTATCTTCAAAGTCGAGCTCGTCTCTTTTGTCTTTCAGTTTTGCGATGCGCTTTTGTCTGTCGTCTTCTGGCATGTTTCTTGCCTCTTCGCGGATATCCTCGCTATCAGGATCGTTCAGCAAGTCGAGGAAAAAGTCGCGCTCTTGATTATGCCTTCTTTCCATTTCTGTCAAGACGCTTTCTTCCCATGCCAGCTTGTTACCTGTTAAGAAAGAAGAGCATCAACAATGGATCTAACAAAAACTGTGCGTCGAATAACCCGTGCAAGAATCTAGAAATCTGTAGAGGGATGCATGGTTAATGGCCATAGATGGAAGATAGGCTGGTAGCACAACTTCACCTCCTTCACTTAGGTCACATGCTAGAATTCAGCCAGAATATGCTTTAATAGGCAGACCAAATTCGCACACGGCATGTGAAGTTTTTTATTTCATTTTACGTTCTACAGAGTATCATACAATAAATAAGATCTAGGTACAACGTACTTCAAGGGACACATTGATATGATACGTTGTAACCGAAGTATGTTTTATCATGGGTATTTCTAAAAGGTATTCTAGAACACAATCCTGGTATAATGCAGTTCAAGGGAAATATTTACTTACCACATTGTATCACCAGTGCATGTTACACCAAGTACTTGCCTTAAAAGCGTCTTTCGGTTCAATTCTAGTTCAATTGTAACTCAAGGACAGATAAGACCAGTTTTTATGATGCGCCGAAGTTTTCCAACAATTTCCATTTCCCAATATAACTCCACTGACAGTCTATCAATAAGCAAAAATCCATTTGAAATTAGTATGATTTTTTACCTTTCTCAGGCTCCGGATCTTCTTGTACTTTCTCCTTCTTTCTTGAACGTTTTCTTGCTTCCAGTCTCTCCCTAGCAAGCTGTTCTTGTCTTTCTCTGTCTTTCCTTAGTCTAGAACGACAGGGAAGAGGAGTTCAATGTACTAGCACCAAATTTCGTCATTATCAAATTAGATATAGCCAACGACGTCAATTAGGGTCAATCAAAATTATCTCTTTTTTATATACATTTCATATGATATTTATGTAACGGGTTATTAACTGCACTATCAACCTATTTTATAAAGTATTACTGCAACGATATTAGCGATACGGAGCAAAAACTAAATCAACTTCAAGGCCTTAAAAAAAATTATACTTTGAAATATATTTAGTGGATACTTTTCTTATCTTTATTCGTCTATGAATTACAATCAACAATACGAAATTTACAGGACAATACCACAGGGAGCATGGAAATACATGGCAACCCTGTGGCAATTTCAGATAACGAATGCAACTAAAAGTGCAAACAGGCAAGCAAGCTAATCCGCATGGTACAGCAGTTGGGCGCACGAGGCAATGATTAGTAAAACGAAAATCAAGCACAGAAAATGGCATCATGACAGGCCAACGCAAATCACTCTACTTAGTGGTTGGGTTGATTGTAACAAAATACGATGCAAACTTAATCAAACCGACCAGTTTTGTGGATACATGTTAATGTTAGCTCAAGTATATTCGTGTTAACATTATTAGCCAGGCTTTGTCACCATATCGCAAGAGATGCGCTTGAGCCTCATCTGAAGGATTGCTACACCGAATTCGTCGCAGAAATGCCTAATATTCAGCAAGAAGGTTTCGAGTTTAAGCGTAAATGAATGGCAAAGCAACAGAATTTCTTCCGTATCCTCAACACGGTCGTGACAAATGACAATTGGCAAATGACTATCACAAAAACCTTTGACATGTCATAGACAATTAGACAGTTGACTGTGATAGCCCTTTGTGAATGTAGCCAGATTTTTTACAATAATTTGGGAAAGTTTAACCTGGGGAGACCCATTCTAAGTTGAGTAAGGTGGAACAAGCCTACTGGGTCATTGATTCCAAAAGCGGATTTTGCAACCCGCGGATTTCTGACAAAAGCCTTTTCATAATCAGTCCTCTTGAGAAAGAAAAATAGAAAAAAGCCGGAGTTATTGCCATTCGTTGAAATTCACTTATTCTGCATATCGACAGCAAACACATCGTTAAAAGAATCAGAAAAAATTCGAAAATTCTATGCCATCTGATCTTTCGTTAAGGGAAAGGCAGTTTGTTGCAGGGACAGATGTTTGTCTAATGCAGCCTGATTATCATAAAGGCAGCAAATATAATGATTTATGAACAAATCAAGCTCGACCTTTGATGTGAAAATAATTCGCAAGCGTTACTTCGGAAACATAGAAATGGCTGAAAGCGGTAGACTTGATGACCATGATTAGCAAATCAAACAAGCAAACATACTGCTCCTCCTTAGAGGCTTGATTCCTTTCGGCCAGACCAAGAACAAGTGCGGCACTCTCAAAATTCCCTTCTCTTTCGGCCTTTTTCTTCTCAAGACGCAGCCGAATCAGCTCAGCCTGGCGATTTCGCTCACTCTCGAATTTCCCTTCACCCTCCTAAAATGCGAAAAAGAAGAACTTAGGCCACTCGTGGATCTTAAAACAGGAGGGGAAAATAAAAAGATAGAATAGCAGAGAACAGGACATGGACGTGTAGAGGGCCGCCTTGAACTGAGCTTGGCCTACGGGTAGCAAATGATGAATTAGGAAATCTAACGAGATATCTCAAGATAGGATAGGATGGCAAGGAAGTATAGTTGAATAGAATTGAAAAGGATGGAATGACAAATGGACGACTATGAAATAATATAATATAATATAATATAATATAATATAATATAATATTATTTCATAAAAGTAATATGATATCGTATGATACAACATAACATGATATCATATAATTCAATGCATTATAATATAAAAAACGTCATGAAGTAAAATATGGCATAACATAATAATAGAAAATAATGATATCTAACAATATGATATAATGCACACGGCATAATTCAATGCACACGGCATAATTCAATGCATACGACAAAATTTAATGCGACATATCATAAAGTGATATAATACAGTTTAACACAATGGAACATAATACGACCTAATATAGCATTATACAACATGATGTAGTGCAATATAAGATAATGTAATTTAACATAATGTAACATGACATAATTGAGCAGAATAGAATGTAATATAATATAACAGGGTAGGATTAGATGAAGAAGGATGCATTTCGAGAGAAATTACATTACAAAAAAGATGGGTATCTACCAAAACTAACCTGAAGCCGACGAAGTAATGCTTCTTTTTCTTGCTCATACCGCAGCTGCAAATCTTTCAACATATTTCCAGTTGACATTGCGTCATCCTCTTCAATAATCTCATCTTCATCATCGTCCACTTCCTCGCCATCTTGAATACGCTTCCTTTTGCTTCTCAGCCTCTCTTGCAGCTTGTCTTGGAAGCGTTGACGACTTTCCCCCATCAGTGACTGTAGGTAATCAATAGAATAGATCAATCGTAATATTTATTAAAGGTGTTAGAACATTAAGCTTATCGGCTAACTAGGGATACAACCTAGCGGGTAAGGAAATTTGAATTCCAATACATCGTATTAGGACCTTTTTGTTAATATGATCACATACTTGGTGTACTAAGAGCAAAAATTCCAGCTCTCGACAACTCATGACAAAAATACATCCCCAAAGGACAGCCCTGAAGATACATAATCCGTTCCCCAACGAAGACCCCGAATGAGATGCCATAAACTAGCATCCAATTCAGGAAGGCTTTGAATAAGGCAGTACCCCCAGCCCACAACCGATAACGTCAAACGATATATACTTGGACAAGACCTATTAATGAGTATCAACATTTGTCCATGATTCCTCTTTGAACATTTACTGTGAAAAAAGGATCCTCAATGCTCAAAATCTCTTTTGAATATTTTGATGGCTTAAGATTACGGACTCGCCCCAATCATTCCATTGATGAGAGTGCTAAGACACATTGGTACCCAGAGGTAAGTAGCTCTGCGGGGACAAGCGGTGATGCCGCAGGCCCACATCAGCTGGATAGCTGCCCATTTACCAGCCATCATACAACAAACAAACAGACATGCGCCAGTGCCTTTTGCTACGTATTCGAGAACCAAAGGGAAATGAGGGGTAAACAACCCGGTGCAATGTCATAGAGGATATTCGGGGAAGATTTTACTGGCAACGAAAGAAACCACCGAGAATGCAAAAATCGCTTCACAATCAAGATTAATCTGACCTGCAGTAAATCGGAGTTTTTCAGGGCGTCGCCTAGCAACGCTGCAGCCTCGTCATACTTTCCTTCCTTCCTCAGCCTCCTTTCCATAAGCTTTAACTTTGTCAGCCTCGCTTGCCTTTCCTGTTCGGATAACTTGGCCCATTCAGCATCTGACATTTGCTTCTTAAGGGCTTCTAGCAACAGTTGATCTCGTAACGCATCGTACTTCTCATTCAGCGCCTTTATAACTTCCTCCTCCTCATTAGATATGTCTTTGATGTTGAAGATTACAGCGGCAATGTTATCAAACCACTCCTCCTCAAGGGCCCTGACCTCGCGTCGAGACATCCTCACAATGTCAGCTTTATCCTAGAAAAATTCACAGGTTTCTTAATCGAAATAGTTAACTCACATGTTAAGAACGAGCACTGGGGGACGCACCTTGCCAGAAACGTAACATCCCCAGCTGCAAGGTCGTTGGTTAACTAAAATCTGAGTCCCATACATAAAGCGAGCATTGCAAAGTTCCTTGTTACAGAGGCACCCTTCGGAGCAACAGCATCGTGAGGTAGGATGGTAGGATGACCAGTGCCTTTCCTCGCCCTACTTTGCCTTCAGCTTTACGCGAAGTACACATTCACTGCTGGGTGGGCGGGGAGAGGGTCCAGCAAACCCAGACCCAGCGCACAGTTGACATGTCCGCTAACAACCTTACCAATTGCCCCTCTTTTGGGGGGCAGGACAGCAAATCACCTTTTCTTCGCTAAAATTAGGCTAGCCTGGATGGTATAATGCACTAAGTAACAAGTAAATGCTGTGAGCTATCAGACGACAGCTTGCACAAAGGAGTACAACGGTGAATGAACCCTTTACCATATCCGCAAAGTTGAGCAGTCCCCTGCATTCTGTCTCCTGTTGCTTCTGAAGTTCACTCAACAGCACCGTGGCAATTGTCAAATCGTCAGCATTTGCTGACAGCAACTTTGCTTCCTCTTTTCTGCTCTCGAACGCAATGGCGACAGCTTCTTGCATCAAAGCTCGATGCTGCTCCAATGACGTCAGTTTGTCTTCGGCATTCCTGTCTCGCCATCCTTGCCATTGTGTTTTCAAAACGAGGGATTGGTTGGCCCTGCCCTCTGTGATGCAAAAAAGTAGTTTTTGGAGAACAGCAAAAGAAGGAGGGTATGAGAAATACAAAAATGACAGATGTGATATAGTAGCCATTAAATATGGAAAAGGGAACTGTTTTTCAAACTTTCAAAAAAAATTATATCAGATCCACTAACATTTACTTTATCAATAACAGCACGGAAGATGTCACGGGGTAGTTCAATTGATATTCGCATATTCAAATATTCGCTATTTACTGTGCATACATACATGCACAGCCATACATTTCTTTTTTGTTTTTTTGCTTTTTTTTAATGAGTTATGTTGGGGAAAGACCATGGTGGCCTATGCAATGCCTCAACAAAGGAAGAAAAAAGAAAGCGAAAGGCTAAGAGGAGAGAGAGATTAGATCAAGTTTATTGATCTTGGATTTGAAAGATGGCAAGTTGTAGGATTGAGTGAGTTATGTTGGCAAAAGGCCACGGTGGCTTATACAAAGCCCCAACAAAGGAAGAAAGAAGAAAGCGAAAGGTTAAGAGGAGAGAGAGATCAGATCAAGTTTATTGATATGAGATTTGAAAGATGGCAAGTTGTAAGATTCAGGAAAGCAAGAGAAGGGCAAGACATTCCATAAGTTGCATGTTCTAGGGATGAGTGATGATTTGTGGGACAGACTTCGTGGATTAGGCAGTGAAATTTGGAAAGGGTGTGAATAAGTTGTGACATACATAGCCATACATACATAGCCATACATGCATAGCTATACATACATAGCCATATATACATAGACATACATACATACATAGCCGTACATACATAGCCATACATACATAGCCATACATACATGCATAGCCGTACATACATAGCCATACATACATAGCCATACATACATAGCCATACATACATACATAGCCATACATACATACATAGCCATACATACATAGCCATACATGCATAGCCATACATACATAGCCATACATACATAGACATACATACATACATAGCCGTACATACATAGCCATACATACATAGCCATACATACATGCATAGCCGTACATACATAGCCATACATACATAGCCATACATACATAGCCATACATACATACATAGCCATACATACATACATAGCCATACATACATAGCCATACATACATAGCCATACATACATGCATAGCCGTACATACATAGCCATACATACATAGCCATACATACATAGCCATACATACATACATAGCCATACATACATACATAGCCATACATACATAGCCATACATACATAGCCATACATACATACATAGCCATACATACATAGCCATACATACATAGCCATACATACATAGCCATACATACATACATAGCCATACATACATACATAGCCATACATACATAGCCATACATACATAGCCATACATACATAACCATACATGCATAGCCATGCATACATAGCCATACATACATACACACAAATGAAAGGAAGGGAATAGCAGTACCATGTGTCGAACATTAAATAACTAACATAGTCGAACATCATTGCCCAATCACGGATGTTTACTAACTGGCCTAGAACCACGAGCGGTTGCACAGATAGGTGCATCAGTCAGTAGCATGGCCTGCAATACAGCCGTACTTGTTTGTCGAAAGAGCCCCAAATGAACATCACAAATTCAACTTCAATCGGCACGAACAGAAAGACGATGCCAATGGAGCTAAAAAAGTGGTGATAAAAAAACACCGAACGTGAGATACCTCGACCAAGCCTCTTGGCGTTAAGACGGTGCTGCGTGGTATCTCTTCCCTGCAGCATGTTTATGAATACCTCTCTCTCTACCATCAATCTACGTTCCATGTGCTGCACGAAGATCAGCTCGACATCAATGCGTCCATTCACTTTCTTGCTCCTGGTAATTACCGGTTGAAACAAGCTCCTCTCGTCTTTGATTTTGCGACCTCTGCGGAACAGCAGGCGCTTCTTAGCCAGTCTCTCTTGCCGCCTTTTGTCCTTGTCAATGCTAAGGAAAATTATCGAGGGAAAGTTAATATAGACTTCCACTTGAGGAACAAGCAAGTGCTTGGAAGTCTCATCGACGCAGAGCTTGCAGCTGGGCTAAGATGAACGAAAAGCTGTCTAAAATCGTAGATACCAAGAGAAATTCAAAGAGGCTGAGTATTTCAGTGGCAGATATCGATGTGGTTAATTTGAAAATCTATCTGGTCACATTGGTCAGGTCTCCCATGAGAGAAGTTGTCACCGTCATACTCTTCCTGAGTGACAGCCGATGACCGGGTCAGATTTCAGAGTTCGGTCCCTAAATCGAGAGGTTGAGTCTGGTTAAAGCTTGTAAATTGAGGGCGGTAACTCAAATATGTAAACTCAGAACGGTGCGGTTGTAGGTTATGGTCTTGCACTATTAACAGAAAAAGCACAATCGACGAGCAATGCAACAAGGGGGGGGGGACCTTTTTACATTCTATTTCCCTGAAGCACTTGCAATTGTATCTCTGGTTTATACAAGGCTGGGAAGTTTACTTTAAGAAATCCACTTCTTTAGGAAAAATTGTGAATTCTGTATCTGGTTTCTGCAACGCTCAAAAGGGGTAAGACAAAGGCCCAGCTCTATAAGTGAAGAACTTTCGAAGATGGCCTAGATCCACTTGACCAGTCTTGAGTCGCAACCGAACCGAAACCAAGATCAAACATGTTGGACTCTGAGTTTTGAAAAAAACCGAACGAGCAAAGAACTCACGTCTGGTGGGTATGATGGTGCAACCGTTCGGTTAGGCCAACGACGAGTGCCCCACTTTCAAAGCACATTTCATTCACTGCTCTTAACTGCATGATCAAAAGCATTGAAAACAAAGATTCTCTCTCGACTGGACTCAGGACGGGGAAGCCTGCGATCCCCTGCAGCCCATTTGTGAGCACGTCCCGTTCTGTCTCAAGTCGCTCGCTCAATGCCACAATAATCTGATCGGTAGTTAGCAACTGTTTCTCCGTAAACTGAAGCTTCTTCTGAAACTCATCTTCGATTTCTTCATATGCGAGCCCTTCAATGGCAAAAAGCAGCAATAAAAAAAGCAGCAATAAAAAAAGCAGCAATAAAAAAAGCAGCAATAAAAAAGCATACAAAACAGCCAAACAGCAATAAATAGCCATCCCAACAAGCTAAAATCTCCTTACCTTCCCTTTTTAGTTGACCCAAACGTATAGCAGTACCTCTGCACTGAAAATACTATACAGTTCAAAGGCGCGATGATATTTGTTAATATCAAGTTTAAATTCTGGATGTATAACGTCGAAACATTCATAAATGTCGCTATCAGCATGCTCGAGTAGTCGAAAAATCTTCAGTTGTCTTGCTGAAAATACTAAAATATTTCGATTTGGGCATCTAATAGTGTGCCAAAAAGCCTCTAACCCGTGACACTGGAACCAGCCAATAAATGTATTTTAAGTTACAATATAATCTCATGCTGTGACGTATGAAGACATCATACCACTCTCTTTCATTTTTTCTTTCATTTTCTGCTCCCTGGCATCCATCTCTGCAATACTCTCATCCATCAATGAGAGAAGGCTGAACCCAGTTTCACTCTTGGCACCCGGCAGGTTTGATGCCAGCTCAATTTTTCTATCTTTCCGCAATTTTTCTTCCGCCACCTTCAGATGAAGGAGTCTCTCGCTCTGCTCCTTGCTCGATAGTGCAGCCCACATTCCTTCGCCCACTTGAATCTTCAGCATTTCCAAAAGAATATGGTCTCTAAGTGAATCGTATCTATAAAAGGGGAACATATGGTCAGCATTACAGACCCAATTGTCAGTGTTTAAAGCCATGTCTAATGCTTGAATTTCAATTAGTGACAAAACTTATCAGCAATTCAAGGTATCAGAATCACGAGAAGTAACTAAATTGAAAAGAATCCTCAATCTCAAAACCTACCCTTGAATGGTAGGTATGATAAAAAAGAGGCGACCTCTGTAAGGAGACAAGCCCTGCACGTTCTAGGGATGAATGATGATTTGTGGGATAGAGTTCAAATAGAAAACGGATAATTCCTTACTTGTTTTTCACTGCATCAAGTAAATCAGTAGCATTTACTCTCTCTAATGGCCTCTCTTCCATCCTTCCAAAATGCCCATCATCGTCCTCTAACAAAGCTGGCAACCCTATCTCCTCAATTCTATCAATAAGATGAGTGGCACAATTCTTCAACTTTTCAGTTCTCCGCTGTTTTTCCTTCTCCTTTTGAACAACAGTAGACTCATCCTCCTGTCACATCGAGTTGATAACACATGAGCAATTATAACAAAAATTATAGATCTACAGCAATTCCTTTATACACATGTAGGTGCTTCTACCTATATATCAAAAGTAGAAACTTGGACATTGAGAAGCTTTTTGCTTATCAAGTAATGTCCAGGCTCTGCCTCTTGACCACAGCTTGCAATAAATATACCTGGAATTAAAGAAACCTGTAGACTCTCCTCACTCTGAGTGGAGGTTTAAATGAGGCTGAATTTAAAGCACTGGCTATAGGATCAATACAAAATAATCTTACCACTGAGCTCTCATGACACCTTGATGAGAAGCCTGTGATCTAAGGTTGTTCCATGCCTAGGAAAACTCTCCGGATTTAAAACCATACAACCACACTTGCCAGTAAGCAGAACACAAACAAAACTGCACATTTTGGTGATGCCTTCTATTTTACATTCAAAAACAGATCAGATAAAATTCTCCGCTTATCAAACTCTTCTTCCCAATGAGACCACATCATCACAAGACCATCACTTCAGTTCAAAATTAATTTTCCATTCAAGCTTCCCTGCTGTCCATATGATAAAAATATTGCTGGACATATTTTATATTCAGTAGACATTCACATGCAGCCAACAAAAATCCTTTACACACAGCTCTGAAGTTAAATTGGATGCTATGATTTTTTTCTATTCAGTATTGTACATTACCTATAGATAGATATTACGTACAGAGGTTAGTGTGCTAGTATGTATGTATATAAAAAGTAAAAAGTATTCTGGCAGTGCGACCCCATGATGTTTTGCAAGTATCCACAGCTTTCAAACAAGGCGAGCATAGCAAAACATAAGTTCTTCAAAACATCAATTCCTAGGAAAGGTGTTCTGAATCCTTAAACACCTGGGTGTGCTCATACTTATTGGTGAACATGAGCATGAATTGGATTTGTTCTACGCAGCTAAGGTTAACTTACCGCGCCCTTCGTAATGAAAATAATATTATACTGATAGAGGATGATACTGACCTGCCAAGCAACCAAACTCTGGTGCAAGTTATAGTCCCTCTCTTTCTGATTCTCTCTGGCTTGGTTGCTATACTTTAGATATTCTTGGTCTCCTGAGGCATCGAAATGTGGAACATTGCAGAGAAATAACCGAATTTCATCAAAGGATACCTCGTCTTCTGGCCTATATCGTGAACTCAAGAAACTGTTCCACAATTTGAGGGAGAAGTTCCTTCCATGGACTGCCTTGAACAGAAATAAGGCCGATTGAAGAGAGATTCGGCCATTTTTTTCCATATCAAGTGCCTTGAAATCCCAAGACACTCTTGCTTCCAGCTCGCGTCGTCGCTCCATTTCCTGAAGAAGGGCAGCGAACTTGCCACGGGTAATTCTCCCATCTTCGTCTCCGTAAACTGTTTTCACTGCCGCTGATATCTGCGGTAGGTCTAGAGACTCAAAGAAAGTACTTTCGTCGAAAAGCTGCACTTCGTCAATAGTCAAATATCCCTTGAAATCAGTATCAAGGATTTCAAAAAGGAGGTCAAAGTCTTGAACTACCATTGCTTTTTCGTACCTAGGCCCACGGCCTTAAAAAAATAAATTTATTGACTTCCGTAGCTTAAACAAAGCCATAACAATCCAACTTGCCACATTCGAGTATGGATCAGTCACATCTTGGAGATATCATACTTCATTGGTTGCACCGGTACGAATAAAACTTTGTCAACAATAACAATTACGTGGGTTGTATGCGCGATCCCGTTGTCAAAACAAATGATTTCGGTCATCCTTTTCAATTTACCTCATTCTGATAATGAGGCCTGGTCAGCTCATATTCTATTGTATTCTTGCGTTATTCATTTCAATAGCTTATGGGATCTTTTACTAATTTATTAACTTCTTCCAGAGTCATGCTGATCGATTCTCTCAGGTCATCACTTCAGCATCTTTAAGAGGACATGAAATCCAATTTCATCGAGGCAGAGATTTTCCGTTTTGAAAATAGTTCTGTAAAAAATTATCCTCTTCCTCGCTCTTTCCTATTTAATCAACATCCATCAATATCACTCCATCAAACAAGATATAGCGTCACACGTCGCTTTCCTCCAGGCCTCTCTGTCCATCACAGGCTCAGATAGAGAGCTTCTAGAAGGAATTCATTTTCAGTTTCCATATCTATGCTGTAAGATACTCTACATATTTCCTGAGTCCTACAACTTGCCATCTTTCAAATCTAAGATCAATAAACTTGATCTTATCTCTATATCCTCTTAGCTGCTCGCTTTCTTCTTTACTCCTGTGTTGGGGCTTAGTATAGGCCACCATAGCCTTTCCTCAACATAATCCACTAAAAAAAAACAAAAAAGGCATATACTTTAACGGACATTGTTCTCAGGAGATCAGGGATATTATTCCAGTTCCTCTGAGGCGTGTCAGGACCACCAGAAGCTCAACTCATTCACACCCTTTGCAAGTTTCACTGCCTACTTCACGAACTCTATCACATAAATCATCATTCATCTCAATAACATGCAATCTATGGAACGTCTTTCCTTCTTCTTGCTTTCCTGAATCCTACAGCTTGCCATATTTCAAATCTAAGATCAATAAGCTTCATCTGATCTCTCTCTCCTCTTAGCTGTTCGCTGTCTTCTTTCTGCCTTTGTTTGGGCTTTGTATAGGCCACCATAGCTTTTCCACAACATAACCCACTAGAAAAAAGGTCCTTTTAATCGTTGATGGCCATGTGTTTTTTGGTCTGCCACGTGGCCTTTCTGTTGGTCTCATCATTTCTGCCAGAGAACTCTTTGATGTTATACAACTTTTCATTAAATGCGATAATGCTATCAATGAGGGTCCTGTATCAAAGAAAAGTAATGGGAAAGTTAAAAACCTAGCACAGTAATTTTTCAGGAACTTCCGTTTTCTATCTTACTTTAAGTTAACAAAAATAGCATTCGCTTCCAATGTTTGCTGGCAATCCCTCGAAAACCAGAGTGCCTCTGCTCGCTATTGCTCCAAAATAGGCAATAGGCACAATCCACTTGGTCAGGCCAGATCTTTCTTTCATTTAGAAGTATCGGAGCTGGCCGCTATCAATACACACAACCTTGTTATTCGAGTAAGAGAGATCTTCACTTTCCATAATCATGCGGAGTGTGTTTGGGCAGTGAATAATCCAAAGAAGCAGCTTTTAACTTAAGTTTTGATCCGCACAAGAAACACGATTCCATCAGCATTAGGATATCCCATGTTTCGTCATCTCACTCTGTGCCCATACTTTGATTAGTGGACAGGGGCGTAGCGACCGGGGGTGTGGGTGTGCGACACCCCCCAAGCATTTGAAAGGAGATAAATTCATGTAGAGATAGGCTGCTACATGGTAAAATCAGATGATTCCTAAAGAATTGAACCTTGAAATTCAGGTTAATTCAACCTTGTTCAAACTCCCTCCCCATCACCTCCCCTCTCCCTCCCACCCCCCCCCCCCCAACCAAAAGGCTCTCGCGACGTCCCTGTGGAATTGTATAAAAGTACTTATGCACATCGAGGTTAGTTTCTGTTTTTCAGCGTAACTTCAACAAAGAAGATTAAATGATAGAGAGCCCTGTCTTTTTCCAAACGCAACAAACGATCAAACTCCTTCTCGAGACGAAGGTGTTGAGATTCACAGTTGGCTTCACCCCATGAATCGAAGGGAGCCTTCTCCAGTGAAAAAACTCTTCCCGTTAATCCTCCCCGCTTAAAACTTATGGTGGCGTGTCTAATTAATCTTAAACCATGGCAATACATGCTCATTAAAAAATGGCCGCATGGCTGAACTTGGCCGGTTTTTACCACCGAATACAAACAGCCCTTGCTAACCTAAGCAATGATTGGCAATTTGCATCATTTCGGTTCGAGGCTGTGATTAACTTACACATGGGCGTTTCTTTGGCGGTCTGAAGAGTGCGGTCATAAAAATGTATTTCCTGGGCTTTGTCCCCGTACCTCTCCCATTCCGACCAGCGATGATTGAATATCGGCAAAGAGTCTACTTGCGGTTTGAGTGGTATGGAAAGATGACGAATGGCTTCTTGCAAGTGCCTTTATTTTTGGACAGCTTCTTTCGTTCTCCTTCTTCTGCTAATGTTTCCAATTTTTTGGCCACTTATGGCTGTTTTTCCTCGATCAAAACGACCATGCTAAAATGTTCATTGGCTAATTTCTGCTTTCAAATTTCACCCAATCAAACTGTGCTTTGTTGTCACGTGACTGTCGTCTTTCCATTGCGCACTCAGACGCGGTGGCAGAATTGAAACAAAGATGGCGTAGTCTGCAGTAAGTCACGCACGGAACCACATAGGCCTGGCAATTTTTTACAATTATGTACTCGGACGGTGACAGAGTTAAGTTTACCCAACCACCAGAGGCTCCTGTCTTCGAGCCAAGTGAAGAAGAATTCAAGGATCCTCTAGCTTTCATATCAAAGATTCGTCCATATGCGGAAAAAATTGGAATTTGCAAGATCCGTCCGCCACCGGTCAGTCAGCTGAGCATTGTCGTTCGTTTTTCACCAAAGTCGTTCATTTCAAATGGATATTTTGTAGCTTATGCTGAACCAAACTCATCAGTATTTGTTCGATTCTAGGACTGGCAACCCCCATTTTGTGTCGATGTGGAAAAATTCAAATTTACACCACGGATACAACGATTAAATGAGCTTGAGGTAATGAAAACTAGCGATTCGAGACGTGTCCAAGGACCATTCCTTCTTCTCAACTGTTTTCAGTCTTGAAAACACGCCTGAATGAGTTAGATTGGCAGTTTAAATGCGGGAAAAGGGTCATGTATTTGCAGTCAATTCCATTTTACATCCTGGACCATTTTCAATGACTTGCAAATAAAAATAGAGGGAATATTTTGTTTAAAAACTCTGGCGCCCGTGGGTTCGACTCTTTCTGGTTAAAGAAGCATGACCCATCGGGCAACTTTGCCGAAGTTCGTGATGCTAGGAAAAGCTTTTGTCGAGTCACTCTGTAAACAGCAAAAATTTTACGTTGGGTCGATCGGCTTAACTGTAGAATTTGTATGAAAATCTCAACGCATCTGGTAAGATGAAAGAGTCCATACACCAATTATTATCTAGGCGAGGAAATGTTGTACGCGAGGCATGGCCGCGTCATTATTCGAGTTGGTATGAGCCGAAACCTGAATGGTTCGCGTCTCACAAGAATCTCGCTTATTATTCAATTTGTGTTTACAAGTGACCAATCTCGGACGAATAATCTTCCCCTGGTTTAATTTTAAACTGTTCCTTGCCCCAAATTAATGTCATGGCAAGTTTGCTTGACACAGAACCAGCCGGTTACGTAATTTCAGTACAATATGGGTGTTGAATAGAAAAAGAAGGAGATGGTGAGAACATATTTTCAAGCAGTGTGGCCAATGTTCAGACCTTAGGACGTCCCTTATAAAGCCAATACGTATCTGGATCGTGCGGACTAGGCCCACATGATCAAGACTTGATGGTTCCTTCGTAATTCAATGCTAGGCTTGTTGTGGTAGCTAGAAAATCTGTGAATGCCTTCAATTTAATGTTTACAGCCTACTTCAGAAGCCAAGCTGTAGTTTCCTTAAGACAGACAACAAACTTGTTGACATCTTATACTCATGTTGGTTCAATAATCCAACTTACATCTAGGGTAACTGAGAAGCCATGACATTGCTTAGTGGCATTGCTGATTGTCTCAGTATGCCAATATTTAATGGCTAGCTAGTATGATTCTTGTTGGGTCACAAATGTGGACTACTGCACACAGCAGGGACTCCACACTTTGTCTAAGTTTACCCAGCTCCTTCCTTGTCCTTCAGTTTTACTTCAGACTTAATCACCAATTCACAATGTAGTTCCAGTCACTGTTGTGTGTGGACTTCACCAAAGTTTGTTTTCTATCCTGTGAGTAACTGCATCTTTCCAAGAAGCACAAGTGCATGATGTCGTTCCTTACCACAAGGTTGGGTTTGTGTCAGCGCAAAGAATATTGATGCATTTCTGCTGGCTATAGTCACAGATTTCATCTTAATTTCATTTGTCTCCATATCTGTTTTTTCCATGGGCTGTTTTGTGTAAATATTCACACATCTCCCCCATCGGCTTTCTATTCCATACTGCGAGATTCCAAAAGATAAAATGGACACCTTTCCATGAAAACCTAAGCCATGAAAATTATTTTGCTTTTAACACAAGAACTAGTTTAACACATAAAGATATGAAAAGACTATCATATGTAACAAGTATAGTCATTAATGAGATAGCATGAAGTAGAATTGAATGGGTAGCTTGCGTTTACTTTGTTCGCGTTGCATGCAAACTTTTTCACAGTTTTTAATCCAATTTTAAACCACCAAGTGAACCTAAATGCAGTGTATGAAGAAGGAACAGTGCAATTAGTCTAGCTGTGCTGAAAACATGTCCCATTGTCAATTTAATTTATATCAACCATATATTGATTAAGTCTGTAAGTTAGCACCAGTAGTAATTCTCATGTTTGATTCATATTCATTGCCCCAATGCATAAGATGTGTTTCAGGTATTGAGCTGCTGGGAATATAATTTCATCATATCCTTTCCGAACATTTTCATATCCTGCTCTTCACAAAGAGAACAGTGGATTTTGTACTATTTGATGGTCATACATGTTTTGCAGTTTCTTGCATGATAAAAACAGTACGATCATCACATTAGTCTACCGAAGCATTCTTCTTGTTTGTTGAAATCATCTTGTTTGCCATTGTCAGTCCTGTCCTTGAAAAAGGAGTTGTCATAACAACATCAATGTCTTCCTTTTGAATTGGCAGCAAAGTCAGGCGTTCTTTTCAACTGTGAAGCAAAGTTGATTGCATGGCTTGTGTGAAAGCCATGAGTGGCTCCTTACAAGCCTAGTTTTGAGATGAAATGGCCCTTCCTCCTCTTGTTTGTCTATGATGTGTTGTGTAATGAGTCTGGCCTTTTGTGGAAGCCATTCTCTCAAGTATCAATACTTAACAAATGAAGACTACCGCCATATCTGACTATTATTAACCATACAGAGTACTGTTAGAAGCATTCATGCAAAATGTCAAAATAGGTTTTACTCAAACACTTGATCGGAGACTCAGGAAGCACCCTACCAGGGATACCTTCTGGAACCACATACCGTTGCAGTTGGGTTGAATGTGATGTCTTTGTCATACTTCCTTCTCTTGTTTGCCCCAGCCACCAATTCAATGATGAATGGGGGCAGTCTGAGTCCCCCAAACAACATTGCGGAATATATGATTGAAATTCTTTTCAGTTTGACTACACCAAGATTGTGCTCTTAACCCTTTGCAAATTTCTCCCTTCTATGGCTTCAAGGTTAAAATTTTCATAAAAAGAATGCCTACATGATTTAGGCTCTTTAACTTGATTTTCTACCAGTCAATGAAGCATTTCCATGATACAGAGATTTTGTTCTATCAGGCTTGTGGGATATTACTGTCTCCATGATAATAAATTTAAAGGCTGCATAGCAATTTAGCGGCTTTGAGTATTAGTGACAGTGCATTTTATGAAGACACCAGTTGAAACATTTTTTTGACTGCTGTGGGTTTCAAAGTCCTTGCTTGATTTGGTCATTGAATCTTAAACACAGTTTTTTCCATTCAGAAGAAATTGAAGATTTTTTGCTTCTATATTTAAACGTCCTTGGGACAAATTTTAACGGTAATTGCTATTTTAGAGAAAGCATGATCTAAGTGGCCACAAGGATAACTGCTTTCTTCTTTTAGTATTGCTGTATATTTTTGCTGCAAGTTTCCTGGTTGTGTAGGGCTGGATTTCGTTTCAGTACGAAACAAGAAGGGCAGTCCTAAAGTTTCTTGCAGTTGGCATCAGTGTAGAACAAGATAAATAGTTCTTGAGGACAAGCAACAGTGTTGAGAATTCAATTTTTATGTCAGCATACAACAAAATGTTGCATAACAAGCTTCCTGATTAGCAAGGGTCAGCATCAGGATAGACCAGAATGAGTTGTGCTTACAGCATTAGATGTGCTTTTCTGATTGGCAAGGGTTGCAGTTAGCATTATTAAGGAACTGAATTATTAATTTGTAAGCTGTTTGCTTTTTCTGCCTAGTTGGTGGCCCTTTGTGTCACCATCTGATCCACCAAAGTCTTGCTCTTTTCTTCCTGCCCTGAATCCTACAACTTGCCATCTTTCAAATCTAAGATCAATAAACTTGATCTGATCTCTCTCTCCTCTTTGCTTTTCGCTTTCTTCTTTCTTCCTTTGATGGGGCTTTGTATAAGCCACCATGGCATTTCCCCAACATAACTCACTAACAAGAAAATCTGTCTAGTACACAATGGAATGTCACTGTGGGTTTGTGCCAGCTTCTTACCCTACCCCCTGCTCTTGGGTATGATAGGTATGTAGGTTATTTGAGAGGTAACATCTTGATGTCACATTTTCACCTGCAAAGCTCTTATTTTCCTTTAGAATATTTTGTTAAGCCTTGACCTCCAATGTGCATCCGCTCACAATCCATTCACTCCACTTGGTGATCACTTGGTGCATGGATAGCTTTAAAGTGTAAGGATAACTCAGTGGTAAGATTCTTGCGCATTGATCCTATGGTCAATGGTTCGAATCCACCCTCAGCTAAAGTTCCACTTAGAGTGAGGCAAGTCATTGGCTCTCTGTAATTTCATGCGTAGGAATCACGAGGTGTGATCACGTAGAGACAAAGACCCCGGACGCTGCTCCATAAGCAAAAAGCTCCTCTGTCTAAATGTATACCTTTGACATCTATGTAGAATCGTATGTATATAAAAATGTACTTAAGATGCCATAGGTCTGAATTTTCCCAGTGTTCGTTTGCATTGGCGCTGGCTGCGACGGTATGGCAAAAGCAAAGCCCTGTGTTAATTGGTCACCTATTTCCATTTTAAGTGGATTTGTGATCTCATTCCGCAGGGATATTTCTTGACGAGTAATCACACCACTTTTTGTTACCTTCTCGTAATTATTACGACCGCATTGAAGTACTGCAAGCAAGACACAGGTCAGGTTGTTTGTTGTCAGGTTGTGATGGCTCGGTACCACCACCAGTGCAAATGCATTGCTCATCAACGTACATGATTTTTCTCAAACATCCATCGTTGAATCTTATTCATTCTTCACCATTCATCGCAAAACGACTGGATTCCTTTATTCAAATGATTCCCTTTTAAACGATTCCTTTTTTTAGTAAATTATGTTCCGCCACTCTTCTTCCTCTTTTGAGTATCGGCCGCTTTTTCGTACTGATTCAGTAACAAGACAAGTGAAGCAATCCATCTGTTGAATAAATAGAAGATGTCTATGACTGTAGCGAATCATTTTTACTCCGGGGAGGAAGAGGGTAATGCTTTTTTTAGCGAGCTTTGTTGAGGAAAGGCCATGGTGGCCTATGCAAAGCCCCAACAAAGGAAGAAAGAAGAAAGCGAAAGGGTAAGAGGAGAGGGAGATCAGATCAAGCTTATTGATCTTAGATTTGAAAGATGGCAAGTTGTAAGATTCAGGAAAGCAAGAAGAAGGAACGACGTGCCATAAATTGCAGTTCTATGGATGAACGATGATTTGTGGGATAGAGTTTTTGGATTAGGCAGCGAAACTTGGGGAAGATTTTTTCATGGTTCCCTTTCCATTCACTGCATAATTTTAGCTACACTATTACCCCTGAATTTTGAACCTGTTGCTGATCTCCCCATTTATCTGTGCTTGAGACTTTCTGTAGACACCACTGACTTGTAGGTCATAGAAACGTAGTTCTCTGACACTTACCAGAGTATGCAAGCCAGAAATGTTGTCGCCTTTCTTCCATTGTTGGGGCTTTGTATAGGCCACCATCGCCCTTTCCCTAACATATCTGTTGGTCGCGTGGTTGTTGTCCCAAGTGATAATTTTTAACTCGAAATTAGGCTGGGAGAGAGCCATTGTTCTTTCGAATTCTGGACAATTCATTATAAGAGCAAAGATAAGAAAGTCAACTTGTTGCCACCACATGTATTTCGCATTCCTAGCAATTTGACCCGCTCCTGCCCACGGGCTTTGCCTTGCGCGAAACTGATTATGCCACGCAGATTTTGCTCTGCTGAATGTGAGGAGGAAATTTTTTTCGTTGGAATACTTGAAAATTCAACCAAACATGTGACGTCGCCTTTCTTCCATTGCTGGGGCTTTGTATAGGCCACCGTCGCCCTTTCCATAACATATCCAGAGTAAGCTCGACTCATTCACACCCTCTCCAAGTTTCACTGCCTAATCCATGAACCCTATCCCACAAATCATCATTTATCCCAAAACATGCAATTTATGGAACGTCTTGCCTCCTTTCTCTCATGAATCATACTACTTGCCATCTTTCAAATCTTAGATCAATCGACTTGGTCTTATCTCTCTATCCTCTAAGCCTTTCACTTTATTCTTTCCTCCATTGTCGGGCCTTTTTTTATAGGCCACCATCGCCCTTCTCTATATTATGCGCTAGAAAAATCTGCTCACGGTCCCTTTTCGCTCAACATGTCTACCATTTATAGCATGGTAAGAAGGATGGCGCAGTGTTAGTTTCCCTGCTCAGTGTGCCGGTACTAACAGGGTTTACCACCCGCGGGAAGGCAGATAACTTGCTGATAAGGTCTGCGGTCAAAAGCCTTTTCCACTAAGTAAACTTTCCACGCAGCTCTAACTCTTGAGGATGGGTTTAGCTTTAAGGCGGTTCACAGGCCCTGCCTTTACTTTTATTTTCGAGCGAAATTGTTTAAGGTGGCTTGCCAGAAAAAAGAGAGCACAAAATCTGGCATAACAAACCTAGATTGACACGTGCATATAATTTGGTAATAAACAAAATAGAATGCATAAGATTAAAAAAGATAATTATCATTCGTGTAAGAAATATCTGCCATATTTTTAAAACACGATAACATTCCATTCAGGAACCCACTTCCTCGACGATTCTCGATTACCATATCGTGTTATCAATTCGCATTTTCCAAGCTGAATTTTTTTTTTAGTGGGTTATGTTGAGGAAAGGCCATGGTGGCCTATACAAAGCCCCAACAAAGGAAGAAAGAAGAAAGCGAGCAGATAAGAGGATAGAGAGATAAGATCAAGTTTATTGATCTTAGATTTGAAAGATGGCAAGTTGTAGGACTCAGGAAAGCAAGAAGAAGGCAAGACGTTCCATAAGTTGCACACAACCTAGATTTGTTAATGACGATGTTGAAACTCACCTAGAACCGTTCTTTCTACACAGGTCAAGACTAGAGTGAAGTTGAATTTTCTCGACAGCATTGCAAAATTTTGGGAACTCCAGGTAATGCAACGAAATTGATCCCCGTAAATCGAATGCTGTCATTGACTGTTATCACATTCTTGTTTTTTCCATCTCTAACTTTTCTTTCTCTTAGTCTTCCCCCCCTGAAATGCCCAATGTATACCTGGGGACCCGGTGAAATTCCCTCCTTGCCAATTCTCCCAGTTTCTCAGACTGGGCATCTGTCTAGGCAACTTTCAGAAATCGGGTTTTTTGAAATGTTTCTCGCACATGCTGTTTGACTAAAGGTTTCTTGTAGGGTTCAACATTGAAGATACCAAATGTGGAGAAGAAGCCGTTGGATTTGCATCTGTTGCACAAGGCAAGTTTCAATTTATTTATCTATGAATTGAATTCCTTGTGAAGAAGCGAGTGTTGCCATGTAAAGGTTCGCCGTACTATTGACTTTTCACCTGGAGATCAGCCTCGTCGAATCTCCATCTTAGTTTTGGCTCAGAATCCTTAGAGTCTTGGAAATAGGCTTCAAGCTTTGTTTCAGCTTATGATGATCATTATCGTGGTCCGAGTACTGAAGTAGTACTTAAGGCCATGTTCACATTGCTCCTTATTCATCTTGATCCGTTACGATATCGATTATTTTCCATATTGATCCGTTTTGCCTGTTCACACTGCTCTCTCTCTCTCTCTCTCTCTCTCTCTCTCTCTCTCTCTCTATCTATCTCTCTCTCTCTCTCTCTCTCTCCCTCTCTCCCTCTCTCTCTCTCTCTCTCTCTCTCTCTCTCTCTCTCTCTCTCTCTCTCTCTCTCTCTCTCTCTCTCTCTCTCTCTCTCTCTCTCTCTCTCTCTCTCTCTCTCTCTCTCTCTCTCTCTCTCTCTCTCTCTCTCTCTCTCTCTCTCTCTCTCTCTCTCTCTCTCTCTCTCTCTCTCTCTCTCTCTCTCTCTCTCTCTCTCTCTCTCTCTCTCGGGGTCTCTCTCTCTCAGGGTCTCTATCTATCTATCTATCTATCTATCTATCTATCTATCTATCTATCTATCTATCTATCTATCTATCTATCTATCTATCTATCTTTATCTCTTTGAACTTGGGAATTTTTTCACCAACTTGATTTGTTTCTGTGAGCCTTCAACTCATCAAACAAACAGCATAGAAAATGCCACCAAAACGGAAAGGAACAAGGAGATTCGAACTGTTGCTAGCGTTTTCAAAAGTATCCGTTTTCAACAATCTCCGTTTTCGTAGCGTAGTAGTGTGAATGCGAGGGGGAAACAGATGCTTTTTAATCCATTTTCAATGGAACACGGAGCATTGTGAACGTGGCCTAAGATGAATGATGGCCATCACTGAGGTATCAAACCCAGTATATTTTGTCACAAAAGCTTTCAGGAACCGATCCCCGTGTCTCGATGCTTTAAATTATATATACTCAGAAATTCGCCTATAGATTTATCAGACGCTAAGGTGGTGCATTTGTATCGTGTAACTGCTGCAAATAACGCTGTTGAAAATTCTGCTGTTTGTCTGAATTGTGAGTTCGAGTTTAATGGTGGTGATTACAAATTGAAGGTCGTGCAGGAAGAAGGCGGTTTCGAAGACGTCACAAGGCAGAGAAAGTGGAGCAAGGTAGCGCAAAAGGTGAGTGTCCCTAACGAATCAGTGAATCAAGTATCAATCAATTAATCATTGATCTAATCAAACCAATCATTACCTGTAGCAAAAGTTGTAGGCTAACTCACGGCTTATTGAGAAAATGGCAAATGTTTGTTGTAAATCTCACACCCTAAAGATCTAGTTGTTGTGGATTGATGTAAAAATGAATAGGTGGATATAAGGATATAGGTGACAGGAGTGACCAGCAAGCATGCAATATATTGGCATTTTAGTTTTTTGCATGCGAAGGGGGGTATGCCGCTCTGGCATTTCTGTACGTGCATTACAATGCTCCAACGAAAGGAGGCAAGTTGAGTCATTCAAAGTGTGTAATGTAAAGCAAGTGGTGTCGTGGCGTAGTGGTCAAGCATGCGGACTCACAACACAGGGGTTGTCAGTTCGGTTCCTCCATGTGTCACTTCTAGAATGCCATTGGTGAGGAAGGCAACGGGAAACCAACTCATGAATTCTACTTCCCTAGAAAAAACTCAGAGCGCTGTCTCTGGTTTCTGCCACGCTCGAAATCGAGTATGCTATGGAATTATGTGAAACTACTATTGGCGAGGAAGTCAACGGGAAACCATCTCGTGGATTCCACTTCCCTAGAAAAAGCTCAGAGCGCTGTCTCTGGTTTCTGCCACGCTCGAAATCGAGTATGCAATGCAGAGCCGAACCAGAACTTATCTAAAGCACTAAGTAAGACTGACAGAACTCTTATCTATCAGCCAACAGTTCACCATAAAAATGCCAATATCTCAATAAATGATTCATCATTTATCCATGAGATAACAGGTTGGAGGTGCATAGCAAAGTAAATAAATCTAGTCACCTTGCATATGCTTGATAATACCCTTTTCCAAGTAAGCTGGTGCACATTATAGAGTTGACATTCCTCTACAAGCAGAGTAGATCATGTATAGCTTGCTGGAGTAAACAGAGACCTGGCACGCAAAATTTACTTGAAATTATGCTTTTCTTCAGCCCGCTACCAAAACTACAGATTCCCTTATGTCATTTAAACTCACCATCTGACTCTGACTTTCCCAAAGTTCGCACTAACTGTACCTTAGTGGTAGCATGGCTTTTTCATCTTACCACAATATGAACAAATGATAATAGCAATATACGAATACTCAAACTGGATAAGCATGATAATGACTCAATAGTGAGTGAGTCATATGCAAGAAACAGATAGAACTAGGGATTGAATACTTTCGAGTCTTTGGATGGAAAGCGCAGAGCTCTGTAGCGGTTCATTTCACTTTAAGTCGTGAGCCGTCTGCCCCGTGACCGTCATCGGTTTGCTGTACGTCACCATCGCAAGTAACCTACGTCATCCGAGACTTCTCTCCTCACCTGCTGTTTTTGGATGCATTGATTGAGAAGTACCTCTGGATACATTCCAGCTTAGATAGCGTGCCTAGTTTCGGAGGATTGTGGGTGGATTTAACTAATTCCCGTCGCTTTGTTGGCCAGTAATTTTTGTATTGTTGTTTGTGCCTGATCCTTACCAACACAAGACCCTGGTTACATGAGCTTGCACACAAGGCCACAAAGCAACCTCACTACACGGGGAAGTACCTGCCAATGAAAAGATTCAATCACCGACTCAGTACAGACAACTGCTTATGTTTGTGTGTCCATCCTAGATACGTGGCTTGTGGCATATTTTTTGTGATTCGTGTTGCTTGGCGTTGTTGTGTTGTGAAAACGTAAGATAATCAGTCAATGCTTGCTTTCACAAGATGATTACGTGGTTTGATCTCCTGTCATCAGGCTCACTAAACCCGTTGTCTTGTTGTGAAATATGATATGGATGTATCCGGAAATACAGACACGCCCCTTATTAAGGAGGGGCCGGCCTTCTACCGGGCTTTTCGTATTGGATTTTTTATCCGCTTTGTTGTTTTCCCCTACACTTCAACCATTTCTTTTTCTCTATCTCTGACCCGCTCTGAACTAAACAACTCCCTTGCACTTGTTTTCTCCGCTTACCAAATGTAGATTTTTTTTAATCGTTTCTATTTTAGATGGGATTCAAGCAGACTGAAGGAAGGGGCTTCCCGATGCTACGTAGTCATTACGAGAAGATTCTCTTCCCTTTTGACGTGTTCAGATCGGGCGCGATGACGGGAGAAGTTATGGTAAGTACATGTTTGAGTTTTGCCATCCCAGGAAGATCCGAGCTAAATGCGAGTCTTACCATTTTTATATTTTCAATCATAAACATTTAAATTCTTCGAAGGATGCGCGTTTAGACAGGCACCGGTGAATTCGAGAAAAGTTAATTAGTTGTTCCCTATTTCAGCCCATGGAAGTATCGGCCCATGTCCGCCGGACGGCCAGCTTTGACCAGCTTTGACATTGACCCCGCAACTGTCGTTTTATATTACTGTGTGATTTTTAGCATGGATAATTCCCAGTAAACACCTGGTTTCGCTTGTCTTTACAGAGCGCATTGCACGGTTCGTAACACCGCTCGGGAGAATTTTCAATCGCGACCGTGTTATTTTCGTTTCGATTTGTTGCGAAACCCTAATCTCGCCTATCGTAACAGTTAACGACTTGTGTCGCTATTAGCATCATAACTAGCGAACTTAGTTGATAAATTAATCCGCTTAATTCGATCTTTGTACTGAATTACCTCTAAGAGTTATCCATTAAATCTCGTGTTCTTGCCAGCGCGACAAATTGGTAAAAAAGGCACTCTTAGACAGAATTTGCCATTCATAAACTGTTTGACTATTAGTTGCTTCCAACTTAACTTAGCCGTGAGTTGAAACTTCAAGACTTCTGAATGCTCCCATTTCCCAATTTTTTTTACCATAATGGATGGCCGTTGAATTTTGTACTCGGTTTCGTCGGATTGCTGTTGCGCCATTGGTTATAGCATCGTGTCATGTAGTTTCTTGTCCTGTCATGTAGTTTATTGTCCTGTCATGTAGTTTATTGTCCTGTCATGTAGTTTATTGTCCTGTCATGTAGTTTATTGTCCTGTCATGTAGTTTATTGTCCTGTCATGTAGTTTCTTGCCCTGTCATGTAGTTTCTAGTCGTGTCATTTCGTGTTGGGCTCTGTCGTGCAATGTTCTGTCTTGTCGTGCTATGTTATCCTATCGTGTCTTGCTGTGTTGTATGATGTAGTTCTGTGCCTCGACTTTTTGTGCCGTGCCGTATCATTTAGTGCTCTGTCATTTCTTGGGGTGCCATGTTGTGTCAAATCGTGTAGTTTCGTGTCGTGCCATGTCATGTCTTGTGCCATATAGCGTCTCATCTTGTAGCATCGTTTCGTGTTGGATTGTATCTCGTAGTTTCGTGCCATGTCATATTTTGTCAAATGGTAGTTTCGTGTTGTGCCATGTCGGGCTGTTTCGTGACGTGTAGCATCTTGTCACGTGTAGCATCTTGTCACATCAGGTTTTGTCTTCTATCAGTATGCGTCATTTTGCAAGCCGCCATCATATCGGTGTAGATTGTGATACGATTTTCATTAGCCTTGTTTCGTCTGTCTTGCGCCAGGAGAACCAGAATAAGGTGGAGAAATATGGAGATGAGGATTATGTGCCAAGCTCGAAATCGAAAATTTCACGGATGAAAGTAGAGCCAGATTACTTCGATATTAATGTAAGATTCTCAAATGATAAATATAATAATAAAAAATGTTTCCAAGCAGTTGTTCAGGCCATGAATAAACGATGCCAATCTTTGCTAACTCTGCGAAAAAGTAACCGTAAAAATGATGTAAAAATTTTGATGTGAATTCTATTGAAGGTGCTAAACGTTCAACCCTGCGTTGCGCAGATCGTAACTGTGTTTGTTATCACGATAGTCTGAGTTGAGAGTAAATGGCGATTAATTCTTTGTAAGTGAATCGAGCAGTTGGCCCGTTGTAAATGTGGAGGAGCTTCCCTCTCATTCTGGGGAACCTAGGGTTTCGAACCAATCCCTGTTGCAGGACTCGTTTGAAAGGCAGTATGCTTAAGAATGTGCATAAATGCTTACACCAAAACGACAATTTTGTGGGAAATTTTCGAAATTACATTTGCCATTGAAGAAATTTGAAACCCTATGGTTTTCCAGCCTGTACGGAACCTGCTCCACGGCTTTAAAGTTCGTAACTGATCGAATTGATTCGGCTTTGATTACCTCTATGATGGATGCTTCAAAGGTTGGTTCTGCTGATTGTAGTCACCGGTGAATCAGCACTGTACCAGCTCATGCTTAATCACTTCATCAGCATGAACCCATGCTTAATCACATCATCAGCATGGTTCTTGCATTATGATTATTAGTTGTTGATGGATCGACCCTCAGCGAGGTGATACTCTCTTTGATGTTTCAGGATATTGATCTTGAAAACAACAAAGAATTCCAGAAACTGAGGTTTTCCGCACCCGGTCCTAAAATGATAGACGCAAAGAAGATCAAACAAGAGCCCGGTATGTTGTCTCTGTTATGAATAATCCATTCTCAGGTTGAATTTTGCACGATATGGGATGCACTGTATTTAGTGTATAGTTGATGTGAAGAGGGATGGACCATATCCCGGCTGAATTGCGCCCAGTGGGGTTGATCGTGGCTTCTTTTCGTTTCCATCTTTTCCTTTCAAACTGTTCAGTTCTTGTATACATTACAAATGATTGCGAGGATGTGATCTAGTATACATTACCTGTTAATTGTTTACTCGAAGTTCCTGTTGTAATTTGGATATTTTTACGCCAGATGCGGACAATAAACAGATGGGCAAGGCCAGAGGTCATTATGATCCAAAATCTGACATCAAAGAAGTTCGTGAACTGACTAGGAGAAAGCCAGGCAGGACTACGCGAGAAAAGAAACCTATCACTTCTTTTACGGTATGTATCCTAGAACTGATTGCCTGATTGCCTCTGTTGTTTCGCCAGAAGCGGCTTCAAAGTCGAAGGCCTTCCAACGCCGCTTTCTCTTAGTCGTGCATATTTGTAAGGACATCGACCTGCTTTGCTTTTGGAGTCTTTTTTTCAAGTCGTCTTTGTTTAATTCTGAATAATGGAAATGCACCTGATGCAACATCCTTTTGTTGCAACGTACCAATTCACTGTGTCCCTTGAAGTTCGTCATAAAAGTATGATATCCTACATTGGCTTTCGGGAATACACCGGCTGCCAAGTACTTTCAACACTTGATGGGATTTTCCGTAGTTACAGAGCTTTGAAACAACTTTAATCCTGCTAGAACAGACAGCGTTCTGGGTTGGTTGATGGTGTTTTTAATTCGATTTCAATTTCATTTGTTTCTAGCGTCGTTTTTTAGCTCGGTCTTCTAAGGCTCAGGTCTCTAGCACGACTTGTGATCGCATGCAATAATCTCTGTCTCTCCTCCCTCCCAGGTTGATGATTACATGTGCCAAGTATGTGACAGGGGTGATTCGGAAGAGAGCATGCTTCTTTGCGATGGATGCGACTCGTCCTATCACACTTTCTGTCTTATTCCTCCGCTGTCATCAGTGCCTCCCGGTGACTGGAGGTGCCCTCGATGTGTTGCCCAGGTGTGTCTCTAGTTGCCCTATTCGATTCATGCAAAATGATCTATTTGATCGTCACATGATCCCCTTGGTATTCGATTCATGCAAACATGCGAACATAATCCCCTTGATATGCAATCGTTAGGTAACGTTGGATTTTTGTAGACTACTTCAGAAAAGCAATGTTTGCGATTGAAATTGGAACACTAAAAATCCAATCAGAACAGCGATTTCCAACACTCATCGTATTTGCATGTATTCATATTGGTGTTTGCGTCAGCAAGAGTAATCATTTAGCGTAATTGTAAATCATTATCATCAATCATAAGCATCAGTCGTTGGCATGCACCACTATCATGATCATTAATCATTATTCTCCGGTTTAATCATTGATTGTAATTATCCTTCATCATCATCCATCACGATCATCTAGCGTAATCATCAATCGTGATGATTGATCATGATTTTCAATCCTAGTCATCATAGCAATAATCATTGTCATCAATATTCAGCAATCGTAATCGTACGATCCGTTTCATTAGCCACTCATACCGCTAAACGCAGATAGTCAGCCTGTGATAATATGAACTTAACTTTATTTGTAGTTTGAATTAACATTTTATATTGAATTGAATTTGTATCCAAATCGGTGTACGTGACTGTATAAAACTATACAGTCACCACGCATGACTATGCGTAAAGTTTCTTATGAGTCATGTTTTATCAATGTTTGAACTGCGTACTGTTTGTTAAATGCAATTGTCATGCTTCCGTATTCTTGTCCTCAAGTGTCTATTAGTAATTACGCTCTTCTTTATGTAATATGCAATCTTGTTTAGAGTTAGTTGGTTCAGCGAAGCACTCGGAGAAACACGTATCCATCTCTCACTCGTCTCTCTGCCGAACCCTTAACGGATTTTATTACAAGCCAATGTCCCGTTGCTGGTTGCACATTTCTTCTTTGTTTTGCTACTCATTTTACTGCATGTTGTAAATCTACTGTTTGCTTTCCGCAGGAGTGCAGTAAGCCCCAAGAAGCGTACGGTTTCGAGCAAGCAAAGACGGTTTACTCATTACGCGAATTCGGAGTAATGGCAGACAGATTCAAAGAGGACTATTTCGGAGTGCCTGCTCATGTGCGTATCACAAACGTATTCGTTCGTTACCCTGTTCATTCGCTCATTCGTTCGTTCCCCTGTTCATTCACTCTTTCGTTCCTTTGTTCATTCGCTCATTCTTTCGCTCGTTTTTTCGTTCATTCGTTCGTTCGATCCTTTGTTCATTTGCTCATTCTTTCACTCGTTCTTTCGCTCTTTCTTTCGCTCATTCTTTGTGCCCATCCGTCCGTCCGGTGTCAACTGCATCGACGCTTTGCGGCAGTCCGAACAATGTCCCTTGGTTTGAACATTGCCACAGTCGCATTTGTCGTCCTGGTGACAACCCCATCTATTTCTTCATTGCTAGCCAGGTTATCCAAGATAACAAATGAGATCTGTTCAGGGCTTTACATTCCGACTAGGAACATAAAGGAATCGATTTCCCTTTACAGAGGTGCACATATGCGCCTTTTATCATTTAAATCGTGCCTCGACATTTAGAATCTCTAGCAGCCTTTGCCCGTTGCTTTTCAGGAGGTACCAACCGAAATTGTAGAAGATGAATTCTGGAGGCTTGTCAGTTCATTAGATGATGAGGTATGCATATTACCTTTCGGCGTACACAAGTTGTATTTTAGGTAGCTGTTGGAAACTGTTAAACGTAAATTGCAAAGCGGTCGGCTTCCATATTAATGGTTAATTCATCAGCAAGCCTGGATATCTTACGCTGTCTTCTGACATTGTTAAATATTGGCTGTTTGAGGGTCACATGAAATTCAACGCGCCGTAGTGTAGTATAGCAAACCGCAATATTGCAGAGATTGGTATGGCATGCCATGGCGAATCATAGTATAACATGACGTATGACTTGAAGTGACTTTACATGTCATAGCGCGACACAACATAACATAATATAACAGAACGTAACATAGCATAACATGACATATCATAAAATAACATATCATAACGTAACATATCATAGCATAACATATCATAACATGACATATCATAAAATAACATATCATAACGTAACATAGCATAACATGACATATCATAAAATAACATATCATAACGTAACATATCATAGCGTAACATATCATAACGAAAAATAACAAATCATAGCGTAACATAACATAACATAACATAACATAACATAACATAACATAACATAACATAACATAACATAACATAGCTAATAAAAAATAAATGACATATAATAAAAGGCATTTATATTGCGCCATTTCTCCACGTGGCTCAAAGCCGCCTTGATATTATGTTGTGTTATGTCATATTATGTTAGTTGGATACAATGAGAATTGGTTTGATTTGATGCAAATTTCACAAACTCTATGTTGCTATGCTATTTGTAAGGTGGTTGTTGAGTATGGTGCTGATCTTCATACGTTCGACCACGGGTCTGGATTCCCCACACGAAGCAATACAGATGACCCAGATGATGAGGTAGGTTCCCCTCAATAGGTTTCGCCTCCTTCTCTGTTTTGAATCGTCCTTATCCACTTTATGTATGCCCTATTCATAGATAGTTGTCTATGCACTGATTGTATAATCAGTTGATAAATCAAAGATGGAACCACCCAATTGATTGCCCGTTACTTCCTGTTTAAGGAGGGATGACTGATCGAATGGTAAGTCTACTGACCGACTCGTATGCTTGAAAGATGGACCATGAAACAGAACAAGATTGGTTGATTGATTTTAATGATTTAGTAAGATGATTAGTTGATTGACTGATTGATTGACTGATTGATAGATAGATAGATAGATAGATAGATAGATAGATAGATAGATAGATAGATAGATAGATAGATAGATAGATAGATGGATAGATAGATAGATAGATAGATAGATAGATAGATAGATAGATAGATAGATAGATAGATAGATAGATAGATAGATAGATAGATAGATGGATAGATGGATAGATAGATAGATAGATAGATAGATAGATAGATAGATAGATAGATAGATAGATAGATAGATAGATAGATAGATAGATAGATAGATAGATAGATAGATAGATAGATAGATGGATAGATAGATAGATAGTTAGATAGATAGATAGATAGATAGATAGATAGATAGATAGATAGATAGATAGATAGATAGATAGATAGATAGATAGATAGATAGATAGATAGATAGATGGATGGATCTAGTTTGCTCATCAATTGATTCGCTGACGTTTTTAGAGCTTTACTTGTGTATTTATTGGTTGGTCGGTCCGTTGCTTGGTTGTTCAAATGAATGGCTGACTATTCATTTGACTGATATATGGTTTGTTATTTTCACAACAGAAATACATCAAGTCATGGTGGAATCTAAACAACCTTCCCGTCCATGAAAAGTCGGTCTTAGGCTACATCAATGCAGACATCTCTGGAATGAAGGTACTACTCTAGCATGTCGTCCTCCGTCCCCCAACCCCCGTCCCCCGGCTTCAACTTATGTTGCACACCCTTGGTATTTAGCATCTTTGTGATCCTGTAGACTTATTGCACGTTGCTACTCTTTGCAGCTATGAGATCGCAAATCGTAGGCATCACTATCGGTTGAATGTGAATTTGGAAGTGGCTTTGCATTAATGTTAAAACGAAACCAATTTTGTCAGCCCGGGTGTAATGGTTAAGCGTGCGAACTCATGACGCAGGGTTGTGAGTTTGAATCCTGCACGCGTCACAAAAACCATTGGCGAGGAAGGCAACGGGAAACCACCTCATAAAATCCACTTTCCTAGAAAAAATCCAGTGCCCTGTCTCTGGTTTCTGCTACGCTGGAAGTCAAGTATGCGACGCATGGTTTTCCCTATGGTTCCTCTTTTGGTACATGTTCCCTGCCATTTCAGGAACAAATCAATCATCATCAAATCAAATCAACAAATCAAATCAAATCAATCAAATCATTCCGATACGCTGGAAATCGAGTATACAACGCAATTAATCGTGCATACTAAGAAACTTATGAAGCAGTTCATCATGAAAGTTATGAGATGATTTATTATGACAATTATGAAACGATTTATCATAGATCCTTCCTTCTATGCTCTCAGCTCCAGCTTAACTTTAATTTAGAGTGGAGAGTGTCGGTAGCTCTCTGATATTCTATGCTAAGGAAAAAAGGATTTATGGCTACCTCCAGAGGATGGACCAGGAAACTGCTCGATAACCATTGCTTTTACTGGCTCGGAAGTACATCTTTAGGCGCTAGATAACAGACGGTAATTACAGATGATTGTTAAAAGGAAGGTCGCCTTTTTTCGCTTCATGAAACGCCGCTCCTCTTTTTACAGATACCATGGATATATGTTGGCATGTGTTTTTCAAGCTTCTGTTGGCATATTGAAGACCACTGGAGCTATTCGATCAATTACCTGCATTGGTAAGCCATGCGTCGTCGTCTGTCTTCGTTTTCTCACAGTTTTGACATGCTTTCAAGCATGCAGAATAGTGACTCGAGGTGAAATCCCATGAAGGTCATCTTGTTTCTGCTATCCACAACTAGTTCCTTCTTGAATGTGAATTACTTGCAAGGGGCCCATGCCTTTCGTGAACGTATGTAGGATTCCAATGATTGCACGCACTCGTGCCAATCTATCAAATATAGCGAAAGGCCCACGCAAACTTCCTAATCACCTAACAACCCACTTTGCTGAATTCTGAATCATGTCAGTGCTATCTGATTTTAGTATTAAGCATTTTGTCAATTGTTTGCAACAGTCGTAAGTGTTGATACCTTACCACCGCAACTGTTAGCCTGGAATGCAATATGAAACGAGCCGAAGTAGTAATTAAAATTATTAGTAATTCATGGGTATTCTTTTGTAGCAGCAAACTAAACCTTTTTAGTGAGTTATGTTGGGAAAGGCCATGGTGGCCTATACAATGCCTCAACAAAGGAAGAAAGAAGAAAGCGAAAAGCTAAGAGGAGAGAGAGACCAGATCAAGTTTATTGATCCTAGATTTGAAAGGTGGCAAATTGTACGATTGAGTGAACTGTGTTGAGGAATGGCCATGGTGGCCTATACAAAGCCTCAAAAAAGGAAGAAAGAAGAAAGTAAATTCAATCTTGTTTGCGCTCTCTATGTTCCGGATTTGTAATGGTATCTTACACTCTGTGGTATCATCGTTCATTTAGGATAGTCAAGCAGACTGTTTGTTTCCATTGTAATGACTAGTTTGTTTTTATAAGATTTTATATTTGATATAAAAACAATTGCAGGGGTGAGCCAAAGACTTGGTATGGTGTGCCGTGCCATGCCGCCGAAAAATTCGAATCGGTCATGAAGGAAGCCGCCCCGGAACTATTCGAAGCTCAGCCGGACCTTCTGCATCATCTTGTCACCATCATCAACCCGAACACGCTAATGAACGCCGGTGTTCCTATTGTCCGTACCAATCAGTACGCTGGGGAGTTCGTTGTCACGTTTCCACGGGCCTACCACGCCGGTTTCAATCAAGGCTACAACTTTGCAGAGGCAGTTAACTTCTGTCCCGCTGACTGGGTAGGTTTTTTGCTCTGCAAATTTCTTGTGCATTTAAAGCGTCTGTTCTCGCTATGTATCTCCAAGAGATTGCGCATCGTGTATTTTTCCGCCCTCGCCATTTTCGCGAGAAGTGAAGGATTCATTTCCATAGTCACTTAGTTTTATGATTCAGCCTTGATTCGCTAATGCTGCATGCATTTGACACCTTGGGACACCTTGGGACACCTTGGGACACCTTGGGACGCATGGAACCAGCGGCATCATTCGCTGTATGCATTTGTCTTTAAAAGCTTCGACTTTGGTATGCATAGAGGCACAATTAGGGTAGGTAAGATTAAGGGGATTCTTCGATGATTAATGTTGTCGATCTTTTACATTCGGGCGACGGGATCAGTAAGCAATGATAAGGTGTATTAAGATCATGTATCGTGTTGCTGCTACATAAACATCGATAGACAGTATGCTCGCTGGCATTGCAATCAGGGGAATCGTGAATGATATGAATCAGGAATCACTTGAATAGTATGATTCACAGGAGCCATGTGACAAGGGAATCACTGCATGTGCTCCTGTGAGCCCAGGGAGCTTACTTTCCAAGCTTAGTTTTTTATCTTGCGTCATGAGAAGTAGCCCCGGCCCTTTGAAGTTCGTAAAGGCACTTCACGTTTGTTTTGGTCTTCGTAGCTGCCCATTGGTCGACAATGCATCGATCACTACCGAGTAATGAATCGCTGCCCGGTATTCTCACATGAAGAACTTGTTTGCAAAATGGCCTCCAACCACGATGAACTCGACTTGGATCTGGCCAAGTCGGTTTACGAAGACATGGAAGTCATGGTTAAGGAGGAGGTCTACCTGCGAGTCGAATTGAAAAGGAAGGGAGTCTGCGAGGTTGAAAGAGAGGCATTTGAACTGTTATCTGACGACGAAAGACAGTGCTGCATTTGCAAATGTACCCTGTTCTTCTCCTGCATCAACTGTTCTTGCCGAAAGGAGAAGATGTCATGCTTGTACCATGCGGATGAGCTCTGTCCGTGCGGAATCATGAAAAAGTCCATCAAATACAGGTACACCCTGGAGGAGCTACCGTCGATGCTTAGCCAGTTGAAGAAGCGAGCTGACTCCTTCGATAATTGGTGCCAGGATGTGAAAATGGTTCTTGACTGCTCCTCAGAAGACAAACACGGTACTATTCCCTTTTTGTATGAATTATTCCCTGGTCAAATAGGCAAAAACTTGAAGTTTCATCGCATATCTCGTAGCATTTTTTAGCTTTTTTATCTCCGGTTTTTGACCATAATTTTAAATGCTTTTCCTTTGGAAAACGTCAGCAGAATTTGAAGCTTTTTCCTTGCGCTAATTATTCATAAACTCGTGGTGACATGGACAAGGTTGGAGAGGTGCGTCGGTGCCTCACTCACTTTCTCCTTCTTCGATTCTTTGTTTCATTGGGAACTTTTCATTTCCCTCCAGAATACGCTGAGTTTAAAGAGCTGCTCGCCGAAGCAGAGCAGAACCAGTTCTCTGAATGTGATTTACTGGATCGACTGAAGTCCGCCGTTGCCGATGCAGAACAATGCGCCCAAGTCGCCAATCAGCTCTTTGTCAAAAGGCATAAGACCAGGTAAGCATCCTTGAGTTATCTGAACCGCCCCGTTGCAGGATCTTTAAACATTCAGTTTCTTAGTCTCTATTTGCAAGCGTCTGCGTTGAATCTAAGTTCACTTAACGGACTCTGCATTATTGAGTTTTTGATGAAAGTTACCCACGACTGTTCTTCTCACACCATGTTTTCGTTAACTGGATCTCGCAGACGTTATTACAGTTGTCACGATCGTTTGACACCCCTTGTTTTCTTGATCAGCCAGAAGGTTATGCCTCAAGGCTCTCAATCAGCTAGAAATTTATTGCAGACATTTTTTCTTCATTTCATTTGATTCGATTAAGGAGGTTAGTAGCCCTACAGCCGGCGCTGATTTACAAAGGGCTCTCCACTTGAGAACATTAATTAAGGAGGGTAGTTAAGGACGTCAGTAAGGACAGATGATGGTTTCCCCAACATGGCAAACTAACTAGGGATGCATCGTATAAAATGGGAACTTTTCATCCCCCGACGTCGCTCAGGGTTGTCCCTTTCTAGGAATATCTGGTAGCACTGTGTGTTTAACGCTCGTGCTTTTTTCAAAGTGCTAAATGCTAAGTAGGGGAATAGCATGTAACATTCCTCGAGTTTTTGGTATGGCTCGGCTGGACACTATGAAAGTTGCTAATATCAATTTCTTCATAGTAGGCATTTCAAAGATTAAGTAAACTGGAAATATTGCAATTAACTTCGGTTTTGTCGCACTATCTTGCAAAGATTATTCAAATGGATACCAGTCATCCCCGCGATATTTCGCTCAGGAAGCGCACTGTATAACTTAAGACTATTTGACTATCTTTTTTATATGCTAGTTTTCTATCACTTTCTTTTACAATATTAGGCACAGCAGTGGTTCGAGCCCAGGACCAAGGCTTACACTAGCTGAGCTGAAAGACTTTGTACACCAAGTGAACACTTTGTCTTGTATCATCAAAGAAGCACGTCTTGTCTCTGTGAGTACGAAATTCAGATTTTCGCCTACCTGTGTGACAAATACTGCCATTGAAGTTAGACGAATGTAAAGACTAATCAATACGCCCACTCGATTTGTGACTTATACCTCATTAGAGGTGTCATTTGTATTGCGGGGTTATGCGGTCCTCCATTTGAGCTGAAGCATATCCCTAACCCTAACCCTAGCCTTGACCCTAGCCTTGACCCTAGCCTTGACCCTAGCCTTGACCCTGCCTACTGATATTTAGCGTCTGCATTAAGTCCATTGCATGTTCTGTGGTCAATGCCATTTGTCACGTTTAGTTTCTTTTCATTTCGTTTTTCAAAGTTGAATTATCTTTAGTTTCTTAGCTGCACACGCCATTCAATGTGTGCTGCTACACCCGTGTTAATTTTAAACGCACCAGAGGATTGCCCGTGCACAGGTGATAATGTGATGCTTCTACACGCACTCAATCGCATGTTGACTGCGTCCATAGCCCAGCGTTAGAGTGTTAATTTTGTACGCGTCAGGTCGGGTTCGATATCCGGTCGGGTCATACCAAAGACTTGAAAATGGTACATGTTACGTCCCTGTTTAGCATTCAGCATTCAGCATTCAGCAGGGAGTGAAACACACAGTGCCAACAGATGGCCAACCACCAACTGTAGCATTGACTGTGTTGCACAGCTGTGGGGCCCAAAGGCCAGCAAAATAGAGATGGACGCCGCCATGTTCACAAAAAACGGCGAGGGAAGGATGTTTGATTTTTTTAACTTCTCAATCGGATGTTGGAAAGCGTAAGATAATTTTGGGGGGTTCGCCACAACCTGCACGATTGGCCACCATATACACTCAAGATTCATATCGCTGAGATTTTTTTCGTCATTCGTTTTCACTCATTTTTTGCTATTTTGTTATTCTTCAAGGGGAGCCCATGCATCATTCTGATTTGATTGACGTTCTCATTTCAGGGTTTGCTGACTCAAGTTGAGAATTTCCAATATGAAGCTTCGTGTTTCCTGGATGAATCATCAGGCGATATACAGAAGCTGACAGAGCTGTTGGAACAAGGCCAGTCTCTTGATATCGATCTGCCCGAACTGACCAACATAAAGCAGGTACTTTCCCGACACATTTCTAGTCTTTATCCTCACCTAAAGGCAGACCTGTCCCAAGGTAATTTTTGGGCATGGATAAACTGCACTGTTCGTTAATGGCCTTTGTCTAAGTTGGTAGGACAAAGATGTTGGTTCTTGCTCATAATTCGATAATTCTTGGGTAGTTTTTGTCATCTGGCAACTATGCTTACCTAGCACGTAGCAGCTCAATGCAGTCTATCAAAGCATACCTTGGGATTCCTTTCGTTCCTGATTCCAGGGATTCCTGTGATTTATGATTCCTACGGCAAATGAGGATTCAAAGATAGTCGCTTGGGTAATAAGAACATGCACTTATCTAGTAACTGCATCTATTGTCTTCTCTCAATACGCTTTGTCATTTCCTTGACACACTAGCTAACCAACAATCATACATGCACACATGTCATATGGTGTCTGTGATTTTCGCTAGAAATATATGCGAAAGTTAATTTACCTGGTATTGTGATGGGATCTTGTTGCTTTCCTGTGGTTTAGGAGCTTCGTGGTGCTAAGTGGACGGAGAAAGCAAAGGCAGCTCTGGGATGCATTGAAAATTTTTCGCTAGATGAACTGCGCGATCTTATCGACCAAGGGATGAAACTTCATAAGAAGCTAGGTATGTCGCTAATCTGATTCCTCTGCCTTATTGATTGATTGATTGATTTATTTATTTATTTACTTATTTATTTATTTATTTAATGACTGGTAGATTGATTTTATAGTTCATCAACAGTCGGTCGATTGTGTGCGTTCATTTGTTCAATCATTAATTTATTGTTGGGTGGATTGATTTATGGGTTGATTGATTCATTGATTCATTGATCAATTCATTGATTTATCTATTGATCAATTCATTGATTCATTGATCAACCGAACAATCAAAGTACTGTTGATTCCAACTGTTCATCTCGCATTAACAATTTGGCTCATCCCTCCCTACAATCTTTAAGTTCTAGAACAACCGCTTCGAGAACTGAAGGAGTTGCTTTTCAAGAGTGATCGCTGGGAAGAGAAGGCGAAGTTATGTTTGCAAGCGAAGTGAGTCTGCCAAATTCATTAGAATTGGTTAACGCATGTGATTGACAGCCCTCTCGAATGTCTCGTACGGATCTCTCTCTCTCTCTCTCTCTCTCTCTCTCTCATGGCTCGTACCACTTCTTTGTCAATTCTGTTTTGAAAAATTCTGTTTCGAAATTTTTTATGCATTTGAAATCTTAGTAAATTGATCCTGCACGTTGTCACAACATTTATCATACAGTACTTTGTTTGTGCTAAGGATCCTCTTCGCCGCATGAATCTCTAATCATCTCTCGTTTCCGCTTCCTCGTTGACCTATTTGAAACTGCTTTTTTTAGGCCAAGACACGCTAGTAGCACAATCGAAGCTATTATAAACGAGGCTTCCAAGGTCAAGGTGGTTCTGCCGAATGTAATAAAACTGCGGGAATCTTTGCAAAACGCGCGGGATTGGTCGGAAAAAGTTAACAGAATCCAGGTAGTTGTCGCATACTTTAACTTTCTTTATCGAGCGTTTATCCAACTCCCATTTGAATATTCTATTCTATCCCAGTTGTTATATTTTCTCGTTCTCGGAGGCATTTAGCGTCCTGCGCTTCCCGCAAGCCTCATTATGCTTTAAATTTGTTATGCACGGTTGGTAATGTTCATCAGTAATGTACACCAACGACAAGCTGGTTGGTTTCCAGCATCGCGTTTGAAATTGTTAGTGAAATCATCAGAATCAACCATCGCTATTGAACAGCAACCAACCAACGTAGATGATGATGTTTACGCTGTCCCCCAAAAACTTTAGAATCCCGCAGAGCAAGTCCTAGCCTTGTTTTCATATACTGCACAGAAGGAGGATGAGTTTCCTTGAAACTCTTTTTTCAATGGATTGGTCTGATCGCTAATCAATATCAATCGAAGAAAGCAAGGTTGCATCGTCCGAAAATTTTACGCTCCACAATTTTTTCCCCGTAAATTTTTGGTTCTCCAGAAGCAAGCGCATCCTAGTGATGTCATGTTGACGCTGAAATTTTGAAATTGTCACAGCCAAATTCCTTTCTTGTGAATAGATCCGACATTCATTGATTTGAGCAATTCGAAGACTTGCAGGTCTCACTCGTCAGCTTATAGATGTTTCTTATACGGGCTACATTGTGAGAGAAGAGATAGTTCCAGTTTGTGGAAGGCAGTCAAGTTTGGTGAAGGTCGACTTCCCATTGAACATTTGCATAATGTCTTCGACACGCGGGATAGGAAGATGAGGGTAACGAGCATTGCGTGTTAAAGAACTTATTTTATGATGTTTGCCGCGAATTTCACCCCCAAATCGTTTGTTTTTTTTCAGAGTGACAAGAATTACCCATACCTTGATGTTTTGGAGACGCTCGTGTTTCGTGGAAGGCCCATCCCAGTGCGGCTGGAGGATCTTCCCCAAATGGAATCGCAAATTGCGGCTGCACGTGCTTGGAAAGACAGAGCTGGACGGACGTTCATCAAGAAGGGATCGGCCCAGCCATTGATTGAGGTGATTCAGACATGTGATCTGTTATGCCAATTGCTAAATTTCCGTTAGAGCCTGCACCCGAGGATTAAAGAGACATTGGTTGTCGTGTCACTTGCGTAAAGGAACCAGATAGGATTTCCTTGCTATGTAGGAAGATTCTAAGACCACGATCATTAACACAATGGTCTGTTTTTGCATCTTATTGGGATAATGATAGACCTTGATACAAAATGTGATAGTTAAATCATTCGATTATACTTTTTATATTTTTTTAAAGAACATTGGTTCATACCTACCATGATGACTGCCTTAAGTCGTTAAGGCTGGACCACTGAAAAGGGTGTTAGATAATGGTTTCCTGTAAAGTACCCGTTTTTATGGCAACGGTATTATAACCATTAGCCATCCTTCTCGTGAAGAGCTAATTGGGAGTTGAATCAATCAATGTTCCTGACATCGGCAGAAATCAGCTGTTTACTTGCCATTTTGATATCTGACGGAGTGCACTGTCAGTTGAGTGTAATCCAAATATTCTGTTCTTTTTTTAAATGCTTTGGATCCATACAGCAGCATGCCAGTTTAAATTGTATTTCCTTGTTTTTACAGCTGTTGACCCCGCGGCAAGACATTGGAAAACCGGCCGGTGTCTCTAAAGCGAAGAAGAGGAAAGACCGAGACGGCAAAGACAAAGAGAAGAAAGACCAGGCCCGGGAGAAAGATGGCGAAGCGGACGTTGATTTGATTAATATTGATAGTTACGTAGCGATAGATCCTATCACTCGACTGCAGCAGTTGAAGGAAGAAGAACGGGTCGAAAGAGACCTCATGGTAAACACAAGGGTAGAGAATTTGAATCGTATTAAAGAAGAAGTTGCACACGGATCATATTGCATATGTCGTAAAGGAATTGATGGGTTGATGATACGATGCTGTCTTTGCTTCGACTGGTTCCACGGCTCCTGCGTTGCGCTACCGAAAGCAGTTAACGGCAAACCGATTTCTAAAAGCCAGACCTCGTTTGAAACGATGAAAGAGCTTAAGTACATGTGTCCCCTGTGTGCGAGAACGAGGCGGCCACGACTCGAAACGATTCTCAGTTTGCTAGTCTCGTTACAGAAGCTGCCTGTGAGGTTGCCTGAAGGTGAGGCGTTGCAGTTTCTAATTGAAAGGGTGATGCAGTGGCAGGAGAAAGTGAAAGGCGTCCTCAAGAACGCTCGTGCACAGAAGCTGTTGCAGAGCGTCAAGTTGAACCAGGAGTCGAATAATGGAACCGCTATTAGCTCTACGCAAATCACCTTCAAGCGACTCGAAAACGACGCTCAGAATACCGATCGTGGTGTATTTGAAAAGAACTTGCTGAAGGCGGAGAGGCAACTCGTTACTGATGGCAACGTACAAGATGTTGACGATTCCGACGGGCTTCTCATTGTCAGGCCGAGAAAAGGACTCTCTCTTCCAGAGTCTGGTTTTAACGTTGAATCTAAAAGAAGCGACGAGTCGCTTAGTTTGGAATGCGAGGAGGAAATGACTGAGAGTCCGAAGTCGGCCGGATCCAGGGAGGAATTTAAAGACGGTGTCATGGAAGTCGAGGATGATAAACATGCGACGGTGGTTAAACAATCTCGCCCTCAAACGCCTGTGGATGTGTGCGATTTATCAGAGGATACTGCAGTGAATATGAACGAAAATTTAGTGGCAAAAGCAAAAGGAGACTTGGACGAGAAGTTTCTCGATGGGATTGAGAATTTGCTCATGGAAGGAGACCTACTGGAAGTGGCAATGGATGAGACGCAACAACTTTGGATGTTGCTGCAAAGTCAACGACCATTGCTACCTGAGGACTGCAAGATAATGGTATTATTTGCATTTAACCTTTCTGCCCAAGCAGGCAGATCTTGTCTTTCTTCTTTGGTTAGTCACGTTGGCGGCCTGTACAAATCCCCAACCAAGGAAGAATAATACGTGACAGGCTAAGGGGGGAGGGGAATAAGATCAAGTTTATTGAACTTAGATTTGAGAGAGGGCAAGCTGTAGGATTTGGGAAATGAAGAAGAAGGCAAGACGTTCTATCTGACTGATCAGTTGTACTTTCTTTCCTTTCGGTTTATAATGTATGATACTTAAGGTAGATTTTAGGTCCATTTAAGAATTTGTTCGTATTAAACGGTCCCCTGATCTTTCCCCGCGATGTGACCGATTTTTGTGACCGACTTTCACAGGACATCGAGTATCGGAAACTGCTCATGAAAAATGCAAAAGCAAGAAAGAGGCGAAAAATCGAAGCCGATGGACAGACGTCTGTGACGACAGGCTCACCCGGCCACCCCGTAACGGCGAAGGAGTTCAAGGGCTTGCCAATCAAGAAGACCAAAAGACTCTCCTCTGCCAATGTAGACATGGAAACAAAAGATGTTGATGTCATGGAAACAGAGGATTTTGAGGACTCCGATGAGGACTGCGCAGCCAAACCTTGCAAGCAGCCAACAGGTGAGGATTTATGTCTCTTCGATTCGCAAGCGGTGTGCAGTGGCATTGAAGCGTCATTTTGAATTCTGTTCTCGTATTATCCAGTGGTGCCGTGGCGTAGTAGTTAAGCATGCGGACTCACAACAGGGGTTGTGTGTGCGAATCCTCCATGTGTCACTTTTAAAACGCAATTGGTGAGGAAGGCAACGGGACACCACCTCATGAATTCCACTTCCCTAGAAAAGACTCAGAGCCCTCTCTCTGGTTTCTGCTACGCTCGATATCGAGTATGCAACGCAGTCTTGTCTTATGTTGCCTCAAAAATTTCCTACTGGTAGAGTGGCAATGGGTTCGACTCCACCAATGCTCCGTGCCAAAATCTGGTACATTCTGGCTCATTACCGAGCGCATCAGCCTGAGACGAAATCCATGTGCTGTGAGCAGCCCGTGGTGGTCGGAAGCGAGGACGAAGGGGCTTTTGTTGATTCATTTATGTTAACCCAGCCATCGGCATTCCCAGCACCGGCCCCATGCACGTGTAAATGGGGAGGGAATGGGGTGGACTGTTTCAGCAGGGTTAGGAAGGGCACCCAGCTGTCTAACAACATCTACCTGGCCAGAACATACACGATGTGTGGGTATAGATGAACAACCGAAAACACCGATGGCCTTACTTAAGTAGGATTAAAGCCAAAATCAAGTGACGAGTTGATTACAGGAATTGTCGAACAGACTCATTCTTTGTGTTTCCATTTTTGTTTCCACCCAAATGTATTGGATTTCTCTTGCGGGAAATATCATTAACATTGCATAATAAGGACATGACTGAACGGCTTGGACTGACGTCAATGTTAGCAGAAATAATGTTGACAATTGAGCTGATAATTCAAAAATGAACCGAGGTTTTGCTGCAGAGATTTTAATGGAAATTCGTCATCCCCTTGATGGAAGATTTTACTCGTCCGAGAATATTTTTGTAGCTTTGAATCTTTTATTTTTGTGATTGTTTCGAAATTCAAAGCAAAAAGCTGGCTGATATTGATTTAAAGGGTGTTTAGTAACATGAATGTGTTCTTTGTCTCGTTCAGGGGACGAGGTTGGATGGGTGCAATGCGACCCGTGCACTAACTGGTATCACGTTGTCTGCATTGGCATCACTGCGGAAGCTGCGGACGCAATGGATATCTACATCTGCCCGTTTTGCGTGAAGCCAGAAAGCGGTAGCGCTGTCGTGAAGCATGTTCAGACTCTTTCGTAGCTAATAGCCACCTTGTCTCTCAAATTGCATCACTGCTCCCTCAGATTCTGCAAGAAAATCTTGGTCCAATCATGACCTGTTCCATTTTGGTTCGTATGGTGCAAAATGTCCTTTGTGGCTTTAAACGACCTAAAGGATTGCGGCAGAAGCAGAAACAGCACCGCCAAACGTAATGTGTTTATCATTAAACTCACTATTAATTGCTGCTTCGAATGGTCTGATAACTGTCGACTAGAACAGTGGATTACACAATGTACACACTGGAGGATAGCGAATTAATAAGGATTTGAATTTGCTGAATGGAATCTAATCTTCTGCACCGTGACACGTCACGTGGCGTTGGATGCAGTCTTCGCCCATTTCGATCCTTGCCATTGGTCAGCGACGGGAACAAATTTTAAGCGACCTTTCTTTAATCCGTTAATTCGTTATCTCGAAAGAAACCTTTCACGTATGTAGAGTATAATCTCTATTTAGCCTAACCTTTGAAAGTACGGTAAAGGGTGGTTACGTCATGAAATGTTGTCGGCAGAGAGCCGGATAGATTTTGTTGCTCCCTTCTATTCGCAGAAAAGAGCTGAAATTTGATTTCGTCCATTGGAAGATCTTGTCTTCCCGTACTGATATATTCTAGGAAGATTGTCAATTTGGTGAACTTTCGTTTCCACTCTTTTGTACGAAATTGGAATGTGGTCTATCACATCGCGTGAATGTCGAATGTTTTTCGATGCTTTCAAAAGAGACGTGAAACTGTAGATTGGAGAAATTGCTCCCTAAATGTCTCATGAACAACTGAGCTTGCAAGTTGATATTTGATATTTTCACAGTTTGATTGCACACCGCCTAAAAGGTGCGTAATATGTAGGGTTGATGCACTAAGAACATTAGAACTCCTTTTGCTTTCGTTTAGACCCGGTGTGCAACTATCAACCTCGCATTGTTTTCTTGCAATTTAAAAAGCACGCTCTCAGCTTTGCTTCGCTTGACGACGGTTTGCTTCGTTGTGAAACCGAGCAGTTTTTCTGGCCTGAGCCGCCATTATTATGAAGTACTCTCAACGGGAATAATCAAAACACCTAGATTCTTTTCGATCGTAGTACAGGTATAGTACTAGAAAATACTGCGTAAGCAAGGCAGTGTTCGTCCGTCCCTTAAGCCCGGCGCCCACTCGAGATGTCAGCTGAGGTGAGAGTCACTCGTGGCTGTTCGCGTAAGCTCTTTCCTCAAGTGTGCGGTGGTATTTACTCAAACAGTCGCGAGAGACTCACCACTCAGCTGATATCTCAAGTGTGTGCCGGCGGGCTTGAACCTTGCCAGCGTTACCCCTACATGTATATAATCTTTGTTTCTGAAATCAGTCCTAGAAATTAATAAAGAATTTATTATTTGGCAATTTAGAATTTAGTATAGGTTGCGTTGTATGGTGGTTTTCTTTCAGTATTTAAGAACATAAGCACCAGTTGAAGCATCGTACTGTTGCCTCTTCTCCGCGGCTTCAACCACTCGCCGTCAACCGAAGCTGCAGCCTTGAAGAAGGTCTGATTGGTAGATATAAATGTGGCGGATAACGCCGGGAATGGCTTTCGATAATGGCAACAACCTTACTCTTATTTCGGAAAAATTTGCCACCGGGAATGGCATTTCGTGTTTGAAAATTTGGGAGAAAGCTACGAAGTATTCTAAGCAATTTCAGCCATAAGAAATGCATTCGTGAAAGAGAACCTTTTTAATTTCGATCTCTCTCCCATTCTGTCGCGGATCTGTCTCTCTTATATATTTATCGGCTCTATTATACAACGGCTAGAGCTCAGTTTTTGACAATTTAAGATTTTTGGACAACGCCGGCAGTCTACTATGTGTAGTGTTGCCGTGGTGTAGTGGTTCAGCGTGCGGACTCACAACGCAGGAGTTGTCAGTTCGATTCCTCCATGAGTCACAATACAAACGCCATTGGCGAGAAAGGCAACGGGAAACCACCTCATGAAGTCCGCTTCCCCCTTCTGCCGCGCTCGAAGTCGAGTATGTGTGGCAGTTGTTTCTGCTGTACCTATTACGTGCAGCTGTCCCTGGTCGTCTTCGTCTCGTCAGAGCATTACAAACATTTCATCGGCACCAAATACACAGGAGGCAAATCGGCACATGTTTATCACACAATCTTAGGTTGCAAATGCTGCAGCTTGCTAGGATGCAAAGCTGTACGATTGGTCAGTAACATGACACAAAAAAACAACGCGTGGTATATTCAAGGGGTTTTTGCCTATCGTATTCGATAATTGGTTTGAAATTGGCGTACGAAACTATGTAAAAGCTAATTCATGTCAACCATCAGAAACAGAACTATGTAGCAGCCGTTACGAAGTAAGAAAAAAATGAAGTTATTATGATAAATATTTTAGCCAGCAATGAGCACCTTCATAATCTTTGATTTTTCAGGTTCGTCAGTCGTTTTGGGGGGCACAGTGGTTAGAGCGTTGTCTAATGCGCGAAAGGTCCAGGGCTCGAGACACGTTCTCTCACCTGTCCCTTCTCTCTCTGTCCGTCGAGACACATTCTCTCACCTGTCCCTTCTCGCTCTGTCCGCCCACCCAGTGGTAAATTGGCAGCAGCCGGGTTAAGCTACGGGTTAAGCTACGGGCGAGGGAAGGAAGTGGCCATCTTATCTCAAAATGTCATGGCTCAGGGTAACACCTTTCTGATGATGTCTTCCCAGACATTCTTATCGAGTTTCAGACTCAATTTCACTTTAGTCTTTTCAAGTAATTTGCAATGATTGAAATTTTGTACTTTGAAAGTAATCTTTGCCGCAATTTTGCGGTGTTGGCTGGGCCGGGACCCCTGCCTACTTGCACATTTCCCTAGAGCAGGGGTGGCCAACTTGTCAGAAACATAGAGCCGCGATTTTCCATGTGCTGCTGCAAAGAGCCACATGAGACACCCAGCCACACATGCACAAACATTATCTGTATACTCTTAATGATAGTATATATTAGCTTCATTTTCTAATCGTTATGTTGTAAAGAGAATGGACGGCCCCTGGTAAACTAGCATTCACTGAACAGGCACCACAGAATAACCTGTGATAGTGAAGTTCAGCACTGTTTCAGAGCCCTTTCTCTGATTTCTGCTACGCTCGAAATCGAGTTTGCTATGGAATTATGTGAAACTACTATTGGCGAGGAAGTCAACGGGAAACCACCTCATAAAATCGCCACTTCCCTAGGAAAAAAGCTCAAGAGCCTCTGGTTCCTTCTATCCTCAAAATCGAGTATGCAACGCAGTGGCTATTTACAGCTCTGCGATTTCACAGCTTCATCAAGCTCCATAGATTTCTGATCATAGTGCTAGAAAGCCGGATCATTGCCTGTGGATATTGCCATAAATTATTCACCCGTATTGTGCGTATCCAAGTAAAGCTAGCCGTGCTCTCAACCTGATGGGCGATGGCTTAACACTAAGCCGATGAATCAAGCAAACAAAAAAATCAATTTGCGTTAGTTTGGCATGGAAACATGCAATTTATGGCATCAACGAAAACTCGTGTGTGTCAAATGCTAGGGGATTTTAGCCAGATTCGCGTTAAGATCGATCACCTCTCGGCACCAGTTGAGCCGGATTTCTGCACAAATGCATTCATGTCATAGTCGGAAGGAAGGCGATCAACAAAAACAAGTGTGAAGCTTTGAATGACCTATGTAAGCCAGGTGCGATTTCGAGCCATTTTCAGATGTATTTTTAGTCAACGTGCACACCGTTAGTCTCCATCTCTAATTCATATCTAGCCAAACAACCTCACTCGCCCGCAAGAATCTACTGAAGATTATTTGAGCCTTTTTCACACAAAATGAGATTACCATAATGTAAATGCTGGCTAATAGAATTACAAGGCGACATTTTTAGATCAAACCTGACTACTGCACCTGCGCACGGCATTGCCCTATTATCAATTGAACCTCTAATGATGCTGCTAGAATCAGGTGCTTTTTTACAAGAACGAAAATCGAATTTAATTTCCAAGGACCTATTTGAGATCTATCTATCTATCTATCTATCTATCTATCTATCTATCTATCTATCTATCTATCTATGTCTATATATGCCTATATATGCCTATCTATCTATCTATCTATCTATCTATCTATCGATGCCTATCTATGTATGCCTATCTATGTATGCCTATCTATCTATCTATCTATCTATCTATGCCTATATATGCCTATCTATGCCTATATATGCCTATCTATCTATCTATCTATCGATCTATCTATCTATCTATGCCTATATATGCCTATCTATGCCTATATATGCCTATATATGCCTATCTATCTATCTATCTATCTATCTATCTATCTATCTATCTATCTATGCCTATATATGCCTATCTATGCCTATATATGCCTATCTATGCCTATCTATGCCTATCTATGCCTATATATGCCTATCTATGCCTATCTATGCCTATATATGCCTATCTATCTATCTATCTATCTATGCCTATCTATCTATCTATCTATCTATATATCTATCTATCTATCTATCGATGCCTATCTATCTATCTATCTATCTATCTATCTATCTATCTATCTATCTATCTATCGATGCCTATCTATCTATCTATCTATCTATCTATCTATCTATCTATCTATCTATCTATCTATCTATCTATCTATCTATCGATGCCTATCTATGTATGCCTATCTATCTATCTATCTATCTATCTATCTATCTATCTATCTATCTATCTATCTATCTATCTATCTATCTATCTATCTTTGCCTATATTAGCCTATATATGCCTATATATGCCTATCTATCTATCTATCTATCTATCTATCTATCTATCTATCTATCTATCTATCTATCTATCTATCTATCTATCGATGCCTATCTATGTATGCCTATCTATCTATCTATCTATCTATCTATCTATCTATCTATCTATCTATCTATCTTTGCCTATATTAGCCTATATATGCCTATATATGCCTATCTATCTATCTATCTATCTATCTATCTATCTATCGATGCCTATCTATGTATGCCTATCTATCTATCTATCTATCTATCTATCTATCTATCTATCTATCTATCTATCTATCTATCTATCTATCTATCTATCGATGCCTATCTATCTATCTATCTATCTATGCCTATCTATCTATCTATCTATCTATCTATCTATCTATCTATCTATCTATCTATATATCTATCTATCTATCTATCGATGCCTATCTATCTATCTATCTATCTATCTATCTATCTATCTATCTATCTATCTATCTATCTATCTATCTATCGATGCCTATCTATCTATCTATCTATCTATCTATCTATCTATCTATCTATCTATCTATCTATCTATCTATCTATCTATCTATCTATCTATCGATGCCTATCTATGTATGCCTATCTATCTATCTATCTATCTATCTATCTATCTATCTATCTATCTATCTATCTATCTATCTATCTATCTATCTTTGCCTATATTAGCCTATATATGCCTATATATGCCTATCTATCTATCTATCTATCTATCTATCTATCTATCTATCTATCTATCTATCTATCTATCTATCTATCTATCTATCTATCTATCGATGCCTATCTATGTATGCCTATCTATCTATCTATCTATCTATCTATCTATCTATCTATCTATCTATCTATCTTTGCCTATATTAGCCTATATATGCCTATATATGCCTATCTATCTATCTATCTATCTATCGATGCCTATCTATGTATGCCTATCTATCTATCTATCTATCTATCTATCTATCTATCTATCTATCTATCTATCTATCTATCTATCTATCTATCTATCTATCTATCTATCGATGCCTATCTATGTATGCCTATCTATCTATCTATCTATCTATCTATCTATCTTTGCCTATATTAGCCTATATATGCCTATATATGCCTATCTATCTATCTATCTATCTATCTATCTATCTATCTATCTATCTATCTATCTATCTATCTATCTATCTATCTATCTATCTATCTATCGATGCCTATCTATCTATCTATCTATCTATCTATCTATCTATCTATCTATCTATCTATCTATCTATCTATCTATCTATCTATCTATCTATCTATCGATGCCTATCTATGTATGCCTATCTATCTATCTATCTATCTATCTATCTATCTATCTATCTATCTATCTATCTATCTATCTATCTATCTATCTATCTATCTATCTATCTATCTATCTATCTATCTATCTATCTATCTATCTATCTATCTATCGATGCCTATCTATGTATGCCTATCTATCTATCTATCTATCTATCTATCTATCTATCTATCTATCTATCTTTGCCTATATTAGCCTATATATGCCTATATATGCCTATCTATCTATCTATCTATCTATCTATCTATCGATGCCTATCTATGTATGCCTATCTATCTATCTATCTATCTATCTATCTATCTATCTATCTATCTATCTATCTATCTATCTATCTATCTATCTATCTATCTTTGCCTATATTAGCCTATATATGCCTATATATGCCTATCTATCTATCTATCTATCTATCTATCTATCTATCTATCTATCTATCTATCTATCTATCTATCTATCTATCGATGCCTATCTATGTATGCCTATCTATCTATCTATCTATCTATCTATCTATCTATCTATCTATCTATCTATCTATCTATCTATCTATCTATCTTTGCCTATATTAGCCTATATATGCCTATATATGCCTATCTATCTATCTATCTATCTATCTATCTATCGATGCCTATCTATCTATCTATCTATCTATCTATCTATCTATCTATCTATCTATCTATCTATCTATCTTTGCCTATATTAGCCTATATATGCCTATATATGCCTATATATGCCTATCTATCTATCTATCTATCTATCTATCTATCTATCTATCTATCTATCTATCTATCTATCTATCTATCTATCTATCTATCGATGCCTATCTATGTATGCCTATCTATCTATCTATCTATCTATCTATCTATCTATCTATCTATCTATCTATCTATCTATCTATCTATCTATCGATGCCTATCTATCTATCTATCTATCTATCGATCTATCTATCTATCTATCGATGCCTATCTATGTGTGCCTATCTATCTATCTATCTATCTATCTATCTATCTATCTATCTATCTATCTATCTATCTATCTATCTATCTATCTATCTATCTATCTATCTATCTATCTATCTATCTATCGATGCCTATCTATCTATCTATCTATCTATCTATCTATCTATCTATCTATCTATCTATCTATCTATCTATCTATCTATCTATCTATCTATCCATTTGAGATGAGCTTAAATCTTATAGCTCCCTGGAAGAATCAAGGGGATGTTTATGGTAACGCTAAGAGACATTCTTTATCTAAGAGGACTGTTGTGGAAAATTGCAGACATCTGAATGAATACCTTATGAAAATTGTTTAATCAAGTGAATTCTCTTAACAAGGTGGTGTACGGGGTTAGCAACTCTCTCCCTGCCTTATACCCTTCTTGGGATAACCACAGAACTGCTTGATAGGACCCCCCCCTGTTATGCGCCTGTCTCGCTTACCTCTATTGCCGCGGAGTGAACGTTTCGACGATCCAAATCCAAATCAGGAAATCCTATCACTTTCTACATTGAACATCGAGTGGAAGTTGTTGCAAGCATTCTAATAAGCTATATATTTGGCTTGGAACATTTCCATTTCTGTACACCCATTTTCCTCACAACTTGATTCTAAAGGCAGGATACGACGGAAGCATCTGGAAGACATTGCACTTAACTTTTATACCGTGTTTTCACTACTAGAAATTGCTACTAGAATAATAGGTGATAAGACATTGCTTCAGAATCTGCATGCCTGCCTGTAAAAGTTTAACATAAAAATGAACTTTTGAAAAAGGTTGATGATGATGATGATAGTGATGATGGTGATGATGATAGTGATGATGGTGATGATGATAGTGATGATGATGATGATGATAGTGATGAAAGTGATGATGGTGATGATGATGGTCATGATGATAGTGATGATGGTGATGATGATAGTGATGATGGTGATGATGGTGATGATGATAGTGATGATGATGATGATGATGGTGATGATGGTGATGATGGTGATGATGATAGTGATGATGATGATGATGATAGTGATGATAGTGATGATGGTGATGATGATAGTGATGATGGTGATGATGATAGTGATGATAGTGATGATGGTGATGATGATAGTGATGATGGTGATGATGATAGTGATGATGGTGATGATGGTGATGATGATAGTGATGATGGTGATGATGATAGTGATGATAGTGATGATGGTCATGATGATAGTGATGATGGTGATGATGGTGATGATGATAGTGATGATGATGATGATGATGGTGATGATGGTGATGATGGTGATGATGATAGTGATGATGATGATGATGATAGTGATGATAGTGATGATGGTGATGATGATAGTGATGATGGTGATGATGATAGTGATGATGGTGATGATGGTGATGATGGTGATGATGATAGTGATGATGGTGATGATGATAGTGATGATGGTGATGATGATGATGATGATGGTGATGATGGTGATGATGGTGATGATGATAGTGATGATGATGATGATGATAGTGATGATGGTGATGATGATGATGATGATGGTGATGATGATGATGATGGTGATGATGTACAGTATGTACTGTAGGTTATTCTTAACAGACCAGGGGATATCAAGTGAGCTGATTATATCTGTTCATACCCGCTTTGCTTCCAAACTGACAGCTGCTTCTATTATTCATATACATTAAAATATTTTTGCATCTATATTAGTAGTCTACTTCCAGAAAATAAATTTTCCTAGAATGGGCATTATCTGACCAACAAGCTTCCACTGTAGGAAGACTCCAGCTTGGCTTTGTCAGTCCCCGGCATTGGAATCCTTTAGTCCATCAATCCTTTATCAATCGATTAGTTTGAAATGTAGAATTCATCATTAATTTTCTTAAGACTTGACCAGCTGTTACAAGACTTAAGATGTCGTGTAATTTGCAAAAAAATTTTAGAGTTGAAAGCGGAGGCAACTTTTTGACTGAAAAAAGAAAGACCGCATTGGTCAGTATGCAGCAATGTAAAGGAAAAACAAATGGCGGCCATTTACGGCCATTGGCCTTGCATGTATGCAACAACATATCAAGAAGGTACTTCAAACTACTTCGAATGCTTAGCAAAATAAGCCTCACTTATTTCAATTCAAAGCTGAGAATTTCATACACACTAAACCCGTTGACGTGCTTTGAACAGAAGTGAAGCCACAGTAGGAAATTATTCATTCACTGGGCTGCGGCCACTTATGCACGCGGGCCATCAGCCACCATTCGACTATAAATTCCACGACCCGAAATTGCAGCCGTCATTCTGCATCTCTCCATAAACATTACAAAAACTATCAAGCCACTAAAGTTGAAGCTAGAAAAGTTGAATCCCACAGATACATATCAGCCGGCAAGAATTCTGCAGACAAGTCGCCTACAGAAAGAAAATCACAATGAAGATAGAAATATTTTCGGTAGCAGTTGCACTTTGCGGGTTCCTCGCAACCGTCTCTGGGTTCGCAAACCGAGAACGTGAGTTATTCATAAAATTGTTTTATATTTTCTTAATAAGGTTCACTTGTTGTGATAAGAATTGATATGAAAGCCGCTGCAGAGAAATGTGTTCTAACGATTAAAGAGTTTCTCGCGCCTGCATTTGTTCATAATGCCTTCACGACGAACCAAGGACATTTCCGCGAAACGCAATTTCGTGATCAAATTTTTTTTTCTGGAAAAGATGGATGATGAAATTTGAAGAATGCAAGAAGCCCTTACAAATGATGTTGAAACCGTTACATAGAAGTCGACGTAATTTGATTTTATAAAAAAAAATTCGAAGTACGGCGTGTTTTTTGTTTACATAAATCTCGCATAACTAACTAAATTCCAACTCGCTGCATTTATAAACAGAATTGAAACCCTCAGCTGTTTTTAATTGCATTCCAAATCAATCCATTGTAAAGTAACTCTTATTAGGAATTAATTTTTAGAATTTTGAGAAGAAACAATAATTTTGCATGAGAATGTTTACGAGAAATTGTTGAATTTTTTTCGAAAAGTCTTGAAATTCGGGCAGGGGCATTTTAAAGGCGAAACCAGGATTCGAAATTCCAAATATTTGCAAAAAAGGCAATCTTAAAATAAGAACATTTTAAGAAAATTTGAGCCCAAATTATCAAAAAGTTAAGAACATTGAGGCTCGGAAAAAATTATCGGTTTCTTGTAAAGAAAAGGAAGTGTATGTCGTTTGACTCGGGTTCGAAGCACGCTCTTTGACGTTCTAAACACTCCCTAACTTCCACACCCACCAGTTGACGGTTACCTGGGGGTAATGCTTAAGGTTATATTGCAGCGAGAAAAGGAACTGGCCACCCCACCCCACAATGTCGTGTCTCTGGGTGGTACTTCTCTAGCAATGTGCTCCCATTGGTGGGAAAGGGGACTGGCCACCCCACCCCACAATGTCGTGTCTCTGGGTGGTACTTCTCTAGCAATGTGCTCCCATTGGTGAGAAAGGGGACTGGCCACACCACCTCACAACACCGTGTCTCCTGGTGGTACACCTCTAACAACCAGATGCTCTCTTCGAGAATAGGACACAATCTTTAACTCGATAGGAGTCTCTCGGCAGAACCCTTCAATTTTTGGGAGTATCTAATTTCCTGTTAGCAGCAACATTTGTTGTGAGAACAATTTATTGAAAACGGATTAAATTGGAATGATAAATTTTCCACGACACACGGCTAAAGAAGAGTTTTTTCGTTAAAAAATGTCAATAGAATGATGACTATGACATTTAGCTACGTTGCAGACTCTATGTCGAGCATAACGGAAACCAGAGAAAGGACTCTGAGTTTTTTCTAGGAAAGTGGATTTGATGAAGTTGGTTCCCGTTGCCTTCCTCGCCCATGGCGTTTTTATTATGGCACATACATACATACATAGCCATAATGCATACATTCATAGCCATAAATACATACATATATACACGCATACATACATACATACATGGTAATAATGAGCTTATCCACAATAGTTGTGGCTCTTCATCTCTTACAAAAATAAAAGAATGACCTCATCTAAACAAAAAATAGCTAAATTGAACTGTGTTACAAGTGATTAAAAAGTTGAAAGATTGATAAGAAAATTGTTTAATAGTTTCTTTTCATTGTTCATTGATACGCGCAAATGAATGACTCTGCAAGGCTGAACAGAAGGGGGTAAGGTTGAGGGTCATAATGGCTAAGTCCACCCGGACAATGTGACGATGATGATGATTATGATGATGTTGATGGTTATGATGATGATGACGATGGTCAATATGATGATGATGATGATGATGATGATGACGATTATTACGAAGAAGACTACGATGTTCACAACAATCAAGGGCTAGCTTGATTATGATTATCAACGATGATATCAGTGATCATTATGATTGCAGCATTGCTTATCACATTTAGTTGGTTGTCAATAAGATAACCATCTTTCGGCATGTGAGATCGTATCTTTAAAAAGTAACGTGACCCTAGCATGGCCAATTCTGCCATGCTGCCCGCTGACAAACCCAATGAATGAGAAAATATCCATTCAAGCCCGCTCGCAGGAAGCAATGAATTTCCCTCTGCTGCCGTGAAACCAAAATCCTTTATAAAAACATCGCATAATAACCAATCCACCTGTCTGCTGATGGAATATTCGTCCCGCCTTTCTTAACCGCGTGAACCAAGCGCTCAATCGAATATGACTGTTTCCTCTTAGCCTCAATCATGGTTACCGGAGAACAGGATATTCATTCACCTGCTTGAGAGATGAGATCAATGCTATCTTATCACTGTAACCCTAGCCTGGCAAAAGTTAACTGGTTGGGGATGGCTCATCTCCACTGATTACCACTATTAAGTTTGTTATCATTATTACTACTATTTTTGCAGCAAGCGATGCACTATCCTCAACATCTCCTTGTCATGGCAGTCGTCCAGTCCTCTGTTGTTATTGTTGTTTTTGCGCCTCGTTTTTATGCTTTGCGTACGAGGCACTGGTGAGCCGGATATATATGTGCAGTGCTTCCACATTTTTGGAAATTTGACCCGTTTAAGGAAATTTGAGGAAATGTTGAGTTTTATCATGTTATTATGATATTTCTTGATTTCACGTTGTTTCGATTGTCGGAAGGGTTCTGTCAAACTTATTTGATACCATGAGTTATAGTCGTAATCCCTTGCTACTTTTGGCAAACGTTGTTACACACCTTCGTTTATTCATATTGTTTGGTAAGCCTTCTTTGGAGAAATCAATTCAGGAAATCCATCAAGAAGGGTGCTATTGCTTCTCAGCACAGCTCTTTGTGGTGTTGTGAGGCCCACAAGCGGCATCAAAAGGGTACATGAAGGAAGAAAGCGAACCAAACTCGGACTACGAGTGGAATCTGACGACGACGACGACGAAACAGTTAGGAGATGCTCTCTTTCTAGTTAAATGCTGTGTTGTATCGTTATCAGGAGATTTGTTTCAGTGATTCAAAATGAAGCGAAACATTGATCAAGAAAGGTCTATGTCTTCTAAAAAGAAATACGAGCAAAAGTTTCGTGATCCATGACTTACTAATCCTGACTTCAAGCTGATCCATCGCTTGGTAATCCTGACTTCCAGTACTGGTTGATGAAGAAAACAGATGAAACGGGCGATTTTCAGCCTTGGTGCCTGGTAAGTAAAACTAAGGTTTGTTGCTCAAAAACAGCTCTAGTGAGGCATCAGGAAAGTAACGCCCACAAAGAAGCCACGAAAAGAGGTGCACCACTAGAGAGAGCCAACAAGAAAATCGATTCCACGCTTGGTTCAAGTGACAAAGTGGATAAAGCAAGAATGGAAAGTAAGACTGCCAGTTTTATTGCTGATAAGAATTCGCCAATCAGTGCATCTGAAGATGTGATGTTATTATTGAGATGTTCCTTCCCAAACGATAAAACTTTAATCAGAGTCTCGATGGGAAATCAGAAGACAACCAATGTTATTCGCCAGGTGCTTGGATTCCAGTTCTTAAGAGAAGGTTGTCAGATGCTCCAAGAAGGCAAGTTTTTTTTGATCATTGATGATACAACAGACTATTCAGCACAATGTCAGCTAACTCTTCTTGGTACCTATTTTGATGATGAGGAATTTAAGATGAACAACGTCCTCATAGATGTGATCGAAATTCCGGATGGAAAAGCAATCACGATAACTGATTGTCTTGTCAAAACGTATTCAAGAGCGGCACATTCCATTTGAAAATGGGATCGGTTTCTCTGCAGACACACGCAATGGATGTTTGGGGTGAATCATTCTGTATCTACGTTACATAAAGAACGGTTCCCTTGGATACAAGCTGTAAAGTGTTCATGTCATTCTATACATCTTTGTGCCTCACACTCGGGGAAAAAGCTGTCAAAGTATTTAGAAGATATATGTAGAAACATATACTTTCACTTTAATGCATCTTCACAATGCATCTTTAATGCAAGTTTCTCAGACAAGATGGCTCTCCATGAAGCAATGCGTGGATCGCATTATTGAACAGTATAATGTTTTAACCCACTATTTTATAAATGTGGGGCTGCAAGATCCAACCCATACAAATGACATGATTTCGAGAAGTCTAAAGAACAAGTTCACATTGGCGTTTCTGGAGTTTATGTCATTCACCGTTGTAAGATTGACGTCATTTAACTCTCTCTACCAAAGCGAAATGCCCTTGCTGCAAGAGTTGGAGATTGAGGTAAGGATGCTTTTGAAAGGAGTTCATTTGGATTTCTTGATCTGAAATATGTCAGAGATACATATTTCATTGATACGAACAATAATGCCATCCCACTTGTTAAGACATATATCGGAGTTAAAGCTAGCCATACCATGCGAGAAATCATCGATAATTTGGGAGAGAAACATGGATATGTTCAGCTGCTTTGATGCATTGCAAGGATTTTTTACTAGAGTTGGTGGCACAAATAAAGAAGAGATTTGAAGACTGCCAGAAGTTAAAATTCCTGTCTTGTCTTTCACCAAAAGTTGCTTACAATTCAAGCAAGCCATCATTTTCTGAGGTTTACGAAACCCTGCCATACCTTACTGAATAAGCTGATTTGGAGTTCTTGATGAAGGGTTGAGGGGTCACGCAATGAATCCTTCATTTAATGAAGGAATGCAATCCTTAGAATACTGGAGGGTAGTCTTTGAAGAAAAAAATTTGAGAGGTGGGAGGATCCACACAAATATGGCTAAGGGGATAGGTGTGCTATTGTCGTTGCCCTTCGCCAATGCTCTCATCGAAAGGCATTTAAGTCAGCTTTCGTTTATTAAAAGCAAACAGAGAGCATCATTGAAACACGAAAGCTTGCTTGCACTGTTGCAAGCTAAGCATACTTCAAAGACGCAGGCTCCAGCCAGGCTGCAAATACGATCCTACAGAAGAGATGTTATCCCTCCATAGGAAAAGGCTTTCCAATGCAAGGGATTCAGCAGCGGAAGAGTTACGTAAGAATTTTCTCAAAAACTTATGAACATTTACCAATGCATGCTGTCGGGAAACCTACCCCACACACCACGCGCGACGACGCTTAGATTACGAGCTACTTGGATGAATTGAAATAGCTTTGTTTCATACATTTTGCTTCCTTAAATTGTTTTTTGCTTTACGTACGTCAACTACATTTTTCTTCGAATATTCATGACGTCAGAGATTGCTTTTTAGTTTCGTTTTGTATTAATGATTCGGATGTTACACATGATCGCAGGATCTTACACCACTTTTAAGTTTCAAATTAACGATGGAAGATTTTGTAAAGGGCTTCCTGGTATTACACATTTTAATTCGTTTGACGTATGTAGATGCTGTATTCCGATTGGTCAGCTCATTTAGGGACATTGTCAATGCAGCTTTATATTAAGTGTACAATTAAAAATTAGCCCAAAGCCATTGGTCTCATCAACAATCCTAACCTCACTAAATCTCTCCAACCTCCTTCCCATTGTCGTTTAGTTGGGGATTTTTCCATCTTTAACAGATACTTTCACGGGCATTGTTCTCAGGAGAACATGGAGACTATTCATGTTCCTCTGAGGCGTGTCAGGACCACCAGAAGCTCAACTCATTCGTACCCTTTCCAAGTTTCACTGCCCACTTTACGAACTCTATCTCACAAATCATCATTCATCCCAAGAACATGCAACTTATGGAACCTCTTGCCTTCTTCTTCCTTTCCTGAATCTTACAACCTGCCATCTTTCAAAATCTAAGATAAATAAACTTGATCTGATCTCCCTCTCCTCTTAACCTTTCGCTTTCTTCTTTCTTCCTTTGTTGGGCTTTTTAATGCCACCATGGCCTTTTACCAACATAACTCACTCAATCCTACAACTTGCCATCTTTCAAATCTAAGATCAATAAACATGATCTGATCTCTCTCTCCTCTTAACCTTTCGCTTTCTTCCTTCTTCCTCTGTTGGGCTTTTTAATGCCACCATGGCCTTTCCGTAACATAACTCACTAAAGAAGAAAAAAAAATAAACAGTTGGGAACCTGCTCTGTATACGTTTAGGAGTATACTAATGATGATGAAAATGGGAACGAATTGATTGCGTCTTTCTGGAGTGAATTCTTCAATATTTGTAACCTGTAGAACGAGCGATTCGTAGTTGAATTGCTGCACATGCCTTCCAATAATTATTAACATTATTTCGAATCTTATTGTTTTAGTTTTCTTCTTAAATGATGTTCTGTTACATAATATCATGATTTTCTAACAGAAATGGTACCGCACAAATTTGTGTTATTTCCTTCAACTTGCGCTGACAAATTTCAAGGAACTATTTGAAAAATTGTACGGTGGGTTTTCAAGAAATCTGAAGAAAGTTTGAGAAAATTCAGCCTCATTGAAGGAAGACCTTGTTTTCTCTTGTGGATGCACTGGATACATATGAATACATATAGCTTCAAATCGAAAAGCTGCTCCCACCAACAACACACTCGAAGAACAGGCCCGTAGCCAGCGTGAATTCGCAAGGGGGCACAGCCAACACACATATATATATATATTTATATGTATATTGCATACATATATATATTCTACGCCAACCGAGTTGATAAAACGAAAAAATCTGCCACTGGCTATAACTTGGAATACATAATCCATTTCTGCACGGGGGGGCAAAGAGTCCAATTTCACAAGCCTGTCGCAGAACATCCGTCACTGCATCGGGTACTCGAAAAAGAAGTCCCAAGAGAAACTTGAGACCTTTTTGATGGCTGACTTTTATGTTCTGTGGCCTAGTGGTTAAGGCGCAGTGTTGTGTGTCGAATCTTGTGAGGTCTCCTTGAGTGGGTTCGAATCCATTCGTTGAAATTACAAACCACAAGCCAACAGTGAACTCAGCTGTCCATCCTTCCGAGGTCGGCAAATGAGCACTCAGAAGTAACTCTGAGGACACGAACACTGGACACACATTGATAACAGCCAATCTAAAGTTGAAGTGTTTAATCCAGTATAAGGATTCGTCTTTATTTTTTGACGTCTCTGGTATTTCAGAATCGCTAATGATATTCATTAAGTCATTTGCATGAATGATATCTCGTTTTGCGATATTGTTCTTTGCAGAGCCAAATGCTTGCATTGACAAACGACCTGATTGCAAATCGTTTAGAAGATCTGGATGGTGTGAGACCCGTGCAAGCATCATGCAAAAAGTCTGCAAGAAAACGTGCAAAATTTGCGGTATGATGCTGATTATCATTATCATGAAACCTTACTAGCCATAAGATGAATTGATTAGTTGACTAACCCATTGATTCGACTGATTACTTGATTCGATAACTGATTAATCCATTGACCATTCCATTGCCTCGTTTATTGATTAAGTGATTTATTGTTTAATTGATTCTTTGATTTATTTATTGAGTCATTGACTAACTGAACGATTTAATTATTTTTGGTTAATTTGCTAGACTGAGATTTGCACCAATTCTAAAAGAACAATGGTGTTTGTCGGAGGGGACCTTGTACCATTGTATCACTGATTGCAGTGCCTGCTTGTGTTTGAATCAGATGTAGGTGGCATCCTTGGCCCTTATTGCATCCACGGACAACTGATGAACTACATGAAAGAACAAGGATGCCTGTAGCCACCATTAGAGGCAACCAAAATTAGCGATTCCCGGGTGGATGTGTTTCAACGCGTCTTTACATAGCTTCTTGACTGCATCGATAGGGCGTGCATTATCAACTGCATTCCGTATTGGGATACGAAACTCTCTATAGGAAACTATACAGTAAAAAGGTTAAGAAGTTTCGGTACAAGGTTTTGCCTGGATTGAAAAAATCACGAAACTTTTGCCTATACGTTCTTCTTCTTTGAGCTGTTTGCCCGTTGGGGTCAGCTACATGAAATTGGCGGGTCCGGCGTCTTGATCTTTTTCCTTCATCACTCAGTCTATTGCATCTTCCTCCTTCAGCTTCCTTTCTTTCAGATCCATCAACAAACAGTCACTCCAAATTATGATATCAAACTCTGAAAATCTAATTTGCATTGTAAAGCTATTGAAGAGTAAGCCACATTGGCCATTAGCAACATAAATACCCCCAACCCTTGAGGTATGATGCTTGCAACGCATTATCATTGACAAGAACCCTTTCAAATAAAGATTGAACTATGAAGGGGGCCGGGGGTCGCAAGCTAGGGAAACTTAGGTTTCTATGTTAGGGAATTCGCTAAGCAACGATGTGTATATAAGTTGGCTAAAAATTTAAGAAAATCGCATACCGAAACTTATCACAGTATAAAAGAATTGAGTTTGGTTCGTCCAAGAACAGTTCCTGTGGCAGTTTGCTGTCCATCCAGAACTGTGTAGGGAAGAACCCATTAAGCTTGTACTTATGGCCAAGGTTGTAGTAAGACTTGACAATTTTCCTCGTCTTAGAGTTGCTTCGAAAGAACCTTTAATCAATCCGAGATTTTCGCATTTTTGTAGAGGATTCAAATGTCTCAGAACAAAAGGTAGGGACATCAAAATCACCTCAACAGAAATCAAAGCAAGGTTAGTTAGAGATTATTTTCTAGAACAGTACAAAAGGGGGAAGTAAGAATCACTCGAAACAATTTTGACGGATTTAAACAGCTCAATAATAATAAGAAAGGGCGGCAGCTATGGCACAAGCAGCCGACAGGTGGCTGAATGATGATTATGATGATGATGATTATTATTATATTATTATTATTATTATTATGATGTTGATGACGATGATGATAATGATAATGATGATGTTGATAATGATGATGATTATTATTATCATGATTATGATGACGATGATGATAATGATGATGATGATGATGATGCTGATTATGATGATGATTGTTATGTTGAATTTGAATACCTGTCGATATATAAGTGCGTTTGCATTAACGGGTTGCCATTTTGTAACGGCTTCAGATTGCGTAGTTGTAATGCAAGGGTTGAGGGTTCGAGTCCTGCATGGTTCTCAACTTAGAATACTGTTGGTGACTCAAAGGCATCCCCAGTTTGTAGATGTGCGTATGAAACTGGTCCTAAAAAGCTGCTGCTCGATTCAACCACATGTGCAACTCTTGCCTTAAGGTCTTATTTGACTTGCAGAGAACATGGAGTCAGAGAGACGACGATTAGCGCTGTTGTGTTTGACTAACTGACTAACTGACTAACTGACTAACTGAGTAATGTGGAATACATGTTTATATAGAAAAGTAAAAATGATATCAAGTTACCGAATTCATCAATTAAGGACAAGAGCGGAACGGTTGGTTGAGAAAGACGAAAGTAGATGAATAGGAAATGATTTGATGTAAAGTAGGACAGGAAATAAGATAAGATTGAATGAATAGAAATGCGCAGTTAAGCTAAGCGGCAATTATGGATTAGATCGAAAATATGAGGGTAAGAGAGCTGAGGTGACTACAGACTTAACAACTCAGCTTCCCTTAGAAATGGTCAAAATCATTTACAAATGTTCACACATTAAGTTGGAGACAATTTTCATCGAGGGCTGGAGGTTGACAAATGTAGGAAAGTTAGGTTTCCATGTTAGATTGCTAAGAATCTTTGACGCAAACCAAGGAAACTCACATACAAAGATTTCTCAATTTTTCATGAAAATATGCAATGGTCGTACCTTTTAAGACCGTACCTTCTCTGATAATTTTCAGTTCAGTGTTGGATGCCGCACACTGCACTGGCATCGGTTGCTTAGAATATTTCTTATTTTCTAAGGTTCCTGTGACCACACCAAAGACATAATGGGCAAAACTAGATGTCAATATTATCGCTACATCGGATGGTGTGAAAAACGCAAATCAATGAAATTCTATTGCAACAAAACATGCATCTGTGGTATGTACTGTTTCTATGCTTGATTGGCTGATTGATAAGTTGATTGGTCGATTCATTGATTGATTGTCTAGCTGATTGATTGATCGATTTATTGATTGATTGACTAATTGATACACTGGTTCATAGATTGATTGAATAGTTGACTGATTGATTGATTGACTGATTGATTGATTGACATTGAAGGATTGATTGACACTGATCCTCTCATCACTTGATCGAAGGTTAACAGAGTAAATCACTTGCTTCTTCTAGAAGGGGGTCTTAATGGTAAACCGGTCTGCACACAGAGCAAATATGGCTGCTGCTGGGACAAAAAGACGAAAAAGCAATCCTCTTCCGGAGCTGGATGCCCTGGTATGAGCACATTTATTTTACTGCACATTTTATTCACATTATAATCAAAGCTCTCCTTCTCTCTCTTCCGTTCCTTCTACCTCGAACGTAGCTGATGAGTGTCAGAGGGCAAGCTGTTGATTCTTTAGAGACATATATGTTTGAAAAACTCCACTATTATAATTATTATAATCTCTAGGTTTTTCATAATCATTATCACATTTCATCGTGCTTCTGTACCGTTTGAGTGTATGTATTTTTTTTTTACTAATTTCCTTATAGTAGGCAGTTAGTACACCGGCTGACAAAGCTTTTTGGACCAAATTCCAAGATATGTACTTCTCGTTACAGCATGTGTTGATGACTCGAGATTCTCTTCCCTGTGTAACCGTTTCAAAATCGATTGCCAAGTCAGTGGAAATCTTGGCAAAAGTCTTCGGCAATACTGCCCCAAGTCTTGCAACGTTTGCTGTAAGTTTCCTCTTTGAAAAGTTGCAAGTTTTCAATGTAAATCATCACCGATACTCTCCAAAGCACATGAACCAATAAATCATCATTATCATCCTCATCCTAATCATTATCATCATCATGATCGTTGTTTTCTTTTTCTTAGTGAGTTATGTTGGGGAAAGGCCATGGTGGCCTATACAATGCCTCAACAAAGGAAGAAAGAAGAAAGCGAAAGGCTAAGAGGAGAGAGAGACCAGATCAGATCAAGTTTATTGATCTTGGATTTGAAAGATGGCAAGTTGTAAGATTCTGGAAAGCAAGAAGAAGGCAAGACGTTCCATAAATTGCATGTTCTTGAGATGAATGATGATTTGTGTGATAGAGTTCGTGAAGTAGGCAGTGAAACTTGGAAAGGGTGCGAATGAGCTGTGCTTCTGGTGGTTCTGACACGCCTCAGGGGAACAGGAATAATCTCCCTGATCTCCTGAGAACAATGCCCGTGAAAGTATCTATAAAAGATGGAAAGATCTCCAACTAATCGACGATGGGAAAGAGGTTGGAGAGATTTGGTGAGGTTAGGATTGTTGATGAGAGGAATGGCTTTGGACTGGACTTTGTCGAGAAGACAGAGAGTAGATATCATCAAAATCATCATCGTCATCATTATCATCACATAATCATCATTATCATCATCATCACATAATCATAATCATCTTTGCATCATCATTATCATAATTATGATTGCATCATCATTATCATCATCGTAACTATAGTCATCATGATCATCCTCAATTTCAACATCAGCACAGTCATGATCAAGTCCATCACATTGCAGTCATCATTATCTCCATATCTTTATCGCTCCTGCCTAACTTTAGATGAAACCATGCTCCTACCAGGCTTTTGACATAATGACACTCGTGTTAACTCACATCTTTCATTTGCGAATGTTATAAAAACATTAGCTTTGTTTGGTTGGCAACAGGCTGGCTAGGCTCAGCTGCTTTTTGTACGTGAGAAAATTTCAATGGAAAAACAAATTGAACGCGTGGAGCAATGAAAGAAAATAATGAACCCGAATTAGAGATCCTGCTGAGAAGATCTTTGTAGTTCTCCATTCATTCCTCGGTTTGTTTATGTTTATCATAGTAGAATGTTTTCATTTGAAAATGAGTTATTAGACTGAACGAGTCTTTTTGCGGTGGATGTTGCCATAAGATTATTCCTTTGAATGTGAGATTACAAGGATCTTCAACTTTCTTGGTGGCTACTTCTTTAAGGGATGGTCATAGCACTGCTTTATGCAGTACATCCATAAGAATCTTCTCTTCAAATTTGCTTCATTAATATTCTGACTGTGGCATTGGCTGCCAGATGACCGTCCTCTCAGAAACGCCGTCGCCTTTCTCCTTGAAAAAGTTTCCAATTGAATGTCGTTGGCTGCGAATATCAATAACTTCAAACATCAATGAAAACTATCGTTAATGGCAAATTGTCCTCTTTTTCAGAATCAGAAAATGACGATGCTTTAAACTAATGCTGAAAATATATGTCACGGTGTATATATCAAAATGGAGATGGAGAAATCTTTATCAACTAAAATGAATCCGAATACAGACATAACATTTTCGACCTGCATTCTTGATATGACAGCCTACTTATTTATTGCTGATGTTGTTAGATGAATTTATGTTGCCTTATAAAGATTTTGTTTACCGTAATGGAAATTTTATTCCGATTCCTGGGGCCTTGTTTGCAACGGCAACGAGGCCTCGGCAGTACTCTTGACTTAATCTACCATTTCATTCGACTCATGGAAAAGAGATTTTTCCATAAGTGACAGTAATTTAGATCCATTTGAAAGAATTCAGTTGTATGTAAAAGTTGAGAACTTATGAATTATTGAATTGTGCTAAGCATTTCCTCTTTTTTTATTGTTGTTTGAAAACTTTTCTGAAACTGATTCCTCAATGGCTAATAATAATAATAATGATAAATAATAATGACAACGAATTTTATAAACAGGATAAAAACTTCAAAAATTACAAAATTCCTGTTATCAATGTTTGTCCTATAAAAAGGAAGGTGCTTAAAAAGAAAACATCATATATCACGATTGCACCTCTAAAAAACAGTTTAATATCACAAATATTTTAAAATCTAATACAAATATAATGTTCAAAATCTCCCTAAAAGCAAATGAATTGTCAGAAATCCTTGCAGATGGACAAGATGAGTACCTAGAAGGCTTGAGTGCTGATCAGAATTTCATCGCTCTAGAACTTAAAGGTGATTTTCCCATTGATTTCCAATTCTGCTGATACTAAGTCATGTTTAGTAGAACTCTCTGGTGAAACCACACACTTTGTGAATTTCACCGTGTGAATTTCGTTATTTCGAAAGTATTCGTAGGTTATGGTGAAGCATTTTCCAATTGGCAGTTATTGAATTTAATTTCCGTAGTCGATGACACACCCACAAAACTGGTTATTTCTACAGTTAAAACACTGTTTATGTATTTTTTCTTTGGATCCTTCATTCATGCATAACACCTGGCAATAGCAATTCTATTATTTTGTAAATGCACTGAAGTACTTCCATGGAAATGTGCTGTGGCCTACTTAATTTTGCTTGTGACTTGTCCTCCAGCCTACTTCTAATCTGGCCTATTTTCAGAGCGACACATTTTCTAGGGTTTTTTTGGAATCCAAAAACTCAAGGAAAGGATAGCGCAATTTTGCCATTTCTTTGAGTCTTTCTTAAGTATTTTTCAGTGCAACTGCAATCACAATGCTTCATGATGAATCTTGCACTTGAATTCTGCTGCTCTTCACTACAGACCAACCATAGTAAAGGTATTTTTCTTTGAATTGTTATCCCTCCATGAACTGGCCCCTCAATAAATGTGAAATATTTTCACCAGAGCATCCCAGCTAACCTCAAGGAGCCTACGAAACACGCCAATGGATTTGAGAATACCAGTGAAAAACTCAAAAACTAGCCAAATATGTTTCGCTTTCAGAGATGCTAAGATATGGAATGGCCACTCTGCTGAGGGAAAGCTGGCATCGTCCCTGGCTAGCTTTAAAATTCTTGTAGCATACAGCCATTTTTACAACAGATAGGTCTTGGTATTTTAGAATCTTTAGTATTAAATCTGATTTTTGACAATGTTTTAAGCATCGTTCTAGGTTTACTTCACTTGACTTTAAATATTGTATATTCATTCTAAAATTTATGTTATGGAAGGCCCATTAAAATAAGCACCAGCTGAAAGACACCTTCGTAAAATATTTGAAATGAAATTCGGCCTAACGTTGAGGTGGGCTTGTATGCCAACACAATAAATGAAAACCCCGGCTTACGTTTCAGTTGGCCTATTCTCAAGGAACAAGTGAAATTATGCATTTTTGCGACGTACACTCAATAAACGGTGCAACATCTTGAATAAGAACCTCTACTATCGTAAAAGCCAGTTAACGCATAACACAAGAATCTCCCTTCCAACCAGATTTGTGTTCGAATCTTTTTTGGTTTTCCAACTAGTTTCCCCGTCGCCTTTTTTTTCTCGTATTTTATTGCGGACCGTGCAAGATTCAAACTTGGAGCCTTTACATTATGAAGCCGGAGACGGAATCTCTAAAGCAGGGCACCTCTGAATAGCCTGGCCTGAAGTTAGTAAAAAGGGCAACCACGAATAATATGCGAAAGAATTAGCTCTCTAAAACGAAAATTTCACTTGGGCTGAAGTTAGTAAAAAGGGCAACCACGAATAATATGCGAAAGAATTAGCTCTCTAAAACGAAAATTTCACTTGGGCTGAAGTTAGTAAAAAGGGCAACCACGAATAATATGCGAAAGAATTAGCTCTCTAAAACGAAAATTTCACTTGGGCTGAAGTTAGTAAAAAGGGCAACCACGAATAATATGCGAAAGAATTAGCTCTCTAAAACGAAAATTTCACTTGGGCTGAAGTTAGTAAAAAGGGCAACCACGAATAATATGCGAAAGATTTAGCTCTCTAAAAAAAAAATTTATTTGCTCGCTCAAACATCTTCAAGGCCATGCGCTAATCCAGTTAGGAGATTTTGTTGTTTCAAGAACTTCTGCAATAAGAGATTCATCCAAAGTCAAATGATATTGATAGAATCAAAGAAAAATGACATCGCTGCTTAAACTGGTATCATTGTTGAATTTTTAGCCACATATATTGTCTACAGCATGTATAGATATGTTTAAGGAGCTTAAGGGTTACTTCAAGATGACAAGAGTTAGTGCAATACAAGATACAATAAAATACGGAACAAAGACAGGGATTCGTAGCATGCTTCCAAGAATCCTTCGTTTTTAACGAGCTTGCTACAGACACGAGGAAAGAAACTGATTTAAGAAGCTTTGGAAAAATGTTCAAATCAGACTCACTAGCATTTACTTTGATTTTCAAAATAAATACCCATCTATATCTTTCTATTCAACATGAATTCTGTGATAACTGTAAATATATGTACCTAGTGTAAATATGATATGACTGTAGTGAAGTCATGCACAAACATTCGTTAATAATGATAATAACATGAGTAATAATAACCATTTCTAAGCCTATTTCTCTTTGCAATGATCATGGACCGAATGAGACGACATCCGACTTAAGGCACCGTGGAATGTGATTTTTGCGGACGATATGGTCACCTGCAATGAGAGCACTGAATGAGTGGAGAGAGAACTAGAGAAGTGGAGGGCGGCTCTAGAGGGCCGGGGTATGGAAGTTAGCAGGAGCAAAACTGAGTGCGTGTGTGTCAGCGGGAATAAAGAAGAGGAGAAAGAGACTATCAAGATGCAGGGGGTGGGGATAGCGTGAGTGCGAGACTTCAAATACCTCGGAGCGACACTGCAGAGCAACGGAGACTCGTCAGTGGGAGTGAAAAGGAGGGTGCAAGCAGGCTGGGACGGATGGCTAAAGATGTCAGGTGTACTGTGTGACTGACGCATCGCGGAAACGTTGAAGGGGAGAATGTACCGGAACATAGTGAGACCAGCACTGACCTATGGCATGGATACGGCTGCGCTGCCAAAAAGACAGGTCGAGCAGCTGGAGATAGCGGAGATGAAGATGCTTAGGTTCACCTTGGGCGTGACCAAACTTGACAGGATCAGGACGAGTACATCAGAGGAATGGCAGGAGTGAGAAGACTGGGCAACAAGCTGAGGGAAGGAGGGTTAGGGTGGTTGGGACACGTGAAGCGAAGGGAACCTGGCTATATGTGGGACGAAGAGTGCTCAACCACGAGATGGGACGGAGAGGAAGAGGAAGGCCGAAGAGACGGTACATGGACACAATCCGGGAAGATATGCGGGAGGCAGGAGTGGAGGAAGACGATGCACTGGACAGGCTTCGGTGGAGAACTATGACTCGCTGTGGCGACCCCTAACGGGATAAGCCGAAAGGAGAAGAAGAAGTACAAATAACCATGAATAACAATAGTGAATCATGCGAGGAATTAGCCAGCCTCTTTGCACTGCTACCTCGTTTCCAAAATAAACAAAAATCCTGTGACAGCTGCCATCGCCGTCCATAGCGTCTTTTAAGACGATAATTTTTTTTTCATCAATTCTTTTATACAAAGGAAGGTTTGAACTGAATATCTTTCAAGCACGGGAATTCTATTACGTCGATCTTTAAAGCAGTCACTCCAAGGCGTCTGAATCAGAGGTAGAAATATCGACGTTGCGGCTGGGTCACGACGTACATGACGACATTGCGATTTCGCCGATAGGAAAATCACAACAAGGAGAAAAAATCAGTTATAATTCATTAGCAGAAGCTTTTCAAAGTAAAACAAAGGGAGCGAGAAAGCAAAGTGATGCGTTTCAAAGGAGCATATGAGAATGAAGGGATTGATTCCGAGCTTTTAATATTTTAGGCCGCATTCATCCTCGTGATTAGTCAGTCCATATGATTAACTGAGAAATGGATACCGTATCATTGAATTCAGTTCTTCTTCATCATGGAAAGAACCATGTTGTATTGCTGACGAGTAGCAATGTGACATGGTACCCAGAAGATCAGCATGGATTGAGGCATAAATCAGGTATGGAACTTGCGACTTAGTTTTCCTGTCGTTTTTGTGAATGATGAGGTTGTGACGGTTGTTTCTATCTCAATGCTCAGCGAAGTAATCTCTGAAAAATCCTACCTCCTCTAAGGTATAACTCACAGGTGTAGAGATATCTCCGTGGTTGGCACACTAAAAAACCAGTCCTTAACGTCTGTTGTTCCAGCTCAATTTTGGGCTTTGCTGAGCATCACAAGATCCTATAACACTGGTCTTACGAATCACGTAGCAAGGCTACAACGAAAGAAAGAACACTGCACTACTTTGGAAAAGAGCATTACAGTCCCAAGATCTAGATTTCCTCTAATTTATCTGCTTTTCGTTTTCAAATAATTTTTTCCTCTTTTTTTAGATCGACAAATCCACAAGGTATTACTGCAAGAAGTCGTCAGCATTTCATATGAAACAGAATTCGAAAAAAGTAAGAAGAAAGTAAAGACAAATGAAATTGAACTCTTCCCCACAAACTACTTTGCAATCAGTTATATTGTGAGGTCACCCAATCACAAATGGAAATTCAAGAGGTCTCTTTTTCAATGTCAAGAATCAAGCGTCTGTCAAAAATGGGTTGAATCTATCAGAAAGGTTTTAATTGGTAAGTAGAGTATATTTATTTAGGGACAGGCAAATTTCATGGACTGATTAACTTTTACATGACTTTTCTTGCTGTGTTTGCAAATTCACCATGAACTAGTTCACAATTAGCCAAATAGTCTTATGCCTGATAATGCTTTGAGGCTATCTTGATAGCAGACGCAGCTTTTCTTGGTTACAGCTTTTCTTGGTTACAGCTTTTCTTGGTACAGCTATTGTTTTACAACTGATTTGATCACCATCACCCTGTTTGAATGCTTTGATACCATTTTGTTGTTGAAGACATGTGAAGATTTGAGTAATTTTCCAAGAACTAGAAGCCAGAAGCACAATGCCATTTCCCCAGCCAAGTCTACCAAAACATGTCTTAATGGTAAAAAATTAACTGAGAGGCCTTTTTCTAACTAGGACTGTCCAAAATAACTCTTATTCATTGCCCTAACGCCAAGCTAAACTTATACTTAATGTGCTTCTATTTGTATGCATAATCTACTTCAATGCTGGAGATTCCGCTGTATCGCATACTCAATTTCGAGCGTAGCAGAAACCAGAGACAGGGCTCTGAGTTTTCTCTAGGGAAGTGGACTTTATGAGGTAGTTTCCCATTGCTTTCCTCGCCAATGGTGTTTTTATCGTAACATATGCAGGATTCAAACTGACAAGCCCTGTGTTATGAATCTGCATGCTTAACCACTACACCATGGCACCATTTTCAATCAACGTAAAAACTTAAGATGATAAAGCAGCTAGAAGAAATGTAGAATTAACTGAGATTGTTTCCAATATTACCAAAATGTGCTTAAAACGGACTAAGTCATCAATTACATTGAGTCAGAGAAGGTGAGAATTTATTGCTGCTAGTGATAGAGATTTTGAAATCTGGGATATCATGAGACTGAGACAAAGAAGCAATGTACTGATTGACAAGAACTAATTGATTCAAGATAATATACCCTTTTGAAATTTAGACCAAAAGTAATACCAAACTATGAGATGCAGCTTGATGTATTTTCATGTTCAGATCCAAACAAGGTGTGACCTATTTTGTGCCTTGACAAAGAGCAAGTAGGCAAGCAATTTTTATTTGTTAATGCAGGCTGGGTATATGGGCAGCTATACTGCTGATGTGGGCCTGTGACATTTCCGCTCGTCCGTCAAGAGTTTCTTCTGAGTACTCATTTACCCATTTCAGAACGATGGACAGCTGGGTTGGCTGTTGGCTTGAGGTCAGTGGTTCCAATGACAGGATTTGAACCGATAAGGGTAGATCCCTCAAGATTTGAAACCCTGCACTTTAGCCACTCTTCCACACCACCGTCAAACATTTGTATATCGATGGGGGTGATTGGTGTAGATAGCAGTTCTGCAATCATTTTAGTGGTTTATGTGTGCCAGCTAACTATGCAATGGGTTTTGGTTCTAATCCTGCACAATTCACTCAAAAAAGGCAACACCCCTTAAAGTAACTCACAGCCCTTTCTCTGAACTCTGCTGGCTGCAAAACCGTGTTTGATGTGCGGTTTGCTATCAACGTTGAATTCTCGTCGGTTTCAAAATGAAGACCTTCTGGTTTCTCCTATTCTTGAAATCGAGCGTGCTCTTCTATGTAAGGGATAATGGATGAGGCCCTTATGCCCTTATGCCTTAATGCCCTTATGCGTTTGTGGATTACGCACCAGCTATGGTTGAAGTTTCACTTTCAGCCTCAAGTTGGTGTAGATTTCCAGATGCCCTCAAGTCAGCAGTAAGTGGATACTGTAAGTAAAGATGGTGGTGAGGTCTGAAAAAGAAGCCCATTAGCCACTCTGCCATAAAGAGCCGTGGCTTCAGGTTGCACCTATCTAGTAAGGTGTTTCACATTGATCGAAAGAATTAATTCCAGAAATACATTGATGGGGAATTTGATTATTCAATTGCAGTGTAATGTTTCGAATTATTAATTCTAGGCACTTAAAAAATTTTCATAGTGGATTTTCAATCTTCTCCAGAATTTGATAGACCAAGAAAATTGTTGATTTTCATCAACCCAGTTGGTGGGAGGAAACAAGCCAAAAAGATATACACGGAAAAAGTCAGCCCACTTTTCACTCTGGCTGGTATCAAGCAGGATGTGATAGGTTGGTTTTTGAAATTCAGACATTATTTAATTTGTATCAGAGTTCACTAATATAAATTCTAGTTCTTTTCTGCTTCCCTCCTAACCTTGATTAGCCAGATTTTTGTGACTGAACTCTTTCTTTAGTTGTTCTCTTTTGATTCCTTAGATTTTGGAGCACCAGCATGATTCTGTGTGCAATATGCGCTGTCCTTCAGAAAAAGAAAATGCTTTCCTTTTTTACGTGCTTTCTCACTGTGGCAAGAATGATGACGTATAAGCCACAAAGCACGGTGTAATTTTGTTATTGATTCAAAGTCAGCATCAGATTATCGTTATCTTGGTTTCGGCGAGCCTAGCTCTCCACGATCTCATTTTATTCTATATTGATATATTCAACTTGTCATCCCAGGTACATTTATGGACCATGGGAAAAGCCACGCTTGTCAGGCTGTATCCTGGTCTTTCCTCTCGATGTAACCATTGCCCGTACTTCCTTTCCCTAGAATTATATAAAGCTAGGCACCCGTTCATTCGAAGTGAAAGTTAACTTCTGGCTGACCATCGAGCGACCATCGGTTTGTAGTCAATTGATTTTACCATTAAGCAATTTTGACATCAAGTCTTCCCCCTTTTAGTGACAGAGAGAGCGAACCATGCACAAAGCTATCTAGTGTCCAATGATCTCAGCTCTTATGATGGGTAAGATTGAAATGTTTCTAATTTGTCAAACAGCACTCCCTTGCTATCTCTAATCCGTTCATTCACATGCATGCACAGAGTTATCTGTTTTCTAAGTGCTCGTTCGTAATGCTCTTATATAGAATGCTTCCTTGCAGTGCTCCTTATGATATATGCTTCAGGTACAATGTACCAAGTCAGTGGGCCCCTTTAAGGAAATCATGGTTGGATTCTATTGTACAGTACCTTATGGAAATAAGTTTGTTCTATATACCATACTATGGATAAAACTTCCCAGTTTGGTTTGTTCCTTGAAGTACGTTATAGCAGGAATCTATTTTACAATCCATTATAGAAATACCCATGATAAAGCATACTTCGGTTGCAACGTATCATATCAATGTGTCCATTGAAGTACATTATAACAGGATTATGTTCTAGAATGCCTTATAGAAATACCCATGATAAGACATACTTCGGTTGCAACGTATCATATCAATGTGTCCCTTGAAGTACCTTGTAACAGGGTTATGTTCTAGAATGCCTTATAGAAATACCCATGATAAAATGTAGTTCGGTTGCAACGTATCATATCAATGTGTCCCTTGAAGTACCTTGTAACAGGGTTATGTTCTAGAATGCCTTTTAGAAATACCCATGATAAAACATACTTTGGTTACAACGTACCAGATCAATGTGTCCCTTAAGTATATCAGAATGGGGCTCTATGTTGCAAACGTGGAGCATTTGAAGACCATGACTGCCATATCGTCGTTATATAATGCTCAAGATCGACGTGTTGGTAGGAAAATCACTTAAACACTTTATTATAAGCCGCCGTGAAACAAGCAGAACGACGATAAACATCGCTGTAGTTAGCGCTTCATTTGATAACGAAGATTCCAATTTGAAATAACCATTAAGGCTTTTGCTCTTCAACAAAACTCAACATGGCATCAGAATGCAGTACTAAGCTTTTTTCAAACTTCATCTTTTTAAAATGTATCTTCAAGTGATTAAAATGTAGATCTCATTGAATGGTACTTAGTATTTGACTTGCTTACAGTTGCTAGCAATCTAACATGTGTTGAAGAACGCTGTAAATATTTATGGCGTGCCAGCAACACCAGAAGCTCAACTCATTCACACCCTTTCCAAGTTTCACTGCATTATCCACGAACTCTATCCCACAAATCATCATTCATCCAAAGAACATGCAATTTATGGAACGTCTTGCCTTCTTCTTGCTTCCCTGAATCTTACAATTTGCCATATTTCAAATCGAAGATCAACAAACTTGATCTGATCTCTCTCTCCTCTAAGCCATTCGCCTTCTTCTTTCTTCATTTGTTCGGGCTTTGTATAGGCCATCATGGCCTTTCATCAACATAATTAACGGAAAAAATTAGAACGATTAAAATGATGATAATAATAATGCATACCTTTCATTCACAGTCTTATTAAGCTACAATTACAAACCTCTCTCATAACAAAGTAGTTTGAAATTGTCTAGCCTTTCCTTTTGGTTTCAACATAAGTCTGAAAGCAGCCGTAATCAAAAGATATAGAAGTCTAATAGTAATAAATTTTTTTAAAACCATTCATCGACTAAAAATTTAAATTACAAAAACACACCTCTCTTATAGCAGTGTGTAATGGGCTATTTCTACTTAACACTAATAACAATACAACGAAGCGAAAGCAAATACATTGTTTAGTTAAGATAAAAAAAAATTTCAAAGGTCCATCAAAGAAGGGTCCGTCCAGTCTTTGTTTCGTCGGCAAAATATGCAATATATGCAATATATGCATCTAATGATGATATTAATAATGATGATGATAAAAAAAATTTTTTTTAAACTTCATTATTTTATTAAATGAATTATATTTCATTTTATAATGATGATAATGATAATGATAGTTATTACAAAAACTTAGTTTACAATTCGATGCATGATAATCAGAGAGGTCGGATTCGGAAACATCCGCCTGTTATACAAAATTACAGTTTTGCACAAAGCAATCATCGCTGATTTCACTTAAACCGATGCCCCGTGATTCTCTTTCATTTATCGATTTTATCGTCGAGTTTCGATCACACAATATTGGGAGCATACTCGTGGCTTGATTGAGTGCCAGTAAACTCTAGCTGTAGTTTTCATTTTTGTTCGAACCCAAAATTTATCCCCTTTTTTCCTACTCTCAAGTGTTGTTGCTGTTGGTGGTGATGGCATGTTCAGCGAGGTGATGAACGGCATACTAGCTTCCAGACCCCAACCACATGGAGATAACGTCACTGGACCGACAATAAAACTTGGGCTTATACCTGCAGGTAAGATAGGCTTATTTTTGAAGTGTTCCTCCGCAAATCATATGCCCGGTAGTGCTGCTCGCGTGCAACTGGCAATACAGGTAATGCGTTAAGCATCATCTTCTAGAACGGAGAGCAAATTAGATTCTGAGAAGCCGTGGTGGCCTTATTCACAATCTTCCTCACATGATTGGAGCCGCCGACTTGAAGGAGCGTTCACTTACATCCGCGTTTTATTTAATCTAGCATGGGAGGGGGCTGCCCCATTTACAGCCGGACACCCTTCCTGCTGCCAACCTCCCCCCATTTATCCTGTTTGAGGACCGGAACTGGGAAATTACTTCATGAATGCCCCAAGCGGCTGGCTTCTTTTATGATTATACAGGGCCCTCATTGATTGCAACACTGTTACCGAATTGGACCTCCTCGTTTTGACAGAAATCGAATCCAATTTTTCTGATTTGCAAAAAGCATGTTGTTTTCGTAAGAGGTCGCTCTCTTCAGCTTAATCTACGCAGATGGATACACCCTTTGTGAGCTGCCACAAATCTTATTTGTAAATGGAAGGGATCAATTGAGCAATTAGCCTATGTGGTCAGAAGGTAGAAAATCTAATTTCCGAAAATTCCACGCCCAAAGCTTAACATTTCAGCTTTTGGTTCGTTTTTAGTAGTGAATGCTGTAGATTTGGTATTAAAAACTTTCAAGAATTTTCTTCTAATTACCAGATATACTGGAATTCCAATTTGCATCTGTTATGCCCTAAGCAGTCTTAGATACACTGGAATTCCAATTTGCATCTGTTATGCCCTAAGCAATCATAGATACACTGGAATTCCAATTTGCATCTGTCATGCCCTAAGCAATCTTAGATACACTGGAATTCCAATTTGCATCTGTCATGCCCTAAGCAATCTTAGATACACTGGAATTCCAATTTGCATCTGTCATGCCCTAAGCAATCTTAGATACACTGGAATTCCAATTTGCATCTGTCATGCCCCAAGCAATCTTAGATATACTGGAATTCCAATTTGCATCTGTCATACCCTAAGCAATCTCAGATGTACTGGAATTCCAATTTGCAGGATCTGATCTGATCTGCTCTGATCTGTTCTGATATACTCTGATTTGCTCTGATCTGCTCTATTTTATCAACTTTCCTTCAATCTAAACCACAAGCCTTCCTTTGTAGGCTCAACAGATACCATTGTTTTTTGCACTTCTGGCATCAATGATCCTGTGACATCAGCTCTACATATAATCGTAGGTAAGGTAGAAGAGATTGCATCATTAATTTGTTCATTCATTTCTTCAATCGTCTATTCATTCGATCGTTCTTCATTTATTGTTTTTTCATTCATTTACTTATTCTTTCATTTTATATTCATTCATTCATTCATTAAGGTATTTGTACATTCATTGATGTATTCATTCATTCACTTATTCATTCACTCGTTCACTCGTTACGTTCATCGTTCGTTTGCTTATTTATTCATTCTTTCATTCATTCATTCATTCATTCATTCATTCATTCATTTAATCTGTCCTCCTAACTTAATAGATCGTTCCCTTTTTCCTCGACTCAATTTTTCTTTTGTAACTTTTCAAGGCGATGAGCTCTCTCTAGACGTTTGCTCTGTCTGGCATGATGAGAAATTCTTGAAATATTCCATCTCTTTAATGGGCTACGGATTCTTCGGTGATGTCATCAAGAATAGCGAGCAGATTCGATGGATGGGTCCAAAGCGATATGATTTGGCTGGTTTTAGAAGTTTCATGGAGAACAAGTGAGTGCCTTTCTTTCTCAACTCAAGATCCTGGTGGTTTTTTACTGGCCGGTGATTAAGGCGTTAGTCTGTTGTCCAACGGATATTTGTAACCCAATGCTCATGTAGGGCAGTTGGTGCACCGGGGAATAACGAACCGTCAAGCTCATACCATCAGCGTAATACAAGTTATTGATTATTATTAATCAAGTTACTGATACAAGTTGTTCTGTTAACTGAAGATACCGCATCATGCCGTTTTATGACGACCCTGTTAATGAGAGGCCAGAGAGAAAGAAGAAACCTTACAGTCTATTTGAAGGTGGACCATGGCGCTGGAGTCAGGAAAGTGGACAACTGTCTGAGATGGGATTTTCAGGAATCTTGTCGTGTGGTTGCATTGGCAGGAATATGCATTGATGCTTCTCGTTGCTGGGAAATCATACCATGCCTCATCTTGAGAAGCACAGTTTTTCTCTAAATACGAGAGTTGTTGGAATATTTTTTTTAAGAATCCTGAGATTGAGTCGTTTTTATTGAGAGCACCCAGGGCACTGCGCAGATGTTGTGTTTCTCAGTGTTTTCTCAACTTTACTAAAAAATTTCAGATGCTTATGAACCACAAAGACAAGTCATTTCGAAGGAAGAGGCCAGGAAAGCCCTCATTCTCGAGCTTGTTAGTATGTCATTCAATATACCCTAAAAACTACGGACTTACTTAATGGTAGGGAAAACCCTGATTGAAGGAAGGGCCAGGATTATTTTACGATATTCATTTGCTTTCCTTAGGGCTTACAATGGGGAGGTCCGGTATCTTCCTGTAGATGTTGATCCATTGAAAAGACAGATATGTGTTGCTGGGTAAGTTGAATTCATTGCCTTGCTTATGAAACACTTGCAAAGTTTAGGTGGTGATTTGCTATTTCATATACCGTAGGTAAGAGAGAAAGTGTTTACCCTGATTAGTCACTACTCGCCATTTCTATGCTTTGAATTACTTCAGAAGGTAGATTGTAGGTCACTCGAGAAGCTGTGTTTCCCCTAAATCTTTCTCTCAATACGATCAAAAATCTTGGCAAAAACTCATGGAATTATAGAGCCATCGAACCTTCTTGGGTTTAGCAAACTCAAGCTTGAGATAAACCCCCCAACACTCTTCTACCCCCCTCCGCTCCGCTCCGGAAGACGGAGATTCTTCATCATATGAACCAAGAAAACCATGTCAAATCTTGTGAGCCTCCGTGGGCAATTCTCTCTTTTACTTTGCATCACTGCTGCCATCGCCAAACCCAGTGTTCGAATGTCTCTTGCGGTTGCTGAACCTAGTCTTCTTTCTTCACTGCGCATTCATGTGACAAACAGAACTGTGCAAAGCTTTTTGAAATTGTGAAGTAGAGCTTTTTCCCTTCAGACAGTCAAAAAATTTCAAGGACATCATACGATTGTTTAAATATGAACGCATAGAGGTCAAATTTTCTGCAGAAACGCTCTGAGAACGATCAAGACCGCAAATTTTACGTGCTATGATAGAATGGTATTCTGCTCTCCTAACTGTCGTCTTTTGATGGAGTTTGCAAAGAACAGTTTGTAAAAATCTGTTCCTTCATTTTGTCCTACGCCTATTGTATTTAATGTGTGTGTCCCTCTCAGCATGTGGAACTTGTATAGCATGGCAAGAGAGTGGTGGAAGAGTAAGTTCATCTGCTTGGTGCGCAGCTACTTAGTGGGTTCATCAGTAGGCAGGCCCCATTCATGAACATAGATGGGCGTGCGAGGATGGCTCTGTTTAATGTCTTATCTTGTCTCTCTCTCTCGCAACATTTTTGGCATGTACCATGTGGGTAAAGAGTGTTGGTGGGGTTAGTTTCCCTGCTCGGTGTGCAGGGACTCAGTGTGTTTTCCCCAGCCGTAAGGTCTCTATTCATGGATCCAATAGCATCGCCTACTGCAGCCAGGTACGAGTGGTGAAACCTGCCCCTGCACGCTTCTAATTAGTTGTCGAATGTTGCATTATCAGGTGCACGAGATGCTCTGAAACTGACACGATGCCTGCAACTTTGGACTCGCGTTCATGGAAGACAATACGAGGCCAGTTCATCAGCATAATTGGTGCAAACATAACATGTCGCTGCGCAAAGAGCCTCGATGGCATTTCACCCAATGCGCATTTAGGGGACGGGCTGTTTGACTTGATTCTGATCAGAAAGACGTCACGCATGCAATACTTGAGACACATGATGAGAATTGCAAACAGAGGAGATCTGGTAGGCGTGCAACTCTTGATTTTTTCACTAATTGCAGTATCCCTCAATAGTAATGGCTTTCATGTGCGAGGGGCTAATCCTTTCGGTTTATCGAGTAAACTATCAGTTAAAATGGGTTAGTGGAATACTCATGTTTGTTTTAAAGGAGTTTAGAAATAATCAAAGTTTCACAGGAGTTTCCATCTATCGTATATTGTGCAAAGCCTCAAAAATGGGTATTGCGCACAATTTTGTTAATGGTTAGTTGTTAGCAGTTGATTGTTATAATCTAATGTTTTGCAACTTTTTAGGAAACTATACTGCTAGAGATTTTCAAAGGAAACGAGACTTGGTAATGCAATGAGGGCAAAATTAGTGAGTTTTGGGGTGGTAGGTTCGCGTTGAGCAGTATTAGTTTCCCAAAAAGAAACAAGTTAAATAAGATAAATCAAATCAAATTAAGATCAAATTTTAGCCTTTAGTTGGATCAAGTTTTGCTGAAGAGGAACTCGTACATTGTCGTTTGGCATCGTAGTGTACTGCCTTACGTGTGACAATTTTTATTTTCATTGAGTGAGCGGGAAACCACTTCATTAAAAGCACCTCCTTGTGGCCCTAGTTCTGGTTTCTGCTAAACCTGGAATCGAGAGAGCTTCCATCCAGACATCGAACCCCTCTGGCCTCTTTCCAGGGATGACAACGTGCGGTCAGGCCTCGTATGATATTTGACCTCTATCGGCTTCAGTTTCCTGATGGTAACTGTATAAGCTGGCTCAGCCACTCACCTTATACATCTTAACGCTCAAGGGATGGCGGCCTTGCATCTTACTGGGTTGATATAGATTGTCACTGCGTAGGAAAGCAATGGGAAGGCGCCTGATAAGATCCAATGCCAGAGAGAAGACGCAGAGTCCTGTTTCTGCCCCGCTCGAAGCCTAGAATGCTGTACAGAAAGAGGGAGACTTTGTCATGTCACGTTCCATGTGCGAATGACATTTCAGTCGCGTTTGGTGACTGCCCAAGGCTATTCGTATTGTAAGTGCATTTGTGACGAAACCCACGTTAACAGAGACTCCTTCAACAAAACGCTACAGTTTCCCCGTTTCGCTTCGCTAAGATATTCAATTTTCTCTTTCAACAACTGATACCTCGTTACACCTGCTGTACTCGACACGCTCTCCTCACAACCTCTACTGTTCTTCTTCTCTTGTTTCCCTGTAATACTCTACAGCCTCGTTCCAATGAAGCCTTGTTTCCAATGCGTCGCTCGTTGATTAGGAACAAGTGGGGTCATACGAATGTGGCCAAAGTCGAGAGAAATGCTTAAGTCCAGAATCCACGGTTCGAAAATTGCTAGAATCGTCTTTGTACCGAATATATATATATATATATATATATATATATATATATATATATATATATATATATATATATATATATATATATATATATATATATATATATATATATATATATATAGAGATTAAGCAGTAATTTAGTTAGTGAAGACCTTCAGTGTTTGTAGAAACGATGTTTGTGTCTAATGAAATGTCCATGATCTCTTGTCGTGATGATTCCATCCCCACGTTTCATCTAATCTCATGTTGTTCCCGCTCCATTCGGACCTCAGCTTCATCAGTGTTGAAGGGTTCTCTACTGATTCCTTGCTTTGAGGCCTTGCATTCAATTTCCAATTCGCAGTTTGACTTCGACTTCATCAATGTCATTCGCGTCAAGGAGTTCCAATTTCGACCTTTGCCAGCAGCAACAGCCACACGGGAGGAGAGTGCTTTGGTAGCTAATCCTAACAAAAGCTCGCTTGATAATGAGAATGAAAACCTCGCTATGAAGGATGTTCTGCAATCGCCCCAGGCTTGTCACCTTCGAGCTGCGGAGAGCGTTTGGAACATTGATGGAGAGCTGGTGGAGCAATCAAGTTTGCATGTTAAGTAAGCATGTTCTTATTTCGATCTTAATAAATATAAATAGATGATAAAGACGAATCTTTATACTGGATGAAACACTTCAATTTCAGATAAGTTGTTATCAATATGTGTGTGTGTCCAGTGTTCGTGTCCTCAGAGTTACTTCTGAGTACTCATTTACCGACCTCGGAAGGATGGACAGCTGAGTTGGCTGTTGGCTTGTGGTTAGTGGTTCCAACGACGGGATTCGAACCCACACGAGTAGACCTCACAAGATTCGAAACGCTGCGCCTTAATCACTGAGCCACACCACCACCAATCTTCATCAATTTCGATGAATATTCATGTAAATAGTTGCTCAGTGGTTTAATGGTTCCACATAGCGTTGTGGCCGAGTTGTTAAGGCGCAGCGTTTCGAATCTTGTGAGGTCAGGCTAAGAGGAGAGAGAGATCAGATCAAGCTTATTGACCTTGGATTTTTAAAGATGGAGAGTTGTAAGATTCAGAAAAGCAAGAGGCAGGCAAGACGTTCCATAAGTTGCATGTTCTAGGGATGAATGATGATTTGTGGGACAGAGTTCGTGGAGTAGGCAGTGAAACTTGAAAGGGGTGTGAATGAGTTGAGCTTCTGAATTATATAAATATATATAATATATATAATTATATCAATATAAATGGTATATATAATTATATAAATATAGATAATTATATAATATATAGAACTATATAAATATAGATAATTATATAATATATAGAATTATATAAATATATATATGTATATATATATATATATATATATATATATATATATATATATATATATATATTTTATCTTGAGTGTTGGTCATGGTTTCGAGTTGATCTTTGCTCCCTTTGTTGCAGGAATCATCGAAAGTTGGTTACTCTATACGCCCGTGGAATTGAAGTTAGCGAGTCGACACCTACATGCAGATCTTGCAGGACAGCTAGTATGACCGATTCTCTGTGACTACGTATCTGCGGCTAGATTTCCTCGCTCTGAGCTTAAAAGGGCTTCCATGTGTGCGTGTGAACTTGTTCTCAACATAGCGACATTTCCACCCCACCTCGCTAAAGTCTGCTTTTTCGGGAGATTGCTTTTTCACTCGGATTTCAAGCTCATAGAGATTGAATGTAGAATGTTTTAGAATTTTTCCTCGATGTACTTGTGATAATTTTCGTTTGACACGATACCTGAGTCACTGCTACCCATCGGCCATGAATTTTCAATTTTACAAATTGACCAATATTAACATCAAGCACATCTATATATATATATATATATAAATATATATATATATATATATATATATATATATATATATATATCACATAGAGGGTGCTGTCTTCACCACCATATGGTGCTCTATGTACAAAGTACAGAGCGTTGATAGCAGAAATGCAGAAAAAGAAAAGAGCGATTCTCTGTTACTCTGAGTTTCGTGCGAAGGCACTCGTCAGACAGACTATAACTGAATCACATTCCGCATTACATTGGTTTCAAAATTAGCGAATGGGTTAAAAGTCATGCCTCGGTGGAAATTTCATAGATATTTAAATGCTAAAAATGGATGAAATGATAATAAGAATAATCATAGAGAATAATGTCAATGATATCTAGACCAGTATCTCCACGGAGTGAATCTTAGTTGCTTTACATTTGAATTTGAACGTGAATAATTTGGTTGATATATTATATATGTGCTAAATCCTTACAGAAAAATTAAAGTTTTTACTAATGGTGAGCCAAAGCCTTTCTCTTTGCTTCCACATATAAGTTGGTGTGCTATTGTGTTGAAATTTTAGGAAGCCTGCTAACATCTAAGTTTTTTCTGGTTTTATTTTGTAAGACGACTTTGCAGAAAGCAATCTAGACGTAATGGTACCATGCCTCCTCTCTCTTGTAGCCATTTTGGCCAGCGTAGATCTTCAGTTTGGACGTAGCTTCCTGCCGTGTACAAGGCCGTGTACGTGAGAAGCGCTCTTGAAACCAGATAATATTATCAACGAGAGCCCATTGCCCCCCCCCCCCGTCCCCAATGTCTTCAACTTCGTTCCAGAATTATCCCCTCTGCTCAAACAAGGTGAGCTACAGGACTTTTGCAAATGCATGACAAGATTTCTGAAAGCTTTTTGACGCTCGTTACATGACGAGATAAGTGGAGAGTTTCAGTGGAAACTTATGAATATATGCACAGGTACAAAAAGATAGCCGCAGATTTGCAAAAATGAGTTTTTGTAGACACATTTGCTAAAGAGAGCTAAACCACAGCATCTAAGAGATATTGATCGTTTAAGTGATATTGATTGTCATTCTCAAATTGCAGCAGACGTGTGAATTTTTAGCACAGCGTGGAATGAATTAGTTGCAACGAACTTTTTTTTGTAGTGTTTCGTTGGGTTTAATTAAATCAATGTCGAATTATAAAAAATAGTTTCTTTAAAAGGCTCGTAACACAATTGCAACACAGAATACAAAGGTGTCACAGGGAACATGGAACTACATGACAACCCTGCGGCATTTAGCAATTAACGTGAACTCAGTTTCAAAATGGGTGTCAGGCGAAACAGAATAAGGAATCTCAGTGTATTCCGTGTCTCCGAATCAGATAATTTTCTCATGCATTCACTATCGTGCGAATTTTCTATTTCTTCTTCTTATTGAAACTACGGGATATCTTTCACTCAAGCTTTAAAAGTATCGTAATAGCCGATCTCACTGCTGTAGGCAGCTTGGTTGCGTGGATGCTAGGCTTGTGCATACGTTAATGAAATTGTATAAAGTATATCAATCGCTGGTGCAACCGAGACTTGTTCCAACTGCAAAGAATCGTTTTGATTGCCCTATAATCACTTTTATTGCCCTATAATCATTTTTATTGCATACAACGTACTCTCGTCTCTTGTTGACAGTAACTGTAAGAGGACTGAGAAAGTGAACTCACACAGCTGTGTCTCACACCCTTGGAATTAGAGACAGCTAGCGACTCTCGCCACTCCCTGAACTCAAATCAATCGTACAGTGATAAGCTCAGTGCAGGGGGTGAGTTTGCACTAGTGACCATGTAATATTTTGATCAGCAAGCTATCTTATCACTATTGGTCAGGCTTAAAGCACATCTCTACGCTGTACTCTTCTTCTTAGGTTGGTTACTGACGGTCTTCCAAAGTCCCATTTCACCCACATTTTCCTGGTTATAGTTAACTTGTCTCGTTGTAATAAACTAACCAGAAAGCGCTCAGAATCCATCTTTAACTAGCCACTGTCATGAAAGTAGGAACCATATGAAATATATAGGAAATACAGCTATAGAACTGATTTAACATTAGCTCAGCAAATAAGCGTCTTTCTCCTTTTCCTTTCTACCAAGCAGATAAATTCTGAACCCGGAAAAGGAGAGCTGAACCAACTGAATATCGCATTCAGATTAAACCAGGGGTGGAATTAAACACCTCTAATACTTACTCTTTTGAGCATCATTCCTCAAAAATCGCATCTCAATGACAAAAATGTAGAAATAAGGCCAGCATTTACCAAAAAGTAAGGCTATAGGCTTACTATTTTCACCTAAAATCACAGTTTTTCGCAATTTTTCCTTTTCCAATTCCAAGCAAAAGGGGCCGAGAATGGCGAATTTATACCGAAAAGAAAGGCTATAGGATTACCATTTTCACCTCAAATCAAGGTTTTTCACAATTTGGACATTTTCAAATCAACGCAAAACTGGTCGAGATTTGGCCAATTTCCACCAAAAACTAAGGCTATAGGCTTACCACTTTCACCAAAATTTATAGTTTTTCACAATGTTCCCTTTTCCAATTTAGTGCAAAAACTATCGAAAAATGACCAATTTAAACCAAAAAGTAAGGCTATAGGCTTACCATTTTCACCTCAAATCACAGTTTTTCACAATTTGCCCATTTCCTATTGAAGGATAAAATGTTCCAAAAATGGGCCATTTTTTACCGAAAAGTAAGGCTATAGGCTTACCATTTTCACCTCAAATCAAAGTTTTTCACAATTTGCCAACTTCCAATTCAAGGATAAAATGTTCCAAAAATGGCCCATTTTTACCGAAAAGTAAGGCTATAGGCTTACCATTTTCACCTCAAATCACAGTTTTTCACAATTTGCCCATTTCCTATTGAAGGATGAAATGTTCCAAAAATGGGCCATTTTTTACCGAAAAGTAAGGCTATAGGCTTACCACTTTCACCAAAATTTATAGTTTTTCACAATGTTCCCTTTTCCAATTTAGTGCAAAAACTATCGAAAAATGACCAATTTAAACCAAAAAGTAAGGCTATAGGCTTACCATTTTCACCTCAAATCACAATTTTTCACAATTTGCCCAATTCCTATTGAAGGATAAAATGTTCCAAGAATGGCCCATTTTTACTGAAAAGTAAGGCTATAGGCCTACTATTTTCACCTCAAGTCACAGTTTTTCACAATTTGCCCATTTCCTATTGAAGGATAAAATGTTCCAAAAATGGCCCATTTTTACCGAAAAGTAAGGCTATAGGCTTACCATTTTCACCTCAAATCACAGTTTTTCATAATTTTCCAATTTCCAATTCAAGGTTAAAATGTTCCTAGAATGGCCAATTTTTACCGAAAAGTAAGGCTATAGGCTTACCATTTTCACCTCAAATCACAGTTTCTCACAATTTGCCCATTTCCTATTGAAGGATAAAATGTTCTAAAAATGGGCCAATTTTTACCGAAAAGTAAGGCTATAGGCTTACCATTTTAACCTAAAATCGTAGTTTTTGACAATTTGCCCATTTCCTATTGAAGGATGAAATGTTCCAAAAATGGGCCATTTTTTACCGAAAAGTAAGGCTATAGGCTTACCATTTTCACCTCAAATCAAAGTTTTTCACAATTTGCCCATTTCCAATTCAAGGATAAAATGTTCCAAAAATGGCCAATTTTTACCGAAAAGTAAGGCTATAGGCTTACCATTTTCACCTCAAATCACAGTTTTTCACAATTTGCCCATGTCCTATTGAAGGATAAAATGTTCCAAAAATGGGCCATTTTTTACCGAAAAGTAAGGCTATAGGCTTACCATTTTCACCTCAAATCACAGTTTTTTAAAATTTGCCCATATCCGATTCAAGAATAAAATGTTCCAAAAATGGCCCATTTTTACCAAAAAGTAAGGCTATAGGCTTACCATTTTCACCTCAAATCACAGTTTTTCACAATTTGCCCATTTCCTATTGAAGGATGAAATATTCCAAAAATGGGCTATTTTTTACCGAAAAGTAAGGCTATAGGCTTACCATTTTCACCTAAAATCACAGTTTTTCACAACTTGCCCATTTCCAATTCAAGGATAAAATGTTCCAAAAATGGCCCATTTTTACCGAAAAGTAAGGCTATAGGCTTACCATTTTCACCTCAAATCGTAGTTTTTCACAGCTTCCCAATTTCCAATTCAAGGATAAAATGTTCAAAAAATGGGCCAGATTTTACCGAAAAGTAAGGCTATAGGCTTACCATTTTCACCTCAAATCACAGTTTTTCACAATTTGCCCATTTCCTATTGAAGGATGAAATGTTCCAAAAATGGGCCATTTTTTACCGAAAAGTAAGGCTATAGGCTTACCATTTTCACCTCAAATCACAGTTTTTCACAACTTGCCCATTTCCAATTCAAGGATAGAATGTTCCAAAAATGGCCCATTTTTACCGAAAAGTAAGGCTATAGGCTTACCATTTTCATCTCAAATCACAGTTTTTCAAAATTTGCCCATTTCCAATTCAAGGATAAAATGTTCCAAAAATGGCCAATTTTTACCGAAAAGTAAGGCTATAAGCTTACCATTTTCACCAAAAATCACAGTTTTTCAAAATTTGCCCATTTCCAATTCAAGGATAAAATGTTCCAAAAATGGCCAATTTTTACCGAAAAGTAAGGCTATAGGCTTACCATTTTCACCTAAAATCACAGTTTTTCACAATTTGCCCATTTCCTATTGAAGGATAAAATGTTCCAAAAATGGGCCAATTTTTACCGAAAAGTAAGGCTATAGGCTTACCATTTTCACCTAAAATCACAGTTTTTCACAATTTGCCCATTTCTTATTGAAGGATAAAATGTTCCAAAAATGGGCCATTTTTACTGAAAAGTAAGGCTATAGGCTTACCATTTTCACCTAAAATCACAGTTTTTCACAATTTGCCCATTTCCTATTGAAAGATAAAATGTTCCAAAAATGGCCAATTTTTACTGAAAAGTAAGGCTATAGGCTTACCATTTTCACCTCAAATCACAGTTTTTCACAATTTGCCCATTTCCTATTGAAGGATAAAATGTTCCAAGAATGGCCCATTTATACCAAAAAGTAAGGCTATAGGCTTACCATTTTCACCTAAAATCACAGTTTTTCACAATTTGCCCATTTCCTATTGAAGGATAAAAAGTTCCAAAAATGGGCCATTTTTTACCGAAAAGTAAGGCTATAGGCTTACCATTTTCACCTAAAATCACAGTTTTTCAAAATTTACCCATTTCCAATTCAAGGATTAAATGTTCCAAAAATGGCCAATTTTTACCGAAAAGTAAGGCTATAAGCTTACCATTTTCACCTAAAATCACAGTTTTTCACAATGTGCCCATTTCCTATTGAAGGATAAAATGTTCCAAAAATGGCCAATTTTTACTGAAAAGTAAGGCTATAGGCTTACAATTTTCACCTCAAATCAGAGTTTTTCAAAATTTACCCATTTCCAATTCAAGGATAAAATGTTCCAAAAATGGCCAATTTTTACCGAAAAGTAAGGCTATAAGCTTACCATTTTCACCTAAAATCACAGTTTTTCACAATGTGCCCATTTCCTATTGAAGGATAAAATGTTCCAAGAATGGCCCATTTATACCAAAAAGTAAGGCTATAGGCTTACCATTTTCACCTAAAATCACAGTTTTTCACAATTTGCCCATTTCCTATTGAAGGATAAAAAGTTCCAAAAATGGGCCATTTTTTACCGAAAAGTAAGGCTATAGGCTTACCATTTTCACCTCAAATCACAGTTTTTCAAAATTTACCCATTTCCAATTCAAGGATAAAATGTTCCAAAAATGGCCAATTTTTACCGAAAAGTAAGGCTATAAGCTTACCATTTTCACCTAAAATCACAGTTTTTCACAATGTGCCCATTTCCTATTGAAGGATAAAATGTTCCAAAAATGGGCCATTTTTTACTGAAAAGTAAGGCTATAGGCTTACCATTTTCACCTCAAATCACAGTTTTTTAAAATTTGCCCATATCCGATTCAAGAATAAAATGTTCCAAAAATGGGCCATTTTTTACCGAAAAGTAAGGCTATAGGCTTACCATTTTCACCTCAAATCACAGTTTTTCACAATTTGCCCATTTCCTATTGAAGGATAAAATGTTCCAAAAATGGCCCATTTTTTACTGAAAAGTAAGGCTATAGGCTTACCATTTTCACCTCAAATCACAGTTTTTTAAAATTTGCCCATATCCGATTCAAGAATAAAATGTTCCAAAAATGGCCCATTTTTACCAAAAAGTAAGGCTATAGGCTTACCATTTTCACCTCAAATCACAGTTTTTCACAATTTGCCCATTTCCTATTGAAGGATGAAATATTCCAAAAATGGGCCATTTTTTACCGAAAAGTAAGGCTATAGGCTTACCATTTTCACCTAAAATCACAGTTTTTCACAACTTGCCCATTTCCAATTCAAGGATAAAATGTTCCAAAAATGGCCCATTTTTACCGAAAAGTAAGGCTATAGGCTTACCATTTTCACCTCAAATCGTAGTTTTTCACAGCTTCCCAATTTCCAATTCAAGGATAAAATGTTCCAAAAATGAGCCAGATTTTACCGAAAAGTAAGGCTATAGGCTTACCATTTTCACCTCAAATCACAGTTTTTCACAATTTGCCCATTTCCTATTGAAGGATGAAATGTTCCAAAAATGGGCCATTTTTTACCGAAAAGTAAGGCTATAGGCTTACCATTTTCACCTCAAATCACAGTTTTTCACAACTTGCCCATTTCCAATTCAAGGATAGAATGTTCCAAACATGGCCCATTTTTACCGAAAAGTAAGGCTATAGGCTTACCATTTTCATCTCAAATCACAGTTTTTCAAAATTTGCCCATTTCCAATTCAAGGATAAAATGTTCCAAAAATGGCCAATTTTTACCGAAAAGTAAGGCTATAAGCTTACCATTTTCACCTAAAATCACAGTTTTTCAAAATTTGCCCATTTCCAATTCAAGGATAAAATGTTCCAAAAATGGCCAATTTTTACTGAAAAGTAAGGCTATAGGCTTACCATTTTCACCTCAAATCACAGTTTCTCACAAGTTGCCCATTTCCTATTGAAGGATAAAATGTTCCAAGAATGGCCCATTTATACCAAAAAGTAAGGCTATAGGCTTACCATTTTCACCTAAAATCACAGTTTTTCACAATTTGCCCATTTCCTATTGAAGGATAAAAAGTTCCAAAAATGGGCCATTTTTTACCGAAAAGTAAGGCTATAGGCTTACCATTTTCACCTAAAATCACAGTTTTTCAAAATTTACCCATTTCCAATTCAAGGATAAAATGTTCCAAAAATGGCCAATTTTTACCGAAAAGTAAGGCTATAAGCTTACCATTTTCACCTCAAATCACAGTTTTTTAAAATTTGCCCATATCCGATTCAAGAATAAAATGTTCCAAAAATGGCCCATTTTTACCAAAAAGTAAGGCTATAGGCTTACCATTTTCACCTCAAATCACAGTTTTTCACAATTTGCCCATTTCCTATTGAAGGATGAAATATTCCAAAAATGGGCCATTTTTTACCGAAAAGTAAGGCTATAGGCTTACCATTTTCACCTAAAATCACAGTTTTTCACAACTTGCCCATTTCCAATTCAAGGATAAAATGTTCCAAAAATGGCCCATTTTTACCGAAAAGTAAGGCTATAGGCTTACCATTTTCACCTCAAATCGTAGTTTTTCACAGCTTCCCAATTTCCAATTCAAGGATAAAATGTTCCAAAAATGAGCCAGATTTTACCGAAAAGTAAGGCTATAGGCTTACCATTTTCACCTCAAATCACAGTTTTTCACAATTTGCCCATTTCCTATTGAAGGATGAAATGTTCCAAAAATGGGCCATTTTTTACCGAAAAGTAAGGCTATAGGCTTACCATTTTCACCTCAAATCACAGTTTTTCACAACTTGCCCATTTCCAATTCAAGGATAGAATGTTCCAAACATGGCCCATTTTTACCGAAAAGTAAGGCTATAGGCTTACCATTTTCATCTCAAATCACAGTTTTTCAAAATTTGCCCATTTCCAATTCAAGGATAAAATGTTCCAAAAATGGCCAATTTTTACCGAAAAGTAAGGCTATAAGCTTACCATTTTCACCTAAAATCACAGTTTTTCAAAATTTGCCCATTTCCAATTCAAGGATAAAATGTTCCAAAAATGGCCAATTTTTACTGAAAAGTAAGGCTATAGGCTTACCATTTTCACCTCAAATCACAGTTTCTCACAAGTTGCCCATTTCCTATTGAAGGATAAAATGTTCCAAGAATGGCCCATTTATACCAAAAAGTAAGGCTATAGGCTTACCATTTTCACCTAAAATCACAGTTTTTCACAATTTGCCCATTTCCTATTGAAGGATAAAAAGTTCCAAAAATGGGCCATTTTTTACCGAAAAGTAAGGCTATAGGCTTACCATTTTCACCTAAAATCACAGTTTTTCAAAATTTACCCATTTCCAATTCAAGGATAAAATGTTCCAAAAATGGCCAATTTTTACCGAAAAGTAAGGCTATAAGCTTACCATTTTCACCTAAAATCACAGTTTTTCACAATGTGCCCATTTCCTATTGAAGGATAAAATGTTCCAAAAATGGGCCATTTTTACTGAAAAGTAAGGCTATAGGCTTACCATTTTCACCTCAAATCACAGTTTTTGACAATTTGCCCATTTCCTATTGAAGGATGAAATGTTCAAAAAATGGGCCATTTTTTACCGAAAAGTAAGGCTATAGGCTTACCATTTTCACCTCAAATCACAGTTTTTCACAACTTGCCCATTTCCAATTCAAGGATAGAATGTTCCAAAAATGGCCCATTTTTACCGAAAAGTAAGGCTATAGGCTTACCATTTTCATCTCAAATCACAGTTTTTCAAAATTTGCCCATTTCCTATTGAAGGATAAAATGTTCCAAAAATGGCCAATTTTTACTGAAAAGTAAGGCTATAGGCTTACCATTTTCACCTAAAATCGTAGTTTTTGACAATTTGCCCATTTCCTATTGAAGGATGAAATGTTCCAAAAATGGGCCATTTTTTACCGAAAAGTAAGGCTATAGGCTTACCATTTTCACCTCAAATCAAAGTTTTTCACAATTTGCCAATTTCCAATTCAAGGATAAAATGTTCTAAGAATGGGCCAGATTTTACCGAAAAGTAAGGCTATAGGCTTACCATTTTCACCTAAAATCACAGTTTTTCACAATTTGCCCATTTCCTATTGAAGGATAAAATGTTCCAAAAATGGGCCAATTTTTACCGAAAAGTAAGGCTATAGGCTTACCATTTTCACCTAAAATCACAGTTTTTCACAATTTGCCCATTTCCAATTCAAGGATAAAATGTTCCAAAAATGGCCCATTTTTACCGAAAAGTAAGGCTATAGGCTTACCACTTTCACCAAAATTTATAGTTTTTCACAATGTTCCCTTATCCAATTTAGTGCAAAAAGTATCGAAAAATGACCAATTCATACCAAAAAGTAAGGCTTTAGGCCTACCATTTTCATCTCAAATCACAGTTTTTCAAAATTTGCCCATTTCCAATTCAAGGATAAAATGTTCCAAAAATGGCCAATTTTTACCGAAAAGTAAGGCTATAGGCTTACCATTTTCACCTAAAATCACAGTTTTTCACAATTTGCCCATTTCCTATTGAAGGATAAAATGTTCCGAAAATGGCCCATTTTTTACTGAAAAGTAAGGCTATAGGCTTACCATTTTCACCTCAAATCACAGTTTTTTAAAATTTGCCCATATCCGATTCAAGAATAAAATGTTCCAAAAATGGCCCATTTTTACCAAAAAGTAAGGCTATAGGCTTACCATTTTCACCTCAAATCACAGTTTTTCACAATTTGCCCATTTCCTATTGAAGGATGAAATATTCCAAAAATGGGCCATTTTTTACCGAAAAGTAAGGCTATAGGCTTACCATTTTCACCTAAAATCACAGTTTTTCACAACTTGCCCATTTCCAATTCAAGGATAAAATGTTCCAAAAATGGCCCATTTTTACCGAAAAGTAAGGCTATAGGCTTACCATTTTCACCTCAAATCGTAGTTTTTCACAGCTTCCCAATTTCCAATTCAAGGATAAAATGTTCCAAAAATGGGCCAGATTTTACCGAAAAGTAAGGCTATAGGCTTACCATTTTCACCTCAAATCACAGTTTTTCACAATTTGCCCATTTCCTATTGAAGGATGAAATGTTCCAAAAATGGGCCATTTTTTACCGAAAAGTAAGGCTATAGGCTTACCATTTTCACCTCAAATCACAGTTTTTCACAACTTGCCCATTTCCAATTCAAGGATAGAATGTTCCAAACATGGCCCATTTTTACCGAAAAGTAAGGCTATAGGCTTACCATTTTCATCTCAAATCACAGTTTTTCAAAATTTGCCCATTTCCAATTCAAGGATAAAATGTTCCAAAAATGGCCAATTTTTACCGAAAAGTAAGGCTATAAGCTTACCATTTTCACCAAAAATCACAGTTTTTCAAAATTTGCCCATTTCCAATTCAAGGATAAAATGTTCCAAAAATGGCCAATTTTTACCGAAAAGTAAGGCTATAGGCTTACCATTTTCACCTAAAATCACAGTTTTTCACAATTTGCCCATTTCCTATTGAAGGATAAAATGTTCCAAAAATGGGCCATTTTTACCAAAAAGTAAGGCTATAGGCTTACCATTTTCACCTAAAATCACAGTTTTTCAAAATTTGCCCATTTCCTATTGAAGGATAAAATGTTCCAAAAATGGCCAATTTTTACCGAAAAGTAAGGCTATAGGCTTACCATTTTCACCGCAAATCACACTTTTTCACAATCTGCCCATTTCCTATTGAAAGATAAAATGTTCCAAAAATGGCCAATTTTTACTGAAAAGTAAGGCTATAGGCTTACCATTTTCACCTCAAATCACAGTTTCTCACAATTTGCCCATTTCCCATTGAAGGATAAAATGTTCCAAGAATGGCCCATTTATACCAAAAAGTAAGGCTATAGGCTTACCATTTTCACCTAAAATCACAGTTTTTCACAATTTGCCCATTTCCTATTGAAGGATAAAATGTTCCAAAAAGGGGCCATTTTTACTGAAAAGTAAGGCTATAGGCTTACCATTTTCACCGCAAATCACACTTTTTCACAATCTGCCCATTTCCTATTGAAAGATAAAATGTTCCAAAAATGGCCAATTTTTACTGAAAAGTAAGGCTATAGGCTTACCATTTTCACCTCAAATCACAGTTTCTCACAATTTGCCCATTTCCCATTGAAGGATAAAATGTTCCAAGAATGGCCCATTTATACCAAAAAGTAAGGCTATAGGCTTACCATTTTCACCTAAAATCACAGTTTTTCACAATTTGCCCATTTCCTATTAAAGGATAAAAAGTTCCAAAAATGGGCCATTTTTTACCGAAAAGTAAGTATATAGGCTTACCATTTTCACCTCAAATCACAGTTTTTCAAAATTTACCCATTTCCAATTCAAGGATAAAATGTTCCAAAAATGGCCAATTTTTACCGAAAAGTAAGGCTATAAGCTTACCATTTTCACCTAAAATCACAGTTTTTCACAATTTGCCCATTTCCTATTGAAGGATAAAATGTTCCAAAAATGGCCAATTTTTACCGAAAAGTAAGGCTATAGGATTACCATTTTCACCTAAAATCACAGTTTTTCACAATTTGCCCATTTCCTATTGAAGGATAAAATGTTCCAAAAATGGCCCATTTTTTACTGAAAAGTAAGGCTATAGGCTTACCATTTTCACCTCAAATCACAGTTTTTTAAAATTTGCCCATATCCGATTCAAGAATAAAATGTTCCAAAAATGGCCAATTTTTACCGAAAAGTAAGGCTATAGGCTTACCATTTTCACCTAAAATCACAGTTTTTCACAATTTGCCCATTTCCAATTCAAGGATAAAATGTTCCAAAAATGGCCCATTTTTACCGAAAAGTAAGGCTATAGGCTTACCACTTTCACCAAAATTTATAGTTTTTCACAATGTTTCCTTATCCAATTTAGTGCAAAAAGTATCGAAAAATGACCAATTCATACCAAAAAGTAAGGCTTTAGGCCTACCATTTTCATCTCAAATCACAGTTTTTCAAAATTTGCCCATTTCCAATTCAAGGATAAAATGTTCCAAAAATGGCCAATTTTTACCGAAAAGTAAGGCTATAGGCTTACCATTTTCACCTAAAATCACAGTTTTTCACAATTTGCCCATTTCCTATTGAAGGATAAAATGTTCCAAAAATGGCCCATTTTTTACTGAAAAGTAAGGCTATAGGCTTACCATTTTCACCTCAAATCACAGTTTTTTAAAATTTGCCCATATCCGATTCAAGAATAAAATGTTCCAAAAATGGCCCATTTTTACCAAAAAGTAAGGCTATAGGCTTACCATTTTCACCTCAAATCACAGTTTTTCACAATTTGCCCATTTCCTATTGAAGGATGAAATATTCCAAAAATGGGCCATTTTTTACCGAAAAGTAAGGCAATAGGCTTACCATTTTCACCTCAAATCACAGTTTCTCACAATTTGCCCATTTCCTATTGAAGGATAAAATGTTCTAAAAATGGGCCAATTTTTACCGAAAAGTAAGGCTATAGGCTTACCATTTTAACCTAAAATCGTAGTTTTTGACAATTTGCCCATTTCCTATTGAAGGATGAAATGTTCCAAAAATGGGCCATTTTTTACCGAAAAGTAAGGCTATAGGCTTACCATTTTAACCTAAAATCGTAGTTTTTGACAATTTGCCCATTTCCTATTGAAGGATGAAATGTTCCAAAAATGGGCCATTTTTTACCGAAAAGTAAGGCTATAGGCTTACCATTTTCACCTCAAATCAAAGTTTTTCACAATTTGCCCATTTCCAATTCAAGGATAAAATGTTCCAAAAATGGCCAATTTTTACCGAAAAGTAAGGCTATAGGCTTACCATTTTCACCTCAAATCACAGTTTTTCACAATTTGCCCATGTCCTATTGAAGGATAAAATGTTCCAAAAATGGGCCATTTTTTACCGAAAAGTAAGGCTATAGGCTTACCATTTTCACCTCAAATCACAGTTTTTTAAAATTTGCCCATATCCGATTCAAGAATAAAATGTTCCAAAAATGGCCCATTTTTACCAAAAAGTAAGGCTATAGGCTTACCATTTTCACCTCAAATCACAGTTTTTCACAATTTGCCCATTTCCTATTGAAGGATGAAATATTCCAAAAATGGGCTATTTTTTACCGAAAAGTAAGGCTATAGGCTTACCATTTTCACCTAAAATCACAGTTTTTCACAACTTGCCCATTTCCAATTCAAGGATAAAATGTTCCAAAAATGGCCCATTTTTACCGAAAAGTAAGGCTATAGGCTTACCATTTTCACCTCAAATCGTAGTTTTTCACAGCTTCCCAATTTCCAATTCAAGGATAAAATGTTCAAAAAATGGGCCAGATTTTACCGAAAAGTAAGGCTATAGGCTTACCATTTTCACCTCAAATCACAGTTTTTCACAATTTGCCCATTTCCTATTGAAGGATGAAATGTTCCAAAAATGGGCCATTTTTTACCGAAAAGTAAGGCTATAGGCTTACCATTTTCACCTCAAATCACAGTTTTTCACAACTTGCCCATTTCCAATTCAAGGATAGAATGTTCCAAAAATGGCCCATTTTTACCGAAAAGTAAGGCTATAGGCTTACCATTTTCATCTCAAATCACAGTTTTTCAAAATTTGCCCATTTCCAATTCAAGGATAAAATGTTCCAAAAATGGCCAATTTTTACCGAAAAGTAAGGCTATAAGCTTACCATTTTCACCAAAAATCACAGTTTTTCAAAATTTGCCCATTTCCAATTCAAGGATAAAATGTTCCAAAAATGGCCAATTTTTACCGAAAAGTAAGGCTATAGGCTTACCATTTTCACCTAAAATCACAGTTTTTCACAATTTGCCCATTTCCTATTGAAGGATAAAATGTTCCAAAAATGGGCCAATTTTTACCGAAAAGTAAGGCTATAGGCTTACCATTTTCACCTAAAATCACAGTTTTTCACAATTTGCCCATTTCTTATTGAAGGATAAAATGTTCCAAAAATGGGCCATTTTTACTGAAAAGTAAGGCTATAGGCTTACCATTTTCACCTAAAATCACAGTTTTTCACAATTTGCCCATTTCCTATTGAAAGATAAAATGTTCCAAAAATGGCCAATTTTTACTGAAAAGTAAGGCTATAGGCTTACCATTTTCACCTCAAATCACAGTTTTTCACAATTTGCCCATTTCCTATTGAAGGATAAAATGTTCCAAGAATGGCCCATTTATACCAAAAAGTAAGGCTATAGGCTTACCATTTTCACCTAAAATCACAGTTTTTCACAATTTGCCCATTTCCTATTGAAGGATAAAAAGTTCCAAAAATGGGCCATTTTTTACCGAAAAGTAAGGCTATAGGCTTACCATTTTCACCTAAAATCACAGTTTTTCAAAATTTACCCATTTCCAATTCAAGGATGAAATGTTCCAAAAATGGCCAATTTTTACCGAAAAGTAAGGCTATAAGCTTACCATTTTCACCTAAAATCACAGTTTTTCACAATGTGCCCATTTCCTATTGAAGGATAAAATGTTCCAAAAATGGCCAATTTTTACTGAAAAGTAAGGCTATAGGCTTACAATTTTCACCTCAAATCAGAGTTTTTCAAAATTTACCCATTTCCAATTCAAGGATAAAATGTTCCAAAAATGGCCAATTTTTACCGAAAAGTAAGGCTATAAGCTTACCATTTTCACCTAAAATCACAGTTTTTCACAATGTGCCCATTTCCTATTGAAGGATAAAATGTTCCAAGAATGGCCCATTTATACCAAAAAGTAAGGCTATAGGCTTACCATTTTCACCTAAAATCACAGTTTTTCACAATTTGCCCATTTCCTATTGAAGGATAAAAAGTTCCAAAAATGGGCCATTTTTTACCGAAAAGTAAGGCTATAGGCTTACCATTTTCACCTCAAATCACAGTTTTTCAAAATTTACCCATTTCCAATTCAAGGATAAAATGTTCCAAAAATGGCCAATTTTTACCGAAAAGTAAGGCTATAAGCTTACCATTTTCACCTAAAATCACAGTTTTTCACAATGTGCCCATTTCCTATTGAAGGATAAAATGTTCCAAAAATGGGCCATTTTTTACTGAAAAGTAAGGCTATAGGCTTACCATTTTCACCTCAAATCACAGTTTTTTAAAATTTGCCCATATCCGATTCAAGAATAAAATGTTCCAAAAATGGGCCATTTTTTACCGAAAAGTAAGGCTATAGGCTTACCATTTTCACCTCAAATCACAGTTTTTCACAATTTGCCCATTTCCTATTGAAGGATAAAATGTTCCAAAAATGGCCCATTTTTTACTGAAAAGTAAGGCTATAGGCTTACCATTTTCACCTCAAATCACAGTTTTTTAAAATTTGCCCATATCCGATTCAAGAATAAAATGTTCCAAAAATGGCCCATTTTTACCAAAAAGTAAGGCTATAGGCTTACCATTTTCACCTCAAATCACAGTTTTTCACAATTTGCCCATTTCCTATTGAAGGATGAAATATTCCAAAAATGGGCCATTTTTTACCGAAAAGTAAGGCTATAGGCTTACCATTTTCACCTAAAATCACAGTTTTTCACAACTTGCCCATTTCCAATTCAAGGATAAAATGTTCCAAAAATGGCCCATTTTTACCGAAAAGTAAGGCTATAGGCTTACCATTTTCACCTCAAATCGTAGTTTTTCACAGCTTCCCAATTTCCAATTCAAGGATAAAATGTTCCAAAAATGAGCCAGATTTTACCGAAAAGTAAGGCTATAGGCTTACCATTTTCACCTCAAATCACAGTTTTTCACAATTTGCCCATTTCCTATTGAAGGATGAAATGTTCCAAAAATGGGCCATTTTTTACCGAAAAGTAAGGCTATAGGCTTACCATTTTCACCTCAAATCACAGTTTTTCACAACTTGCCCATTTCCAATTCAAGGATAGAATGTTCCAAACATGGCCCATTTTTACCGAAAAGTAAGGCTATAGGCTTACCATTTTCATCTCAAATCACAGTTTTTCAAAATTTGCCCATTTCCAATTCAAGGATAAAATGTTCCAAAAATGGCCAATTTTTACCGAAAAGTAAGGCTATAAGCTTACCATTTTCACCTAAAATCACAGTTTTTCAAAATTTGCCCATTTCCAATTCAAGGATAAAATGTTCCAAAAATGGCCAATTTTTACTGAAAAGTAAGGCTATAGGCTTACCATTTTCACCTCAAATCACAGTTTCTCACAAGTTGCCCATTTCCTATTGAAGGATAAAATGTTCCAAGAATGGCCCATTTATACCAAAAAGTAAGGCTATAGGCTTACCATTTTCACCTAAAATCACAGTTTTTCACAATTTGCCCATTTCCTATTGAAGGATAAAAAGTTCCAAAAATGGGCCATTTTTTACCGAAAAGTAAGGCTATAGGCTTACCATTTTCACCTAAAATCACAGTTTTTCAAAATTTACCCATTTCCAATTCAAGGATAAAATGTTCCAAAAATGGCCAATTTTTACCGAAAAGTAAGGCTATAAGCTTACCATTTTCACCTAAAATCACAGTTTTTCACAATGTGCCCATTTCCTATTGAAGGATAAAATGTTCCAAAAATGGGCCATTTTTACTGAAAAGTAAGGCTATAGGCTTACCATTTTCACCTCAAATCACAGTTTTTGACAATTTGCCCATTTCCTATTGAAGGATGAAATGTTCAAAAAATGGGCCATTTTTTACCGAAAAGTAAGGCTATAGGCTTACCATTTTCACCTCAAATCACAGTTTTTCACAACTTGCCCATTTCCAATTCAAGGATAGAATGTTCCAAAAATGGCCCATTTTTACCGAAAAGTAAGGCTATAGGCTTACCATTTTCATCTCAAATCACAGTTTTTCAAAATTTGCCCATTTCCAATTCAAGGATAAAATGTTCCAAAAATGGCCAATTTTTACCGAAAAGTAAGGCTATAAGCTTACCATTTTCACCTAGAATCACAGTTTTTCAAAATTTGCCCATTTCCTATTGAAGGATAAAATGTTCCAAAAATGGCCAATTTTTACTGAAAAGTAAGGCTATAGGCTTACCATTTTCACCTAAAATCGTAGTTTTTGACAATTTGCCCATTTCCTATTGAAGGATGAAATGTTCCAAAAATGGGCCATTTTTTACCGAAAAGTAAGGCTATAGGCTTACCATTTTCACCTCAAATCAAAGTTTTTCACAATTTGCCAATTTCCAATTCAAGGATAAAATGTTCTAAGAATGGGCCAGATTTTACCGAAAAGTAAGGCTATAGGCTTACCATTTTCACCTAAAATCACAGTTTTTCACAATTTGCCCATTTCCTATTGAAGGATAAAATGTTCCAAAAATGGGCCAATTTTTACCGAAAAGTAAGGCTATAGGCTTACCATTTTCACCTAAAATCACAGTTTTTCACAATTTGCCCATTTCCAATTCAAGGATAAAATGTTCCAAAAATGGCCCATTTTTACCGAAAAGTAAGGCTATAGGCTTACCACTTTCACCAAAATTTATAGTTTTTCACAATGTTCCCTTATCCAATTTAGTGCAAAAAGTATCGAAAAATGACCAATTCATACCAAAAAGTAAGGCTTTAGGCCTACCATTTTCATCTCAAATCACAGTTTTTCAAAATTTGCCCATTTCCAATTCAAGGATAAAATGTTCCAAAAATGGCCAATTTTTACCGAAAAGTAAGGCTATAGGCTTACCATTTTCACCTAAAATCACAGTTTTTCACAATTTGCCCATTTCCTATTGAAGGATAAAATGTTCCGAAAATGGCCCATTTTTTACTGAAAAGTAAGGCTTTAGGCCTACCATTTTCATCTCAAATCACAGTTTTTCAAAATTTGCCCATTTCCAATTCAAGGATAAAATGTTCCAAAAATGGCCAATTTTTACCGAAAAGTAAGGCTATAGGCTTACCATTTTCACCTAAAATCACAGTTTTTCACAATTTGCCCATTTCCTATTGAAGGATGAAATATTCCAAAAATGGGCCATTTTTTACCGAAAAGTAAGGCTATAGGCTTACCATTTTCACCTAAAATCACAGTTTTTCACAATTTGCCCATTTCCTATTGAAGGATAAAATGTTCCGAAAATGGCCCATTTTTTACTGAAAAGTAAGGCTTTAGGCCTACCATTTTCATCTCAAATCACAGTTTTTCAAAATTTGCCCATTTCCAATTCAAGGATAAAATGTTCCAAAAATGGCCAATTTTTACCGAAAAGTAAGGCTATAGGCTTACCATTTTCACCTAAAATCACAGTTTTTCACAATTTGCCCATTTCCTATTGAAGGATGAAATATTCCAAAAATGGGCCATTTTTTACCGAAAAGTAAGGCTATAGGCTTACCATTTTCACCTAAAATCACAGTTTTTCACAACTTGCCCATTTCCAATTCAAGGATAAAATGTTCCAAAAATGGCCCATTTTTACCGAAAAGTAAGGCTATAGGCTTACCATTTTCACCTCAAATCGTAGTTTTTCACAGCTTCCCAATTTCCAATTCAAGGATAAAATGTTCCAAAAATGGGCCAGATTTTACCGAAAAGTAAGGCTATAGGCTTACCATTTTCACCTCAAATCACAGTTTTTCACAATTTGCCCATTTCCTATTGAAGGATGAAATGTTCCAAAAATGGGCCATTTTTTACCGAAAAGTAAGGCTATAGGCTTACCATTTTCACCTCAAATCACAGTTTTTCACAACTTGCCCATTTCCAATTCAAGGATAGAATGTTCCAAACATGGCCCATTTTTACCGAAAAGTAAGGCTATAGGCTTACCATTTTCATCTCAAATCACAGTTTTTCAAAATTTGCCCATTTCCAATTCAAGGATAAAATGTTCCAAAAATGGCCAATTTTTACCGAAAAGTAAGGCTATAAGCTTACCATTTTCACCAAAAATCACAGTTTTTCAAAATTTGCCCATTTCCAATTCAAGGATAAAATGTTCCAAAAATGGCCAATTTTTACCGAAAAGTAAGGCTATAGGCTTACCATTTTCACCTAAAATCACAGTTTTTCACAATTTGCCCATTTCCTATTGAAGGATAAAATGTTCCAAAAATGGGCCATTTTTACCAAAAAGTAAGGCTATAGGCTTACCATTTTCACCTAAAATCACAGTTTTTCAAAATTTGCCCATTTCCTATTGAAGGATAAAATGTTCCAAAAATGGCCAATTTTTACAGAAAAGTAAGGCTATAGGCTTACCATTTTCACCTAAAATCACAGTTTTTCACAATTTGCCCATTTCCTATTGAAGGATAAAATGTTCCAAAAATGGGCCATTTTTACTGAAAAGTAAGGCTATAGGCTTACCATTTTCACCGCAAATCACACTTTTTCACAATTTGCCCATTTCCTATTGAAAGATAAAATGTTCCAAAAATGGCCAATTTTTACTGAAAAGTAAGGCTATAGGCTTACCATTTTCACCTCAAATCACAGTTTCTCACAATTTGCCCATTTCCTATTGAAGGATAAAATGTTCCAAGAATGGCCCATTTATACCAAAAAGTAAGGCTATAGGCTTACCATTTTCACCTAAAATCACAGTTTTTCACAATTTGCCCATTTCCTATTGAAGGATAAAGTGTTCCAAAAATGGGCCATTTTTTACCGAAAAGTAAGGCTATAGGCTTACCATTTTCACCTAAAATCACAGTTTTTCAAAATTTACCCATTTCCTATTGAAGGATAAAATGTTCCAAAAATGGCCAATTTTTACCGAAAAGTAAGGCTATAAGCTTACCATTTTCACATAAAATCACAGTTTTTCACAATTTGCCCAATTCCTATTGAAGGATAAAATGTTCCAAAAATGGCCCATTTTTACTGAAAAGTAAGGCTATAGGCTTACCATTTTCACCTCAAATCACAGTTTTTCACAATTTGCCCATTTCCTATTGAAGGATGAAATGTTCCAAAAATGGGCCATTTTTTACCGAAAAGTAAGGCTATAGGCTTACCATTTTCACCTCAAATCACAGTTTTTCACAACTTGCCCATTTCCAATTCAAGGATAAAATGTTCCAAAAATGGGCCATTTTTACCAAAAAGTAAGGCTATAGGCTTACCATTTTCACCTAAAATCACAGTTTTTCAAAATTTGCCCATTTCCTATTGAAGGATAAAATGTTCCAAAAATGGGCCAATTTTTACCGAAAAGTAAGGCTATAGGCTTACCATTTTCACCTAAAATCACAGTTTTTCACAATTTGCCCATTTCCTATTGAAGGATAAAATGTTCCAAAAAGGGGCCATTTTTACTGAAAAGTAAGGCTATAGGCTTACCATTTTCACCGCAAATCACACTTTTTCACAATCTGCCCATTTCCTATTGAAAGATAAAATGTTCCAAAAATGGCCAATTTTTACTGAAAAGTAAGGCTATAGGCTTACCATTTTCACCTCAAATCACAGTTTCTCACAATTTGCCCATTTCCCATTGAAGGATAAAATGTTCCAAGAATGGCCCATTTATACCAAAAAGTAAGGCTATAGGCTTACCATTTTCACCTAAAATCACAGTTTTTCACAATTTGCCCATTTCCTATTGAAGGATAAAATGTTCCAAAAAGGGGCCATTTTTACTGAAAAGTAAGGCTATAGGCTTACCATTTTCACCGCAAATCACACTTTTTCACAATCTGCCCATTTCCTATTGAAAGATAAAATGTTCCAAAAATGGCCAATTTTTACTGAAAAGTAAGGCTATAGGCTTACCATTTTCACCTCAAATCACAGTTTCTCACAATTTGCCCATTTCCCATTGAAGGATAAAATGTTCCAAGAATGGCCCATTTATACCAAAAAGTAAGGCTATAGGCTTACCATTTTCACCTAAAATCACAGTTTTTCACAATTTGCCCATTTCCTATTAAAGGATAAAAAGTTCCAAAAATGGGCCATTTTTTACCGAAAAGTAAGTATATAGGCTTACCATTTTCACCTCAAATCACAGTTTTTCAAAATTTACCCATTTCCAATTCAAGGATAAAATGTTCCAAAAATGGCCAATTTTTACCGAAAAGTAAGGCTATAAGCTTACCATTTTCACCTAAAATCACAGTTTTTCACAATTTGCCCATTTCCTATTGAAGGATAAAATGTTCCAAAAATGGCCAATTTTTACCGAAAAGTAAGGCTATAGGATTACCATTTTCACCTAAAATCACAGTTTTTCACAATTTGCCCATTTCCTATTGAAGGATAAAATGTTCCAAAAATGGCCCATTTTTTACTGAAAAGTAAGGCTATAGGCTTACCATTTTCACCTCAAATCACAGTTTTTTAAAATTTGCCCATATCCGATTCAAGAATAAAATGTTCCAAAAATGGCCAATTTTTACCGAAAAGTAAGGCTATAGGCTTACCATTTTCACCTAAAATCACAGTTTTTCACAATTTGCCCATTTCCAATTCAAGGATAAAATGTTCCAAAAATGGCCCATTTTTACCGAAAAGTAAGGCTATAGGCTTACCACTTTCACCAAAATTTATAGTTTTTCACAATGTTTCCTTATCCAATTTAGTGCAAAAAGTATCGAAAAATGACCAATTCATACCAAAAAGTAAGGCTTTAGGCCTACCATTTTCATCTCAAATCACAGTTTTTCAAAATTTGCCCATTTCCAATTCAAGGATAAAATGTTCCAAAAATGGCCAATTTTTACCGAAAAGTAAGGCTATAGGCTTACCATTTTCACCTAAAATCACAGTTTTTCACAATTTGCCCATTTCCTATTGAAGGATAAAATGTTCCAAAAATGGCCCATTTTTTACTGAAAAGTAAGGCTATAGGCTTACCATTTTCACCTCAAATCACAGTTTTTTAAAATTTGCCCATATCCGATTCAAGAATAAAATGTTCCAAAAATGGCCCATTTTTACCAAAAAGTAAGGCTATAGGCTTACCATTTTCACCTCAAATCACAGTTTTTCACAATTTGCCCATTTCCTATTGAAGGATGAAATATTCCAAAAATGGGCCATTTTTTACCGAAAAGTAAGGCTATAGGCTTACCATTTTCACCTAAAATCACAGTTTTTCACAACTTGCCCATTTCCAATTCAAGGATAAAATGTTCCAAAAATGGCCCATTTTTACCGAAAAGTAAGGCTATAGGCTTACCATTTTCACCTCAAATCGTAGTTTTTCACAGCTTCCCAATTTCCAATTAAAGGATAAAATGTTCCAAAAATGGGCCAGATTTTACCGAAAAGTAAGGCTATAGGCTTACCATTTTCACCTCAAATCACAGTTTTTCACAATTTGCCCATTTCCTATTGAAGGATGAAATGTTCCAAAAATGGGCCATTTTTTACCGAAAAGTAAGGCTATAGGCTTACCATTTTCACCTCAAATCACAGTTTTTCACAACTTGCCCATTTCCAATTCAAGGATAGAATGTTCCAAAAATGGCCCATTTTTACCGAAAAGTAAGGCTATAGGCTTACCATTTTCATCTCAAATCACAGTTTTTCAAAATTTGCCCATTTCCAATTCAAGGATAAAATGTTCCAAAAATGGCCAATTTTTACCGAAAAGTAAGGCTATAAGCTTACCATTTTCACCTAAAATCACAGTTTTTCAAAATTTGCCCATTTCCAATTCAAGGATAAAATGTTCCAAAAATGGCCAATTTTTACCGAAAAGTAAGGCTATAGGCTTACCATTTTCACCTAAAATCACAGTTTTTCACAATTTGCCCATTTCCTATTGAAGGATAAAATGTTCCAAAAATGGGCCATTTTTACCAAAAAGTAAGGCTATAGGCTTACCATTTTCACCTAAAATCACAGTTTTTCAAAATTTGCCCATTTCCTATTGAAGGATAAAATGTTCCAAAAATGGGCCAATTTTTACCGAAAAGTAAGGCTATAGGCTTACCATTTTCACCTAAAATCACAGTTTTTCACAATTTGCCCATTTCCTATTGAAGGATAAAAAGTTCCAAAAATGGGCCATTTTTTACCGAAAAGTAAGGCTATAGGCTTACCATTTTCACCTCAAATCACAGTTTTTCACAATTTGCCCATGTCCTATTGAAGGATAAAATGTTCCAAAAATGGGCCATTTTTTACCGAAAAGTAAGGCTATAGGCTTACCATTTTCACCTCAAATCACAGTTTTTCACAATTTGCCCATTTCCTATTGAAGGATGAAATGTTCCAAAAATGGGCCATTTTTTACCGAAAAGTAAGGCTATAGGCTTACCATTTTCACCTAAAATCACAGTTTTTCACAACTTGCCCATTTCCAATTCAAGGATAAAATGTTCCAAAAATGGCCCATTTTTACCGAAAAGTAAGGCTATAGGCTTACCATTTTCACCTCAAATCGTAGTTTTTCACAGCTTCCCAATTTCCAATTCAAGGATAAAATGTTCCAAAAATGGGCCAGATTTTACCGAAAAGTAAGGCTATAGGCTTACCATTTTCACCTCAAATCACAGTTTTTCACAATTTGCCCATTTCCTATTGAAGGATGAAATGTTCCAAAAATGGGCCATTTTTTACCGAAAAGTAAGGCTATAGGCTTACCATTTTCACCTCAAATCACAGTTTTTCACAACTTGCCCATTTCCAATTCAAGGATAGAATGTTCCAAACATGGCCCATTTTTACCGAAAAGTAAGGCTATAGGCTTACCATTTTCATCTCAAATCACAGTTTTTCACAATGTGCCCATTTCCTATTGAAGGATAAAATGTTCCAAAAATGGCCAATTTTTACTGAAAAGTAAGGCTATAGGCTTACCATTTTCACCTAAAATCGTAGTTTTTGACAATTTGCCCATTTCCTATTGAAGGATGAAATGTTCCAAAAATGGGCCATTTTTTACCGAAAAGTAAGGCTATAGGCTTACCATTTTCACCTCAAATCAAAGTTTTTCACAATTTGCCAATTTCCAATTCAAGGATAAAATGTTCCAAAAATGGGCCAGATTTTACCGAAAAGTAAGGCTATAGGCTTACCATTTTCACCTAAAATCAGTTTTTCACAATTTGCCCATTTCCTATTGAAGGATAAAATGTTCCAAAAATGGGCCAATTTTTACCGAAAAGTAAGGCTATAGGCTTACCATTTTCACCTAAAATCACAGTTTTTCACAATTTGCCCATTTCCAATTCAAGGATAAAATGTTCCAAAAATGGCCCATTTTTACCGAAAAGTAAGGCTATAGGCTTACCACTTTCACCAAAATTTATAGTTTTTCACAATGTTTCCTTATCCAATTTAGTGCAAAAAGTATCGAAAAATGACCAATTCATACCAAAAAGTAAGGCTTTAGGCCTACCATTTTCATCTCAAATCACAGTTTTTCAAAATTTGCCCATTTCCAATTCAAGGATAAAATGTTCCAAAAATGGCCAATTTTTACCGAAAAGTAAGGCTATAGGCTTACCATTTTCACCTAAAATCACAGTTTTTCACAATTTGCCCATTTCCAATTCAAGGATAAAATGTTCCAAAAATGGCCCATTTTTACCGAAAAGTAAGGCTATAGGCTTACCACTTTCACCAAAATTTATAGTTTTTCACAATGTTCCCTTATCCAATTTAGTGCAAAAAGTATCGAAAAATGACCAATTCATACCAAAAAGTAAGGCTTTAGGCCTACCATTTTCATCTCAAATCACAGTTTTTCAAAATTTGCCCATATCCGATTCAAGGATAAAATGTTCCAAAAATGGCCAATTTTTACCGAAAAGTAAGGCTATAGGCTTACCATTTTCACCTAAAATCACAGTTTTTCACAATTTGCCCATTTCCAATTCAAGGATAAAATGTTCCAAAAATGGCCCATTTTTACCGAAAAGTAAGGCTATAGGCTTACCACTTTCACCAAAATTTATAGTTTTTCAAAATGTTTCCTTATCCAATTTAGTGCAAAAAGTATCGAAAAATGACCAATTCATACCAAAAAGTAAGGCTTTAGGCCTACCATTTTCATCTCAAATCACAGTTTTTCAAAATTTGCCCATTTCCAATTCAAGGATAAAATGTTCCAAAAATGGCCAATTTTTACCGAAAAGTAAGGCTATAGGCTTACCATTTTCACCTAAAATCACAGTTTTTCACAATTTGCCCATTTCCTATTGAAGGATAAAATGTTCCAAAAATGGCCCATTTTTACTGAAAAGTAAGGCTATAGGCTTACCATTTTCACCTAAAATCACAGTTTTTCACAATTTGCCCATTTCCTATTGAAGGATAAAATGTTCCAAAAATGGGCCATTTTTACTGAAAAGTAAGGCTATAGGCTTACCATTTTCACCTAAAATCACAGTTTTTCACAATTTGCCCATTTCCTATTGAAGGATAAAGTGTTCCGAAAATGGGCCAATTTTTACCGGAAAGTAAGGCTATAGGCTTACCATTTTCACCTAAAATCACAGTTTTTCACAATTTGCCCATTTCCAATTCAAGGATAAAATGTTCCAAAAATGGCCCATTTTTACCGAAAAGTAAGGCTATAGGCTTACCATTTTCACCTCAAATCGTAGTTTTTCACAATTTGCCCATTTCCAATTCAAGGATGAAATGTTCTAAGAATGGGCCAGATTTTACCGAAAAGTAAGGCTATAGGCTTACCATTTTCACCTCAAATCACAGTTTTTCACAATTTGCCCATTTCCTATTGAAGGATGAAATGTTCCAAAAATGGGCCATTTTTTACCGAAAAGTAAGGCTATAGGCTTACCATTTTCACCGCAAATCACAGTTTTTCACAACTTGCCCATTTCCAATTCAGGGATAAAATGTTCCAAAAATGGCCCATTTTTACCGAAAAGTAAGGCTATAGGCTTACCATTTTCAACTAAAATCAGAGTTTTTCAAAATTTGCCCATTTCCAATTCAAGGATAAAATGTTCCAAAAATGGCCAATTTATACCAAAAAGTAAGGCTATAGGCTTACCATTTTCATCTAAAATCACAGTTTTTCAAAATTTGCCAATTTCCAATTCAAGGATAAAATGTTCCAAAAATGGCTTATTTTTACCGAAAAGTAAGGCTATAGGCTTACCATTTTCACCTAAGTTACATCTTTTCACATTTTTATTTACTCACTTTTCATGCAAGAAGTGTCGAAAAGTTACCAATTTATACGGAAAAGTAAGGCTAGAGGCTTACCATTTTCACCGAGAATAGCATGTACCCACATTATTCCCTTTTCAGTATCAATGCAAAAAGTTGGGAAATATGGCCATTTTTTACCAATAAGTAATGCTCTTGGCTTGAAATTAGTGGTAATCATTTTTGTTTTAATGATCAATTTCTTCTGACTGTCTTACTTATTTACATTACCTGCTTGCTTCTTTATTCACTTATTTTTTCGCTTTCTGATATTTTTGTATCTTTATTTAATTACTTATTCACTTACCTACGTATTTTCTTCCTTACGTACATGCTTACTTACTTTCCCAATAAGTTATAAATCGAATTGGAACGCAAGGTGCTACCCAAGTATAAATTGGCAGTTAGCACGAAAATGAGAAGTATATTTTTTGAAGCCCATAGCTAGCTTTCTGAAGTCTCAGCAGCTTTCGGCAGCTATGTTTTTTTTGAACGTCTATGGAACGTTTAATCGTTGTCTTCCTTTTCAGAATCCTACAAATTGCCTTCTTTAATACCCAAAATCACAGACCTGATGCTATCTTCATCTCCTTTTAACCCTTCTCCTTCCGCTGTTACGCTTAGCGCTTTGCTACACGCCACCATGGCCTTCCTTGACATACCAAAGTGAGAATAGCAAAAAAGATTTCAAAGCTTAATTGGAATGTTAGAGAAGGGATCGAGTATGAATTATGGCAGACGGATGACATTTACATTTGAATTTCATTTCCATTATGAATCATTAAGTTTTTATCAATGTTTGATGATTTTCTTGATAACAAGAAATTCGAAAGTTCATAGCATGTTCTAGGACCCTCGAAGTAGGCCCAATGCCGGTGTGATTTGCAGATATGATTCATGCCACTTTAATTACATCAGGAGGCACTTAAGTAGTTAGTTATTTCAACTCTGCACCACTTATTAAAATGAGGGGATGAGAGAACCGAACAGCAAGGTAGAGCAAAAAAGGAAACGCAGGCAATACGCAGAAAGAGCGAAGATGAGCTGTAGCATAAGCTGACAGAGAACGCAAGTAGAACGCAAGTAGGACGCAAGTAGAATGCAAGTAGAACGCAAGTAGAACGCAAGTAGAACGCAAGTAGAACACAGAAACGAACGCAGATTAAGGACGCAAGATGACTTAAGGTTTGTGACACGAAAATCTTGTTACTAGACTAGTCAGCATTCTTAAGCCCACAATTGATATATGGTGATATTTCTATGATCTAGATCTACGTGTGTCATCTACAAGCTTCAACTGCTACAATTTCAAACTACTGAAATTCTTTACAAAGATATTTTTTGAAAATAATTCGCAGTCCTGGTTTCATCCGAGTTGATTTTTCGACATGGGAAAACTTACCTCCTGTGTTAATGCAAATTTACAACAATTTCTGGTATTTCTTATCAGCGATCAAGGAGGCTCCGTAGATAATGTTATTGAATTATTGAAATAAGAAGACGTGTTGTTTCCAAGGTGTACATCACAAAGAAGCTTCACCCCCTGAGAATAGCGTTAATCTTACATATTTTACAGCAGCCCACTATGCTCTGCAGGGGCGATACAGTTGAAAAAATATTTGCAACTACCTTAAGCTATCCGTATCATGAGTTGATGTTAGCATGAATTTAAATCAAATCGAGGTTATATCAGTAGGAGGACGTTGCTAGGAGACTCTGGTCAGAATGGCCATCACATGTTCCCAGCTCATAAGGTGGATATAGCTGTTTGCTGCTTTTGATACGAAAACTGTGGCTCTGTCTTTCTGATAACACCAAAGCATGCCGCAGAGCACATTTGGAATTTCTGATTGGCCCCTTCACTGATGAAATTTGCGTCTTTGTCCTCTGCATCTTTGTCCGGACTGAGCTCCTTCCGAATAGACACACGTCGAATTGCGGACTGCTTCATTCTGTAATGAAGAAGCAAAAAGAATGATCGACCAAGCTCGGAGTGGGGAATCGAATTAGAACGTCCCCCAGGGCTGAAAAGGCTACGGAGAAGATTGGTGAACTCAACCCTACCCCTTCGTCACACAGAAATGGGTGCTTCTGGTCGCCTGCGATTCCATGCAAAAATACATACTTTGCAGATGACTGAATTACGTAATCCCTGCATCATCCCAAGAACGTGCAATTTGTGGAACGTCTTGCCTTCTTCTTCCTTTCCTGAATCCTACAACTTGCCATCTTTCAAATCTAAGACCAATTAACCTGATTTTATCCCCTTCTCCTACTTTATTCGTTCTTCCTTTGTCGGGGTTTGTATAGGCCGTCATGGCCTTCCCGTGCTCATGTTATTCCAACGAGATTTTTTAATAAAGTTAAAAGGAACGCTTGAAGCTTATTTGGATACGTCATTAACTGGATCCGGCCTTTACTGACACCTCCTTGACTTTGATTACAAAGGACTGAGACAAGATATTTAATGGATTGGGACACCAGCTTCTTGCCCTTGCGGGGTTAATCAAACTGGTCAATATAGTACCGCTTTTGGAGTCCAAAAGGAAATTATGGCTTGATGCTGGGGGCTTCTATCAAAATCCAAAGTTCAATATGTCTGTGGCTTAACGCTACGGTCACATGATAGAAAGGTGAATGGTCAGTAAAGGAAGGCATTTAATTGCAGGAATATATTCCGGATCACTCTAGAGCTATTGAATTGTACATGAACGGGTGAAAAATTGAAAGTCTAAGGTCAAACTGCTGTCTGTATTACGTATTGCATGAGTTCATTCGCAAGACTTAAGTCACGTCCCATGCACGAGACGAGCATTGGACAGGAAATGATCGGGGAGTTGCCATCTTAAGTCAGGGTATTGCAAAGTAGGGTATCTTTTCCTAGCCATGTCTTACACCTAGACTCGCACAGGATTCCCATGAACTGCCGGTTGGAGAGTAATAGAGAGATTGGCATAGATAGATAGATGGATAGATAGATAGATAGATAGATAGATAGATAGATAGATAGATAGATAGATAGATAGATAGATAGATAGATAGATAGATAGATAGATAGATAGATAGATAGATAGATAGATGGATAAATATATACATATATTTAAGCCTATGATAACGATAATGATAATAATAATAATAGTAATTTCAATTATTTTAGGACGGTAACCCATTCGGCAGTGCTGGTTTACAAGGGTCCGTCCATATACAAACTAACTCAACAAAATGGCTATGTAAGAATTAAGAATCAAATTTTCATCAATAATAGAAATCTCAAAGCAAGGTGAAGCAAAAAAATAGAACTGAAAGGAAATTATTTAAGCAGCTACTTTAAAAGGTTTTAATGATGGCACCTTTTTGCAGCAGCTGATAGGCCGTTCCAAATTTTTGCTACCTTAAAAAATCCATTTTGCCCACATATTGTCTTTTTTAAAGGCAGTATAAAATCACTTTGAGTGTCTCTTATAACAAGGACCCACCGTTTCTAAGAATATCACTCGAAACACCGTACAAACAACCCTTCTCAGGTGGCTAGCACGAGTGCAAAAGAATCTTCAAAGTTCCTTGGCAATGTCTCCGAATGCTCTAATTTACGCACATCGAAACACTCTTTTAAAATCTGCAATAGTTAATTCGGCGCAAATAGAATTTTTGCTGATCCCCTTTCCGCAAAACCAGCATTGCAAAAGGAACAATTTGGTACATTTCTTTTTGCTATGCAACTAATTTTCGAGGGAAAATTTTGAAAAGTGCAACTTACTGACATATTTTGATCACTGCCAAAATGAATGCGAGCAAGAAGACGAAGGCAAGGGAGAATCCAATGAACACAAGATTGCCCTTCGGTGTTTCCATCATCCAAACGAAAATATCCGCATCTCCTTCGTTGTTGAGAGCCGGAGGCAATGTCACGTTCTGGACGAGCGAGTCACTGATTGACTTCCTCTCCGTAGTATTAGAGGTGGGTGTTGCGAAGGAGCTCAATGAGTGCAAAGTATTTGATGTAAGAAATTGGAGGCTAGAAGATAATGGTTTTCTTGAGCTCTGTAGGACAGATGTTTGCGTTGGAGACGCAATGAAACGTAACGAAGGACGACTAGGATTGATAGTATGAGACGTTAAAGTAGACGGTTGGCGTAAATGCGTAAAATGTTTTGTCATCATTGTGGCAGATTTCGATGTTACCATTTCTAAACTCGATATCCAGGATGTAGCGATGGACCTTGATGAAGTCGGTTCTGGTGTCAAAATGCTCGGAAATGTTATCGCAAAAGATGTCGATGTAACAGAGCTCGATTTTGAAGAGACGAAATTTGAAATTGGCACTTCAGATTGCGATGAAGGTCTCGACAAGAGTACTCTAAGTTTCGACGAAGTCACGACCATTTCCAGTGTTGATACTGTTGTCTGAGAAGAAGACTTCGACATGAAAACTTCTCGATGCTGTGTCGATAGAAAAGATTGCAAAGCAGATTCAGGATTCTTCCGCTGTGTAAGGCTCCCTAGAGTAGACTTTGAAGGTGCTTTCGACTCTGGCACGGCTGTTGAATTGCAGAACTGCCCCATCCAGCCATTAAGACAGATGCGAGTTCCATTTCTGGAACAAACGTACTGGGAGAGACTGGCACTCGTGTTTGGAGCACAATACTGGTTGCACCCTGGTTCCCCATACCACCCTTGTCTACAGACACGTGTTCCATTTTTCGTGCACGTGAAATGACCATTCCGATCGCCATCTTGTGGCACACAATGAGTGAGACAAGTGGGAGGATTGTGCCAACCTCCACGGCAAACACGTTCTCCAGAGGCTTCACAGATGTAATGACCTGCGCTTGCATCGTTTTGACCTTTGCAGTATTGGTCACAGTTGGTGCCATAGTAGTAAAGGTCGCAGTAAACCCTAAGTTGAAAGGTCAAATTACTAGCTGGGTTCGACGGCCTTCGACCTATGCTGACCTCATTGTACTTTAGGGCTTGGCTACCGTTGATTGCTGCAGCAATTTCTTTTCTGAAAGAATGTTTGTCTACCAAGTCATCCAATGTGCTGTAGTCCTTGTCCCATATCTCCATGTAAACGGCAATATTCTGCAGAGAAGATGCAAACTCAAACGCAAAAGCCAAAGAAAAGGGAGGCAAGAAAGCCAGCTATGTATCTACCAGTGCATATGTCACATACATAGACAAGGCGAAGAATGTTGCAATTAAAATTATTCAAGGTGCAAGTACAACGAAGTCTTGTTGAATTTAAAAAGATAATCAAGGCTCTGCCTGTGAGTGCGCAAGCTACGAGCATTATTAGAATCTACTTACATACTACTTCAGGATTAACGAAGGTATGAGGAAATTCTCAATGAAAGCTACGAGCATTATTAGAATCTTCTTACGTGCTATTTCAGGATTAACAAAGGTATGAGGCAGTTTCTTAGATGAATCGAGTGAAGAAATTCTCAATTCGTAGAGCCCCTTTCAGCGTTTCAGTATAATGGAACTTCAGATGGAAAGCACAGCTTTATAACGAATTTCACCACTAGTGCCACACAGATTTGTCCAACAGTTGACTGCCGTTTAGCTGATGCCAACCTTCACTGATTTGTAATGATGTGTGTCTTTCTCCCTTGGATATGACCCTAATTATCATGGTGGCACTAGTAATAAAACTCATGATGCAATTTGCAACAAACACATTCTTCTTTGTCTTCTCCTACGTGTTTCTTCCTCAAGGTGGGATCAACTGTGTGGACACAATCCAGCATCAAGCCTACCTCTTGACGATCTTCATGAGGGTTTGGCTTGGCCTTTTACGGTTGGGCCCAATATCTGCCACCGAATACTTTGCGTCGCCTGTTACGACACACAGAGAATGCTCTGGTCCTATTCCACTCCAGGAACCATACAGATGACGTAGGAAACCTATCAATGAGAATAAATATATCAGTAGAATAAAAAGATTTGAAAACTCACCCCAGGCCAAGAATCTTTGCTTATTACAATCTCTTTAGGAATTCCAGTATTGACTGTTGCAAAATCTACCTTCTTCGCATTTCTATTGCTATCAACCGTGTTTTTATAATACCAGCATCCAGAAAGGTCATTCGGGTTGCCGTTAGAGGGCTTTATGCAGATTTTGAAATATAAGTTGCATGTTCCTAGCCAAGTAGCACCACAATAATTCGAGCTGTGGAATGCATAATTGCCTTTGTTATCAAAGGTTTTCAACTTGATGGCAATGGTCACTTTAGTCTCCACGGGAAGCTGCAAAAAATGAAGCAATGGCACTCATGAAAGTTCTGAAAAAAGCTCTTCAATTTGATTTATGGTATGCTAACATTATGAGCAGAGGTTTCGCCGGGCTTTCCCGACAGGGGGGCTAGATTATTAATTCACAGAATCTTTCACTTTGTAACTTTGGTCACAGACTTGACTTTTTTCCCTAATAGGGGGGGGGCTAGCGCACCCCGATTATGAGCCTCCCTGTTACCTCTTTAGTGCCACCCCGGACTGTCTTGTCTTTGTCCAGTTATTCAAGATTGACGTGAAATCAAGCTGATAAAGTATAATGCTTCAAATAACGCAGTGAATGAAAATGGGTGTCATAGTGATGATCATCACTACAGTATCATTCTCATTATCATCATTGTGATGATGATGATGATTGTGATTGTGATGATTATGATGGTGATGGTGATGACGATGACGATGGTGATGATGATGATGATGATGATGGTGATGATGATGATGGTGATGATGATGATGATGATGATGGTGATGATAATAATGATTATGATGATTTTGATGATGATGATGATGATGATGATGATGATGATGATGATGATGGTGATGATGGTGATGATGACGATGATGATGATGATGATGATGATGATGATGATGATGATGATGATGATGATAATGATGATGCTGATGGTGATGATGATGATAATGTTGATCTTGATAATGATGATAAAGATGATGATGATGATGTATACGACGATGATAATGATTGATGATGATGATAAAAGGTAATTATGATTGCAATGGTAAACATGATTAAAATGATTACGATGTTCAATAAAATGATTATATTCATCACTGAGCTGACAAGAACATACGAATACCAGTTGTTAAAAATTGATCTTTTGTGGGAATATCGAGATCCGATCCACGGTTGCCGAGAATACAGCAGCAAGTAACAATGTGAAATTGCTACCAATGCGGTCGAAATAGTTCTATTGTTCTATCACGAGTTGATATGCCCCTTTCCAAACAAAGCTGTATCGAAATTCGTCAAATTCTCGAATCAAATTTGCCCAGTTGCAAGAGAATTTTAAAGGAGTTCAGAGGACCAAGCAGCAGTGAATTTTCTAGTTAGTGAGGCAATTCTCTTGAAATATAGGCATTGCTATTATCGTTCCCATATTTCATAATGTAAAACAGAAATTCCTTACCAAAAAGATTGATAAGACGATCATAAAGCCAAAAGATGTATTCCAGTTTGCAAGCATGATTGTGTGTCTGCTGATGAGAAGAAAACGTAGGCATAACACAGAATGATTGTAGAGAAGACTGCGTCGATCAGTTTCACTTGGTCGTAAAGCGCCACAAGCTGGCCTTGACATGTTATACCGATGAAGAAATTGGTTAGCTAAATGACGGGTGAATCCGCTTGGCAAACAGTATTGCATAAATGCTGTCACATGATCAAGCTCAAGGGAGAGGAACTGTTACGAAATCTATGTTACTGTTGTCACAGAACAACGTCTATGTAGTCAATCAAAGGTTAGCCACTGTGTTCTTTGAGGTTAGGATACCTTTCGAAAGAACCCTTTGTGACCAGTAACTCTTTGTCTTCTGACCATGATTGAGAAAAGGCAGAATTTGATACTACTGGGGCTGGTACGGTACGATCTCTTGCCGCCCAAAAATATCTGAAGGGAAAGGTGTGCTGGGTTTGAAAGAGCACGTACGGGCCTCCACAGAAACTTTCCTTGGATTTAGATGACTGCTCAATCTTCCTGTCGCAATGGAAAGACAGGCAAGCTGCTGTGACATTAATGCAGCCAATAGCATGGCAAGGAGGACTTTCATAGCAAATATATTAAAATCCATGCTGTAAGCTCATGTCTACCTCAGCCTCTGACCAACTCTCAAATTCGTTGCAGTATCTCATTTATAGCCAAATATTTTTTCGTTTTTGCAACAAATCATTTGAGATTAGGCAGATCCTTCTGCTAAACCATAATGGCAAGTTGACGTAAAAGGCTGTTTTTGGGCCAAATTAATCTCCCCCGAGAGCAAAAAATCTGACCACAATTTAATCGAAGTGAGACATATTGCCAACGAATGCTCTTATTGACAGCGCAGTCTTTAGCAACAGCCCGAGTTGACTTACAGTAGTCGCCGAGTTTGCAATTATGATTTACGTTAAACCAACCGGTGCAATTCATCTCAACGATGAAGCGTAATTCTATTCAGTCCTCCACAACGCCAATGCGGGGTCAACTGTGCTAAGACATCCAGAATTCATTGCACGAGAGTGTTCATCTGTTTGATGCAGACAAAACGCATTCTTTCTCCCCAGACCCTCTCGGAATTCTCTCGGGTCTCTCCTTCTCTCTTCCACCTCTACATTACACAAATTTGCTGAAATCTGAATGCATTTTCCGAAGCCTCTTTTAAATTTTTACAAAGTTGTTTCCCAATTTTTGCAGGATGCTAGCTAGTAGCAAGACTTCTATCATTTAGAACAGTGTCTCGTAAATCGCCTCTATGCTTACTCGTTGTGCCTTATTGGTACTGCATAATTGACAAACTGTCACAGCTGAGTCTCAGATTTCCTCTCGTACCAGTATGCCAGTGTAAGCTGTTTCATGGTCGACTCTTTGGCGACTAAACTGGCTCCCGCAACCAGACTCGGCCTCGTGAGAAGGATGGTAGGGACACCCAGCAGAACTAAAAACAAGACATGTCAAAGGGCGGACGAGCTCCTACAGAGTCCGCGGTCATCCACTGCAGCCACCACTAGTGCTAACGTATTGACCCTGTCTTTCCTTGGAGCCCACTAGCGGTGGTCAAGAGTGGCTCCTGCAGCTTGGGCAACGCTGGAGTCCAACTTGTCGCCTAGGTTGGTGCAATGAAGAGGACAGTGCCCTGAAAACAAGACGGTAGAGTAGCAGTCTACGGGTGATGAGAAGTCATTGAATTAGTGAACGAAAAATGGCTTACTCCATTAGCCAGGAAATGGAATGCAAATAACTAATTGCTTCATTAAAATCTCTTCTATTTTGCACTGTATAATTTCCTGTAGATTTCGCAGCCGTTATATTTCTATATAATTATTATTGTATTATTATTATTTTCATTAAACGTGACACGCTAATCTAACAGGGTTTAGCCTAATTGCATAAACTCATTCCAGTTAGAGTGAATACCAAACCTTGGATTTCGGTTTACAAACTACTTTGAAGTTCACCTTAAATTTGTAGGACACTTGCTAAAAGCTTATGCAATCAGACTACACTTGAAGCTGCCTTTGTGCAGACCCAAGCATTCACTCACTCACAGCGATCTCGGGTAAGATGAGAGGGAAAATTGAGACAACAGGAAAAATCTTATGGAGTAAAATTTCATCCGATGGATTCAACACAACCGCGTGTTTTGAATCGAAAACCAAAAGTAATGCCAAAAATTCCATGTAGATTCACAAGCAGTGCTCATAACCACCAATTGTGTTGGAATCCAATAAACGATATGAACTAAGAACAGTTGTACAACAACAAACAAAATAAACAACAGAACAAAACACAGCACAAAAATAAACACGAAACTTTGAGCTTCATGTCATTAATAAGCACCTATATCTTACTTCTTGTATATTGCCATTTTCTTAAATCAGTTGGTAGATGGACGGCCCCTTGTAAACCAGCACTGCTGAATGGGCTACCATCCTAAAATGATTGAAATTTTTATAATTATCATCAACATCCCTATTTCTATTAACAAATGTAATGCACCAAGTGTTGCGTCCTTGTTTACAATGTTCTGCATGTTCAGGCGATCGAATGGAACTCTCGCACCAAAAGCTGGGCTCCAAAATCATGACCTTTGATCAAGAGGCAAAGTGGACACTTTGCTAGAGACACCAAAATTTTCATAAACATCGCTTTCCGATTTAAGGAGCCCTTGAACATATCGGTAAGGCAAACGATCGACTGTAAACTGCAAAGGCCGATCCAGGCTGTCTTCCTGAAAGGGGGCATCAGTTTCAAGTCTTACCGGGGGATCCACACAATCAAATGGTCCACACGTTTGAATGATTGAAGCACACATGTCAACTGAATAGAAACCTGGTCATGATGTCCCGTTTTTCAAAATTAATCGAATCGATTCTTGGTAAAAAGGTGTGGATTTTGCTGGAAAAGTCAGCATCTCGTGTCCGACCTTTTTACAGGGTGGAGAAAGAAAGACGATTCAAATAACAGTCTATAGATTGTATTCAATGGAGCAAGAGCTTGCGCGTTCAACCAATGCATGTCTCGCTCCTGAAAAGTACAAAGTATCAATGATTTTCAGCTTTGCACTTCTTTATCGATACAGCCATTTAAAGAGTGCAGAATTCACGTTGGATGAGCTGTTCTAATGAAGTGGAAGGAGACAACTAAATTGTTCCGTCTGTGAATTTTCACACCATCTCTTTCTTGAATGTGAACTTCGATCCGCTTAGATGCAAAGACGAGATGTGTCGTTGCCAGATTTATTAAGGCCAGCTCCTTACCTGAAGTTCGTGAATTTGCATGCTTTGCATCAAAGTGAAAAATCCATAATCATTGCAACAGCTCAAACTAAACAAATACACACAGGATTTTATGTTTGATGCTAAAACAGCGACGCAGCTGCAGACACGGGAGGCCTCCCTCCCCCTCCCCCATACCCCCTCCCCCCAGGCGAGAGTCCTGACTAAATTTCACCATCTTTGATGACAGTTATAATGCAATGACAAGAAAATGGCACGATTTTCATGGTTAAAACAACGCATCATTTGCCTTGCCTTGTTTAAGAGCCTGTATCCCATTAAGGTTTGCAGTAGTCTATTAGCCTTTAAATGCCTAAAGAAAACGTCTATAGAAGTTATGAACACATGTCTTGAACCGTTGAATCATAATCAAAACACTCGTAACAATAAACATGCTGCCCGAATACCGAGAGTTAGAACAGAGGCAGGGAAAAAGGCTTTTTGGTTCCAAGGTCCAAAATTGTATTATCAACTTCCCAGCAGCCTTCGCCAGTTAAACTCATTTCTTATCTTTAAAAAAGACCGACAAAAATTTATATGAACGAATAGAAATTAACATATGCTTTTTAATTATGACCAGTCGTACCTAATTATCATATTTCTTTGCTATAAAACTTGACTGTAATATACCATAGTTTTAGATACAGGGCCCTCGTTGGTAACAGCACTTCATGGGTGGAAGAGGTTACCCTGTGTAGACAGCCTTCGTTTTTTTTTATTTTATTTTTAGTCGTTGCTCAAGTCGCGCAATCCAGCCTGTACAACTACAGCATACACGACCCTGCATCCTCTCTTAATCAGGCATGACAGAGGTGGTCTTCATAGTGACTATCAGAAAGGTAGAGATAGACTTTTTAGACCAATTTAGAATTATTCGTATCAAGCGGTATCCTGCTCATTATTTTCCACGTCGCAACTCCGCGTTCTTCAAACATTCCTCCTTCTCAGCGTTCGTCTGTAGTGGTTTTAGGGACCGCAGGGCCCGGGGCCGAGATCCCTTTCCGGGCCTTCATTTGAAAATTTGCCGTTAGGGTAAAACATCCTTCCAATTCTCCTCCTTGGTGCGAGGCACATTCTGGGCAGCCAAAACCGCGGGCCTTGGCTTGGGCCTGAGGCTGGGGCTGTTACCGGAAAGTAAATCTCCTGGGACACTGGCGCAACGCTCGTTGATCAATGTACTGCTCCTTCCCCGCAACAGGACAACACTCGTGATTCCTATGTAAGGAGTTGCAATGCAATACATTCTTTTCATTGAAATATCTTTGCTTAAACAGCTATGAAAGCAATGTGAATGGTTGAGCAAAGAGGATCGGCCTAAAGCTCTCTCGTCCATTCATACTGGCTGGATTTAATAGTTCCATACAACATGTTCCGTAAGGCTAAAAAATGTGTTTATGCCTCGGTGATACATACGCTCGATCGCACACCCATGGACAGTGGTTTGACCCGCGCATCTGGCTCAACTTTCACTTAGACTGACGAGCTGCTACCTTCTTATAACTCCAGGTAAATAAATCCCAAGGTTCAATCAAAGCGAGAAGAAGGGCCAGTAACTGGTTAGAGAACATATTCTCTCAGCGTCACAACCCTATCTCTGATCTCCAATTCCGACTCCGACTCCATAAGTGCTCCTTCACCAACAGAGAGGTATGTTTGCGATCCAATTTAATCTGAGATGAACCCAGACATTCTCCTTTATGAAACCAAGCAAAATCGGTAGGGAAACCCTTAAATGTTTTCAGTTCGTTTACGAGCTGCTTCAGAGAGAAGAAGCAGCATTGCTTTTGCGCTGAGGTAATACTTCTCATTTCTTAAATTCTTGGAAACGAAAACAAGGAAGGAGTCGCACAGGGAATTTCAGTCGAAAAGGTACGGCTGACAAAGAAGCAACTCTAATGTATCAATGAAAACAAGATATTTTTTGCCTATGAAATGATTCTCTCTTTGTCTTTACCGTCAACATCGTAACGTGTCTTCATTCCTGGAAATTATTTTTGGATACCGCCTATTACTTTTGTTTAAGAATAGAATAGTTTGCACAAATCTGCGTATAGCTGCTTGCTTTTTAACCAATACATGTGCTCGCTTACTTCACGGAGAAAACCAAATTTCGAAGATTTCACACAATAAATTCGGCAAGCCATACACCTATTGTTAGACAATTATCATCACCATAAATCAACTAGGGAAAAAAATCTTGAAATTTCAGCTCAGATATGATAGGTGAAATTTGAAATTCTCTGAAATTATTGCATCAGCTAATCAAACCCCCGTCTCCTCATTAGCATCGTAGCTTTCACTTTTTATGCCATACAAGGGGTTCTGATAAATACCTGACATTTCGTCCTGATCATTGTAGCTGCCATTTGATATTGAGTTGACACGCTGGTCGTTCACTGACTCCTTGAACAGATCGTTTCTCGAGTAAAACTTTTCCAGTTTCGACTTGCGTTTCTTGCTTCTACTTATGCTGTCTGACAAGTCTTTTGGCATCTGGTAAAGTGGATTGAAAAATGACTTCTCCATCGTCCTAAAACAGTGAAAAACAACATAATCAGGTCGAAATACTGCATCAGTGAAATCACTGTCTCGGTTCCTGTACTCAAACTAACATGTTGCTCAATTATCCACAAGGAAACCCAAAAAATATATTCCCAATCAATCAGCTTTCGGGTCAAAAAGGTTTAGAGCCACATGACCATAGCCATAGAATAGTCTACCAGATGAAATCAAACCTTACGTATGTGTTAGTATAAAAGGCAAAATTGGTGGACTCATAGATGGGCAAATGGATAGCTAAACTGACTGATTAACTGATTGATTGATTGGTTGATTGACTGATACATTGATTGATCGATCGATTGATTGATCGACTGATCGATCGATTGATTGATTGCTTGATTGATTGATTGGTTGCTTGATTGATTGATTGATTGATTGATGGGTGAATTGATTGGTCGACGGGAAAATCGATCGATTTTTTCATCGATCCTTTGACTGATTATATGGTGGACTGACATGTTGATTGATTGATTGATTGATTGATTGATTAATTGATTGATTGATTGATTGATTCAATGATTCATTTATTGATTGAAAGATTCATCGATAGAATGATCTATTCATTCGTAGGTTGATCTAAACCTTTTTCAAACATCAAGTAAACGGAGAGAGCTTGATTTCAAAGTGATAAGGTAAGCTGAAATCTTCAGCAAGACAAATTTCAAAGAAATGTACCAGTGATAAAAAACCATCTTCAAATGGGAGGCTTTTGAACAATTTAACTCAATTCTTAATTTTTGGTGAGATAAAAAGCATGGCTGATAGCTGTGCTAAGGAAAGTTGATCTTCACAATAAACTGTGCACTTACCTCTATATTAAGGGTGGCAAATACAGAGGGACATCCGAAAGAATTTCGTGTACTTTATAACAAGTTCGAGCATAAGGGTACAGACTCACACAGACTCTATACTCTGTGGAAATTATTCTCAATATCTCTCTACTTACTGTTCCTCAGTCTTCCATTCATTTGGAATTTCTTTTAAATTCTTGAATTCCCGTGATCTGTTGTTATTTCTCGGCAGTCTGGGGAAAGATAGCTATCGAAATTTACAACTGAAACGCTTTAGTCAAGCAGCCACCATCGAGAAAGAAGGTTAATGGTGTGAAGAGAGAGCATAATTTTCTTGCATTTTCTGATTAATCATTCTGCTGCAATTTATATATGTAGCAGAAATGCAGAAAAGGAAGAGACCGATTCTCTGTTACTCTGAGTTTCGTGCGAAGGCACTCGTCAGACAGACTATAACTGAAACACATTCCGAATTACATTGACATTGATTTTATAATAAGCGAATGTGATATATACATATATATATAAATATATATATCTATATATATATATATATATATATATATATATATATATATATATATATATATATATATATATATATATATATATATATATATATATATATATATATATATATATATATATATATATATATATATATATACATATATATACAAATATATATATATATATATATAAATATATATAAATACATAAATACATAAATATATAAATATATAAATATATTTGTGATATAAACCTATATATATATATATATAAATATATATATCACTTTGAGTGTAGCCTGATGAGTTCATCAGACCGGACGAAACTAGTCGCGCAATAATAAAGAAAATTGGTCTCAAAGACCTGTCGATTTCACTGCGTTTCGAACTATATAAACCGTATATAGGACATAGCTGAAGGCAGTATAAAGTGGTGTCCCGCGGTGCCTGCACCAGGAATGAGATTGCTGGGCGAGACGAGATATCGTTCAACGGCAGTGGCCTGATTGGCTTGAGCCCAATCCACTGCATCCCATTAAACCATTGTCTGACAAGACAGACCGACATGCCAGTAAAAATGCACAATGTACATGCATCGCTACGTGTGTCTTTAGGCATAACGCAGTACTTAATGCCATTGGTCTGCTTACCTCAGGTACATGATGACCAAAATGGTTGCTGCAGTTACCAAAGCAAACGCAATTATCGACCCAGCAAGGACTGTCTTCCCTTCCTTCGTTTCTACCAGCCACTTCACAATTGATGACCCTTTGCCAGACCTCTCTGTCTTCACTTCTTTGTCAGGTTGTAGCGTTGAAACTTTTCGTGTCACTGCGGAGCTTGCTGTGTGCCACACTGAGGAGCTCTTGGACGGAGTCAGGTGATAAGTTATGGTTGCTGTTGTTGCATCTGCTGCCCAAATATTTTTCGTTGCTGTTGTTGTCACCTCAGTAACATAACTAGTCCGACTGAGTTGAACAGCTCTGCTGTGTTGGTTTAAAACTGATGTGACAGTGACAAAGTACTGCCACTCTGAACTCGCGGCACTGCTTTGAATCACCGATAGCAAACTCGACGTTGGTAAAGGAACCAGCTGTATACTGGTCGATTGGACAATCGAAATCATTGTTTTTGACAGAAGCGATTGGTTGGTTGAAAGTGAGGTAGTTATCAACATCTCGCTGCTTGCTTGCGTAGATGCTTTTATGAGCCTCTCTGTCGAAATCGTTGCTGACTTTCGTGTTTTCGTAACGTTGCAAAAAGTGCCACTCCAATTATCTAAACATACTTTATCTCCCGTATTTTTATCGCACACGTATCCCATATCTGTTGAATTACGGACGTCAAGACAGAATACGGTACAGTTTTGGCCAAAATAGTGATTCTCGCAAACCTTCTGCCCTTCACTGCTGCAACTGTAAAAGCCATTTTCTGCGTCATTGCTCGGGTCGCAATAACGGCTACAATCAAGTCCGTGCCAATCTTTGTGGCAAACCTTTTGCCCAGCATAACTACAGCTATAGTGTCCATTCAAACTATCATTCCGAGGCAAGCAATATACGGTGCAGTTTTCGCCATGCCAAGTACGATTGCAAAGCTTCTTGCCTGTACTGCTACAGCTGTAATGACCGTTAATATCATCGTCATGTGCTTGGCAGCGAGTTCTACATTCTGGTAAATTGTACCAATCCTGGCGGCATACTCGTGTTCCATCCGAAGAACATACATAATGGCCACTGATGTGGTCATCCTGTGGCGTGCAGTTCTTGGAGCAATTAGGCAAATTGTACCAGTTCCTATGGCACATTCTGTCCCCTGTATTATTGCATCGGTAATGTCCACTGACGTCATCTCTTGGTTTGCAATATTTGATGCATTGCGACCCATAATAATGCAGACCACAAGAAACTTTCACGGTAAAATCCAACGCTGTTTTATGCTTGGCCCTTTCACCGTACAAAGTGCTAGTTACTTCATCTCCGGAGCCGTTTTTCCCTGGTGAATAATAGCTTGTGTAGTTGAATCGGTCTATTTCGTCATCCCATGCTGGATCATAATCCATGGCTTTCATGTAAAACGAGATGTACTATGAAGAAAAAGCACACTGTAAACAGCCTTCTGCACGTTGAAAGATTGCAAGCTACAACTTGGAGAGCTTGGTTCTTCCTAGCGTGACATAGAAGTGCCACATACTCAGTGGATGCTTGTGTGGGGTGGATGTTTTTTTGCTCCTTTTTTTCCAGGATTCGACAGTAATTTTTGCGAGACACTGAGAAGTTAAACTAATTGACCAGTTGTCTGATCCTTCCTCGCGATATGATAAATTTCTGCCATTTATACGGTTCTTGATTCAAAGGCTTGGTTTTAGGATGATTTGGCGAAAAATTTTGATCTAGCTACTTGCTAAAGACATGCAACAACCCAATCATTTTCAAAACGGAAAATCCCCTCCCCGAAAAATTCATGCATTGAGAAAATTCCACCTAAGGAAATTCTTCTGCATGCAAGATCATAAATAATTTTCTTCAATTACATGTTAATATAAGCGTGTACTTATAATCTGTAGTCATTGCATGCAAGTGTTTGGAAAGAGCATGTATGTGGAGGAATTCTAAGATAATGACAGAACTGACGAGGCATCATGAAGGATTCGAGCGGTGCCCTGGCTCATCCTCTCGATATGACAATTAATACGATCCAGAATCCCTTAAAAGACCGTGGCTTGGCCATCCACTCAATTAAGCCTTGACATTCATTTCCAATGATTGATGAGGGACGCTTTCAAGCTAACAAAAAGAAGGAATCGCTATAGCCCTTCAGATTATCATCTGACTATTCATAATTTGGACACTGAAGTCATGAATTCAAAAGCTTATGCCAGAATAAAAGCAAGTGATCAGGCAATTTTGTTCACTGTGGTGAACAAATGAGGGTTTGTGTTGGGAGTAATAAAATAATTTACCATGAATCAGGCAAGAAGCGTAGAAGTACATACCCCCATCCATTGATCCTTTTCGAAGATTATTTTCTTCGCAACGTTAGAATTATCTAATTGGAAGTCGATGTAATTTTTTCTGACGTATCGTTCTGTGGATGGTTTGTAGTCACAGTTAGCGAACGAAGTTGGTACACTGCTGGAAAGTTTAACGCAGAGCTTGAAGTATGTTTCACACCAGGACGAAACGACTTCGCAGTATGAGCCATAGAAATTTCGACCAGTTGGGTTTCGGAATTTCAAGAACTTGATTTCCACTGTCACACCAGTCTCCACTTGAACCTGGTGGAATAGAGACAGTTGAGTCCTTTTATTGGCTAAAATCTTTATCAGTCTGAATATGCGCAACATGCACCTATGCTGTGAATACAGAACCATAGGTGACACTGCAGAGAGATACATCCTGGTAAATGCTTTAAACCTATATATAAACAGCAGCCATGGTATTTTAAGAAACATCTTCACTGATAATTTTTACATTCACCAATTACGTTTCTTCACTCGTTCGTTGGGGGACAATGCAGAAACTTCCAAGTTGGTGTCCCTGGACTTCGACCGCCAAAGGTGATCTCGACTCATTTTCGTCGCTTATAAACGATTCTGCAACCACTTTCCCTCAAGCACATTTGAGGGAAAGACTCGATGAAGACTCGTTCATTGATTCACTCATTCATATATTCTTTTCACTTACTCTTCTCCTGTTCGTTTAGTTGTTTCCTTAACAATCTTTCATCTATTTGTTCGCTCAATCGTTTGTTGGCCTTATTCTGTCCGTTTTTCGTTTCTTACAATGCTCTTCTGATTGTTCGCTCACATTCTCATTCATTCATTCATTCATTCATCCATCCATTCATTCATTTGTCCTTTCATACGTTCGTTTGCTCGCTCTTTCTTTGATTCTTTCATTTATCCATTCGTTTGTTCATTCGTTCATCATTTCATATACTTCCCTATTCTCATACTGATCTTTCAAGTCCTTCCATGTCACTCGTTCCCTAGTAGTCATTTCGTGTAATGATTGCATTTTCAAGCATATTTAAATCAAAATTTCAGAGAAAACCTGGAATGTGATTTCGCATCCACTGCTCTCTGTAATTCTTGAAGTTACGTACGTGCATCAAAACAATGATTTACGTATATGAAATTCCTTTCGAATAGGTTGGCAGCCATTATGAAACACATCATAACCAAAGCATCATGATTCCTGGCGTTGCTGTTGCTGTGCATTTCGCCTCTGCTCCACTTGCGTTGAAAGAATCTTGACCTGAGAAGAATCGATTCTTTCGTACATGATTTCCATTTACCTCAAGCTCAGTTCTAACTCACTACTGTTACGTGTTAGCATCAAAGGATCTCTTTGTTCCCACGCAAGTCCCCTGGAGCTTATTCTCTGCAAAAACTGCATTGCATACTCGATTTCGAGCGTAGCAGAAACCAGAAACAGGGCTCTGAGCTTTTTATAGGGAAGTGGATTTTATGAGGTAGTTTCCTGTTGCCTTCCTCACCAATGGCGTTTTAAAAGTGATACATGGAGGAATCGAACTGACGACCCCTGTGTTGTGAGTCCCCATGCTTAACCACTACGCAATGGCACCACTTATTCTCTAGCGATCAGAAAAGTTCTCATGACGAAGCAATCGATATAACCAGTTCACGTTCTCTTCTGAGATTTATATGACAGTAATCTTGAGATGACGGCGTTATCAACCTGCTGCTAGGTTGTCCTGCTGAAATGTTGGCTTTTATTATACTTTTCTACGGCAATTGATGTTATCAAAGAATTTTTCAGTATTTTCATTAACTCACCTCCCGTGACTCAAGATGAAAAGCTCTCTTCTTTTTTTCCATCTTATTACTATTGTTTTTATCATTATTATCATCATCAAAATCGTTATTTTTCCGTCATTTACTTATTGATTCGTTTCTTTACACTAGAAATACCTGTAATTAGGTCAGCCAAGTACCAATTACCTATTATTAGCGAGATTTGTATTTGTATGTTTAGTTTATATATCAAAATGAAGTTTTGGTGTCAGGATAGCTCAAAGGTAAGATTCTTGCGCATTGATCCTATGGTCAGTGGTTCGAGTCCCACCTCAGCAGAACTTTCACTTAGTGAGGAGAGTCGGCAGCTCTCTACAATTCCAGACGTGGGAATCACGAGGTGTGGTCACATCGAGAGGAAGGACCTGGACACTGCTCAATAAGCAAGAGGCTTCTCAGCGTCCAGATTTCTACCTTTGACATCTAGGCAGAATCATGTGTATACAATTTTTTTTTTAAATATCATCATCATCTAATGCGTGTTTTAACGGTCCTGTATTTCACTCATGTAGTGTGCTGAGCCCAGACTATGGGCCTAAGACTAAGTTATAGCAGGTGTTCTTCTTAGCATGTAACTCTAAGGAAAATCCTTGCCGTATGTACACTAGACAGAGTCGTAGATAAATTCAAGGCCAGGACCTCCAAAACTCAAGCTGCATATCAGGAGGGACGGGGAACAACAGAGCATGTATTCACATGTAAAGTTCTCGCTGAAAAGACCATAACATCAGAAAACTATGACATTGTGATACTCTCATTTGATATGTCAAAGGCATTCGACACAGTGAGGAGAAACAGTCTTTTGCAGCAGCTCAAGCAAATTGTAGGAAAAGATGAACTACATATCATTAAAATTCTAATCATTGATAAAATACATAAGGTAAGAATTGGTCAAACAATTGGAACCGAAATCAAAACAAATATCGGAGTTCCACAGGGAGACAGTCTTAGTCCAATACTTTTCATACTCTACTTAGCAAATGCCCTAACACCAAAACCAAATGAAGAACACAATTACTGTTAACCGTCAATACCTGCTGAAGATCTACAACCAAGTCATCTGAAAGATCACATATATAGTACACCAACAGAAACAAATCCATTAATAGAGCAGCAATATGGTGATGATACTGGGTACATAGAAGTGAATGGTACACATCGTATAGATAAGATCGAAAAAGAAACCATATGAACTGGAAGATAATAATCTAGGTGTGAAAACAGATAAAATAGAGAAACATCATATGTCTCAAGAAAGAACGAAGATGATCGTTGGAAGAAAATCAAATGCCTTGGAAGTCTGTTAGGCACAGAAGAAGATGTTAAAAGAAGAATGGGGCTTGCCATAAGTACATGTAACAAGTTCAAAGATGTCCTAGAATAAAAAAAATTGGAAATATCACCCAAGCAAGAATCTATCACACGTAGAGAGCATCTGTATGTACAGCTCAGAACTATGGACGTAACAAAACAGCTAGAAAAGGAAATTGATGTCTTTCAAAGAAAACAAATGAGAAGAATGTTTAACATCAACTGGACAGACAACGTTACCAATGCACAACTACACAAAACTTACAAGCTTAAGCCATGGAGTCATGTCATCAAAGAGAAAAGGCTAAGATGGTATGGTCATCTGTTAAGACTTCGTGAAGAGACTCCAGCAAGAAAAGCTTTGAAAGAATGTGAAAGAACAGTAAAGAAACCAAAAGGAGGCCAAAAACTGACCTGGATCCAATTGGTGAAAAAAGACCTCAAAGAACTCAATCTCACAGAAGAATAAGCCAAAGCGATTGCACAAAATCGTAATGTCTGGAGAAGTACGATTCACCGCGCAATGTCTAAACCACTAGACGGAATGTGTTGAAGATGATGATGATGATTAGCACCTGAGTAGTTGCAAGCAGCAAAATCCTATCCTTTTGTTATCTAAATATCAACTCAAAGCAGCAGATGCTTTGAATGGTTTCTGTGAATGCTGACATCTCCAGGTGCCAAGGAACTCACATGTCCTAGAACCAGGTACATAGGAACCAATTATAAACTTGATCTTATATCTCTATCCTCTTAGCTGCTCGCTTTCTTCTTTCTTCCTTTGTTGGGGCTTTGTATAGGCCACCATGGCCTTTCCTCAACATAACCCATTAAAAAAAAGAAAAAAAAAAGAACAGATCTTCATATTCTGGCTGTCCCTGATAAAGCAGTTTTCTGCACATGTTTGACGCGTGTATATATCCCTACTTCCCTCACAAACTTCTCAAATCGTTTTGAAATCACTCTCAATGCTCCAACGACAATCGGGATTACAATCACTCTCCGCATATTCCATAATCGAGCAACTTCATCTTTTACTGCTTTCTGCTTACCTATCTTTTCTATCTCCTTCTCGCATGCTCTGACATCACCGGGCATTGCAATACCAACAATTCTAACTTCCCTTTTGGACTTCTTGAAAAATGTCTGGTCAGCGAGCTCGAATCTCTTTAACACACTGGATCACGCCATCCCACAATACCTTGTAATTATCATTTTGCTATGTATTATCGTCGTACTGCAACATCACAGTTATTTTATTAATTTTATAATCATCATTATTATCTGCTTCGTCGTCATGAGTGTGAGCGCTCTAGGACAGATCGGCAAAACGATTCTGCCCAAATATATTAAATGCATGATATGTTTTAAACTCTCTATATATGATGAAATATATTAAATGCATGATATGTTTTAAACTCTCTATATATGATGAAATATATTAAATGCACAATATATTTTAAACTCTCTATATATGATGAAATATATTAAATGCATTAACAAGTATAGAAGGGCATAAAGTAAATGCCAAAAATGTACTTAGAACAGCTGCAAATATTTGTGTTCAGTCAACTTGCTATCTTTTCTGTAAGATGGAAAAATGCTGGCTGGATCCAGTTCTCCTAGTGGCTTACAAGGGCTTTAAGGGCCTCTCTAGAGGAAAAATTTTGTCTTGAAATAGGATGTAATCAAGTGTCCTGATCTCGAATCCACGTTCATTTTTCTGAAATCTTGCATCATTTTCGTGTTGTAAACTTTTTAAATCAAACTTCACGAAAAAAAAGACGAGAAAAAACAAAAACCCAAGACCTTCTTTGTGACGTCACAGAGAATGTTGTGATAAATCACGAGAATTTGTGAATCTTGGAATGTTGGGCGACGTGCATTTGAAGGTGGCGTCAGTGTATCAGAAATAGAGTCCGCCATTTTGTTCATAATCCGATAAATTCTTGTCAGAAAACGAATGACCGAGAAAGTTGTGTACGTCATTCTGACATCACAAAGTACATCCCCGAGAATTCTTTTGAGCAAATTCTGAAATTCAAAACGAACTTTAAACTCTTATAAAATGAAAACTGCTCAAGTTATCAGAAAAAAGATCGCAGGCTTGAAATCAGGGCACTCAACTGAGTCAAAAATAAGAAGTTTCCACTGAAGAGGATCTTCAACATGAACTGAGGTTATCGACTTTTAGTAGCAATAAAGAGAACAATTTTCATGCCCATTTTCATTGCGTATATAATCAATTTACCTTCAGGGGTGTCTCACACAATGCTCACACCATCATTAGGATTGTAGAAGCAAAGTTGCTTGAGTAATATTTCAACGATTTCCAACGAAATCGAGTGGATTCGATTTGAGGAGGAATCTAAATGAATGAATTCAAAATTTCATCTCGAAGCTGACGCCTACTTTTGGTTTTGAAACTGTGAGGGAATCTATTTTCTATGGAATGTGTGTTATGGTCTGCCAAATAAACTCGATACATGAAGCTAGAAGAACGGAATACGGTATGTCTTGAGCAAGATGAGCACGGGGGTCTGGGTAATCATGGGTTGAGTTTGAGAATGGGGGGGGGGGGGGGGGCTGAGTGTGAGAATGGTAGGAAACCCGTATGACCTCGAACCTGAGGAAAACTGTAATTTTGCAAGAGGTCAATCAATTCTACTTGAAGAAAGAGGAAAATTGCGGTCCTGTCCTTTACATATGACAAAAGGGATGAAGTGGCAAAGGGTGCTTTTACTATGAAATTGAAAACCTTCAAACCACAACTTATCGCCTTTCAGTTGCATATTTTTCCGCCCAGCCCCCTTTTCGATGACACGATGAGGAGCTGTTTCACTAGCCCAAGAGTGAACTAAATGCAAGGTGCTAACCCCAGAGAAACGATCAGAAAATTCAGGCTGTGCAATAAAACAGATTCCGGGGAATAGGAAGCGTGTGGCGGAAAGACTCAAGTTGGAAGGCACTGTATGATAACAGGAAATGAATGCTGCCCATTTTGTATTGAAACAGGTAAAGAAAAAAGGACACAAATCAATGGGACACTACACTAGAAACATATGCGATGGTCTGAATAGAACTTTGAGATCTGCCGAAAGAAATATAATCAGCTCCTTTTCAAATTTTATGCGGGGAAGAAATCCATCTGGTGCCATAGATGTCACCTCTCGAATGAGCTAAACATAGGAACAATTATATCAGCTTACACTGATTCGATCCATGTGAGCCCTTGATCTGAATTTCTCGCTTCGTTTCCCTTCGTTGTTTGATACTATACTGGATTGGTGGACTCCATAAGTAGAGGTTTTCCCCACTGGCGAACACCGTGAGTACCTGCACACAGAGCAGGGAAACTAACTCATTCACATCTCTTCCTCATGCTATACATGTTCGACATGTTCAGAAAGACAAAAACAAATATACCACTGAGTTGTCCTGACACCTTCATCTATGTTCATGAAAGGAGGTTTTCCCCACTGGCGAACACCGTGAGTACCTGCACACCGAGCAGGGAAACTAATCCATTCACATCTCTCTTACCATGCTATACATTTTAGACATGTTGAGATGTATAAATATAAATATATATTTATATATAAATATAAATATATATATATATATATATAGCAGAAATGCAGAAAAGGAAGAGACCGATTCTCTGTTACTCTGAGTTACGTGCTAAGGCACTCGTCAGACAGACTATAACTGAATCACATTCCGAATTACATTGATTTTAAGGTAAATGAATGGGTTAAAAATAGGGTGAGAGTAAAATAAAGTAAGATAAAATTAGAATAAAAGAAGCCGTTGGCAAGTTACTGTCTATTGTCTAGGTGATGCTATTGTTCATTAAATAATATTTGTTCTCGTGTCGGCATTTGGAGATAAGTTCAGAGCGTTTGTTCAAGGGGTTTGTTGTGGCCGTTGCTTATGTATAGTTTTTCCGATGTACAGAGGTCGCACCTTTTGGAGATGTTGTTGTATGGTTGAGCTGCAGTGATGATAGTCCATTGTACTCGGTAGTCTGTTTCGTTGTCCTTAAGTTTTATCCCAATTTTATCTTACTTTATTTTACTCTCACCCTATTTTTAACCCATTCATTTACCTTCAAATCAATGCAATTCGGAATGTGATTCAGTTATAGTCTGTCTGACGAGTGCCTTCGCACGAAACTCAGAGTAACAGAGAATCGGTCTTTTCCTTTTCTGCATTTCTACTATCAACGCTCTGTACTTTGTACATAGAGCACCATATGATGGTGAAGACAGCACCTTCTATGTGATATATATATATATATATGTATATATAAATATATATATATATTTATATAAATATATATAGAAAGAGAGACATGATTAAATGTACAACTGGGTCACCTTTACACTTCTGTCTACGTTAATGAAAGGAGGCCTTCCCATTTGTGAACCCTGTGAGTACCTGCACACCGAGCAGGGAAACTAACCCCTTTATCAGTCTCTCGCCATGCTGTATGTGTTAGACATGTCGAAAGAAACACAACTACAAATTAGCATGAAGGTTTTTTTGTCAGGGAAAATTCGATTTTGACAGGTCAGGGCGTAATCAATGTCCCCTCTACTGTAATCCTGTAAACTTTAGCGAAAACCAATTCAAACCACCCTGGTACAGTTGCATGACACCTTGGGATAGACTCGTTGGCTGAGCACTGCTTTGCTGTTTGATACAGTTGACGAAAACTGAAACGTAGTCACCACGCAGTTACACTGACGCGCTTACAGCGATTTAAGATTGACAAATTGAGGGCAGAAAGACGAGTCCCTATGCTCACGAGAAGCGTCATGTGAGTCATCACTCTTCGCTAGGACATCGATATGTAGGGTGGTTAGTTCCATTCCCCGCCGCACTTTACCCCAATGTTAACGGTAGGCACCCGTACGCGACCAGGTGGAAAGATGAGGGGCGTCCAGGCACTTGAACGAGCATCTCTCGAATCAGAGGCCGTCAGCTCATATACTAGTCTGTCCTCTATGTGATCTACCCTTATCACCCGAAGGTGAGAGAGACGGTAGCAAAGTAGGCCCAACAATGGTGCAGTACAATGACAAAAAATGAATATGAAACTGAATGGTGCCATACCTCAGCTAAGAAGCAGCACACACGCTGCTCAATTGATTAAAGGAATCAAAATCGGGAACTTCCTGTTAACTCCAGAAGCGGGAGCAACGGCCTGATTTGTTGGCAATAGGAGCTGTCAGTGGCAATCTCATCCGCTTAAAGTCGACGTAAAAGGCGAAAGACGAAAGTAGGCATCACACCAGAGCAAAACGGGAGGAGAGTTCTCCGGCAAGAGAGAGCATGTGTAATTGGAGAATTGCATCAGAACAGGGTTATATTACAGTACCCGATGAATGGATTACGCTATCTGAGATGGGACTATTGTTCATGGCTTCTCCTGGTTAACAAATTGTAGAGGGTAATCACTCAACATTGGTTTAACAAGCCCAATCATGAATTTATTTCTCAGAAGGAATATTTCGAAGGAAGCCTTCAAAATGGTCACATTGGCGTATAAAACTGTCCACTAGTCCCCCTTGCTCTCTTTCCGGTGATTTGATGTCCTCTTGGATCCTTTGGTTCAAAGGCATTCGCACTGTGTTGCGTTGTTTTGAACTTGAATGCACCATCTTGTACTCTATTGCACTGAATCATGCCTTGTTAAAGTTGATTACTCTCTAGCCATGTACAGTAAATTCCCTGATTGAACAAATAATGAAAGGGTGATAATCACGATCGTGATCATAATCATCATCAACACTATCACAATCATCATCAACATCATCGTCATAATCATCATCGTTATCATAATCATCATCAACACCATCACAATCATCATCATCATCATCGTCATCATCATCATCGTTATCATAATCATCATCAACACTATCACAATCATCATCATCATCATCGTCATCATCGTTATCATAATCATCATCAACACTATCACAATCATCATCATCATCATCGTCATAATCATCATCGTTATCATAATCATCATCAACACTATCACAATCATCATCATCATCATCGTCATAATCATCATCGTTATCATAATCATCATCAACACTATCACAATCATCATCATCATCATCATCGTCATAATCATCATCGTTATCATAATCATCATCAACACCATCACAATCATCATCATCATCATCGTCATCATCATCATCATCATCGTTATCATAATCATCATCAACACTATCACAATCATCATCATCATCATCGTCATAATCATCATCGTTATCATAATCGTCATCAACACCATCACAATCATCATCATCATCATCGTCATCATCATCATCGTTATCATAATCATCATCAACACCATCACAATCATCATCATCATCATCGTCATAATCATCATCGTTATCATAATCGTCATCAACACCATCACAATCATCATCATCATCATCGTCATCATCATCATCGTTATCATAATCATCATCAACACCATCACAATCATCATCATCATCATCGTTATCATAATCATCATCAACACCATCACAATCATCATCATCATCATCGTCATAATCATCATCGTTATCATAACCATCATCAACACCATCACAATCATCATCATCATCATCGTCATAATCATCATCGTTATCATAATCATCATCAACACCATCACAATCATCACCATCAACACCATCACAATCATCATCACCATCAACACCATCACAATCATCATCACCATCACCATCAACACCATCACAATGATCATCATCATCATCATCAACACAATCACAATGATCATCATCATCATCTCGAACAACCAATCTCGATCCATCCTGATCCCTTGTTGTTCTGCTCAAAACCAATGCCCTTTCTCTGACCTCCGATTTCAAACTTCGCAGCCATTTATCTTCGCGGTTTCACCCACCACCTCCTCCGCATTCCTCCGTCCACCAACTTATAGGTACGACTATCAATAAATCAATGCGTATCAATAAACTCCCTACTACGGATGCCCACAGATGCCTGTGTGATACATTTGTTATAATAAATCATGGCTACCAAAGATTTACCTTCAATCATGCGATAAAGAAGGTGGTACTAGGCCTCTGGATTGCGTATCACTTGTGCAATAATAATTCGGTGAATCTTTCTAGGGTTGAATTAAGAAGCAGAGTGATTTGGGATAAGCCGAAAACGTCCCTCTTTCTTTGAGGAAGTGGGATCATTATCCAATCAGGATCAACATATTTAGACGCGAATCGGTATGGGATTAGCGGCAGCAAATAAAACAGAAAAATTGAATCGTTTGCTGCATGTATAGTGAACTTTACTCGAGCTTTTGCGGACTTAGGCTCTGTCAACATGGAGGAAAATGCATGACAAATGAAAATCATGACCTTGGATCTTGATTTAAATATCACCTCGAATTCCCATGAGCTTCCTAATCAGCTAAAGCCAGGAAAGAACAACAATAAGTATCCCAAAGTTTTTACAACGAACTTAACAACTGTCTGGGGCTAGGGTCTCGGTATTAGTACGGGATGAGGCACTTTTCAACGACTTCAAGGCAGTGCCAGAAATTTGACACAGCTGTCTAGAATGATGCGAAGGAGAAAAGGTTGGGGAGGTGCATGAGATGAAAAGACGAGAATACTTTATTGGAAGAAGAGCAGAAGGCAAAAAACCAAGCAGTGGTAACAAGACAAAGAATGCAGCGAACGGGTATGGCAAATGAAGAGGGAAGAGGCGAATGGATGTGGAAGAGAAAGGAAGAATTTCGTGGGAATAGAAGAGGAAGAATGAGGAAAAAAATTATATGAAGAAGGAGAGGCAAGAAGGGAAGGGAACTTAAGAGCGAAGCAGGAAGGGGTAGCGGGGGGGGGGGGAATAACGATGACGATGACAGATGAAAAATGAAACGATGCTTAATGGGTGAACAACAATTTTCATAAAACCACAGAAAATTGATATAACTTTGACCAATAGCTAATATTTCATCTTATAATACATACAAACATCAATTCAATTCAATATCTCTCCCGTTATTACAATCATTCTCAACAGAATTATCAATCATCCATTCTGCCTTGCCCTCTTTTCTCTGATCCCGCTGCGGGGCAGCCAAAAGGGCGGCGAACTCTTTTAGGGCTTCTTTCAGAGCTTGTCTCACATCGGCTGAGTTGCACGTGACACAGTCAAGTAATGCAGGGTAAATGGCGATGACCTCTTTCCACATACTCTCGTCAACTGGGAAAACCAAGGCAATCAATCATCACATCCTATGAACGACCTGTGCATTTTAACCTGTTACAATGCACGGTATGTTGCGCCCCAAGTACATTTATCACGTGTATTTCTATATAGAATTGTACGATAGAGTCCTGTTACAATGTAATTCAATGGACATATTGAATTGGTACGTTGCATCCGACTTACTTTAAATCAAGTATATTTCTATAATGGTATATTCTAATAAATCCTATGATAATGTATCTTCGGGGCATTTTGATTTGGTACGTTGCATCCGAAGTACTTCTCATCAGGTGTACTTCTATAAGGAAGCACTGTGGTAGCAGTTGGGAGGAATAAAAGAATTATCATTGCGATGTATGTGAAACGAAATAGTAGCCCTAGAACGGAACTACAAAGTTCCGCCGAAGAAAAAACAGATCAGCCGACAAATCTCTAACTGATTAAAAACTGAGCTGGCTCATCTGCGTTACGCACTCGCTATGCAAACTGAGGTCAGCCGCAATAGAACCCATCAGATCGTACTGAAACGATAATCATAGGGCATCTTAGTTGATCAAGAATAGAAAGAGGCAACGCAAGGAAGCACGTAATGCTGCCAACCAGCTGTGCGTTAAACGCAGCTCTTGATATGGTTGAACGAAGGCGCGTGGAGCCGCACTGCAGAGTGGCGTGGCGCTGAACTTCTCGAGACATTGGAAAACAGCAAAACTCACTTGCAGCAGTTTGATTGGCTCCTTTCAATGACGCCATTAGAGTACTGACTGCTTTGATGGCGAATGACATTTCGGCCATTCGCGCCCTGAAAAACAATCACTTCGCATCAATCATTGCTTAGCACCCGGCGCTGATTCAACCCTCCATATAGATTGGCATGTTCTCTAGGTAAATTCGTTATCAAAACTCCTGCAATTTAAGAGAGCTGAGAGACAGAGCCCACCATATATTCTCCATGCGTAACGAGCCCTGGACTAACCCAGATATGCTATCCTACTAACAGTTTTCTTTCGTCCTTCAGCTCTTCTTATTAAAATCATTTGCCTTTACATTTCCCTCCATTTTCCTTTTTACCAGAAACACCTGTAATTAGGCCAGCCGAATGAAAATTCCCTATCACTAGAGAGATTTTTGATTTATATACATCAAAATGAAGGTTAGCAATTACATGTATACACATATTCATCTATACAGTATACAATAATCAGCTGGGCTGTGCCCATGATTGGTCTGATGCGAGCACATACCTCGGAAGGGGAAATTGACCATGAAGTCGCTCGTCTTCCGTGTATTTGGATAGCACCTCCCTGCATCTTTGAACTAGAGACATTAATGCCAGTTTGGAAATTGCATCTGAGCCTATAGAAGCAAAGTGCAAAAATATAGATGTATGTCTATAAAATGGTCCAAATTGCTCTGTACTGAACTATGACGTGGCCATTTCATAAAACTCACAGACAAATGACCCGGCGAAATGCGCTACTTAGCTATGTAATTACAGGTTGTTATCCAGGGATTAGACAGGGTTATAGGAGGCCCTCTCGAGTATAAACGACTATCTTTTGTATTGAACTTGATAAGGGAATATGTGGCGGGCTAACTATCATGCCGAAAAAGATTAAGATAAATTTGAGACAAAATTTAGACAACTGCAACAAGGCACACGGGCGGGTATAGCTTCATCGTATGATTCAGTAACGGTGTCTTCTCTTCCTCCTTCAGTCTAGCGTCTCTCTTGACGTAGTCGCCATGGACTCGGTTCTTTCATCAAAAATTACAGGTGACCTTCCCGTCTTCAAAACTTTCAGTTATGAGATTTCACCAGCATGCGATTTCACAAGGCCGAATTACTAACACATAGCGTTGACGGATATAGAAAGAATTATATTTTTGCAGAAAGGAGGTATACGGTCGAAATGGAAGAGGAAATATAGCAAGCAGCGTTATCATTTCTCACCGTTATTCTCTTTCTGGGAAACGAACGAATACCGCAGCAAGGCTTCGAAACATGTCTTGGCGAATTCTTCTCGTATGGGAAATAATAAGATGTCTCCTGCCAAAAATGGGTAGATAACTGTTTGACGTTAGTATGTCATGTACAACTGCTTTTTTAATAATAATCATGATAATTATGACGATAATTACGAGGATAACAATAATGATGATACTGTCCATACGCAATCAAAAGATTACCACTATCGTAGTGCTACAGTCACAAAATGCATTAAACTTTACCTTCCCTTGCCCTAGGGTATTGGATATAGTTCGACAAGGGATTGCATTCGATGGAAAATTAGCAACATAGACATATAATAATGATGATAATTATGATGACGATGATCCATCACTATCACTTTGTATAGGGCTGCACTCGGCTGGTGATTAACACATACTGCATGATACTGATGGTGGATCCCAGAATGGTTCAGAACGTTTGTGTCTTATAGTTACATATTGATACGTCCCTATCTCTTCCAAACGAAGGTTCAGTAAAATCATGACGTTATTTTTCGTCGTTCTTGTCTCAGGACTTGACCCTAAACAGTTCCTAAACGAAGTGTGACCGGAAAAAATCAACAGTTCTGCATTTATTCTAGCAAGAAAACACCGATCTTGAAGTTCAACGCCATTTCAACCTAGTGTTACATTTGCACGTTTGCAATACAATTTGCGAAAACTAATATTGGCTGAACTGGGGCTCAACTTATTACTGTAGTCAGGTTCAGCTAACTCAGGTCGAGTCCCGATTCGCCAGAAAAAATTTGATCTGGATTAAGCAATTCTGATGAAATTTTTGAATCGCAAATAAGGCTCTTTTTACGGTGGCCCACAAGTGTCACGGCAAAACTTTCTTTCTCACGGCAAAACGTACTTTCTCACGGTGAAACTTTCTTTCTCACGGCAAAACTTCCTTTCTCACGGCAAAACCTTTTACAATCACATTTCACAACTTCATGAATTGAAAAAAAAGGCTAATAAATATGGGTGCTGAATACTTTTTCAAGGGATTTAAATACAGAGAAATGTGCTTGTTTCTGAAAGAAATCACGAATGCATCATTAGCATTACCATTCTTAAGAGAAAAGTCAAGCAACTTGGTTTGCGTAGGCGACTGCCATGTTATGACATCGATGATGTAAGAAGAACAATACCACAAATGTCAGATGGCCCAAATAGCAATCTTGGGTACAGCTCTGTATGGCATCATCTTCAAATGAAGGACACAAGGGTTCCCCGTAAAATTGTGGCAACTTCGCTGAAAGAGCTAGATCCTCAAGGGGTTCAAGAAAGGAAGGCACATCGCTTGAGAAGAAGGGTATACTAAAACCCTGGGCGGCTGGGCCTAATGCAGCATGGCAACTGACTTATATAGGCCTGACTATACAAATTCCGCGGCCTGATGATTCGCACTGAAACAGCGCTTCAATGTAGCTCTAACAACTTTTTCACAGATGTATTTCAGGCAAATATTTCCACTTCTGATGATTATTCAAACCTTTTTCTAGGTGCTATTAATATTTCTATCATCGATTTACAATATATAACATTTTTGCACTCCAAAAATGTCGATAATTCATGTCAACACAGGTACCTGGGGGGTCGATGTAGCTCTAATAACTTTTTTCACGCGCACACCACGCTTCCCAATCAAACCTTTTCCATTAGCTCAAGTTTAGCTCTGGGTGCTATTTGTGTTGGTTTTCGTTTTACAACTTTTAATAATTTTTACACTCGATGCAAAATGTCGATTCTTCGTAAAAGCACTGTTACTGGGGGGTGGATGTAGCTCTAATAAATTTTCTCATGAGCACACCATGCACCCGATACAGTTATCTATAATTACTTTAGGGGTGTTTGTAGGTGTTATTTATGTCCTTTTTTGAAAATTGAGTTTTTTGCAAAAATACATGGAGCCTTCAGAATCGAGGCTGAGTTAGGCCATGTCGAATATGCCGACAAAGAGCGTAATTTTCAACAAAGGCAAAACGTCTCTACAAAACTAAGGGTGACGATTTTATTACTGCTTGGTTATCGACACAGCCTAACTCACCCTCAATTCTGAGGGCTCCAAATGTTGCAAAAAACTCAATATTGACGTATTGTTACGACGAAAAAATGCCCATCAGCTTTCAATTCTTTAATTACTAGGAGAAGGAACGCAGCGATGTCTGTCTGGGTCATTTCTGAAAAATGCATGTATATCTGCCATGATGCCATTTTCCGTTCGAAGATCCTTCACAAGGTCTACAGGGCAGCCTCCATACGTTATTACACTTTCAAGATAGCGAGTTCCAATATTGTGAGGCTGATTATTCGACCTTGTCACAAACAACCATTGGGAAGCCAATTGGTTTGAGTTTGCCATAACCACTACAGTGCCATGCTGCATTAGGCCCAGGGTTTTGGTACACCCATCCACCGTATCTTCCTCAGCAGCCATATTCATCAGCCTTCCATTTCGATTTATGAAGTTGTGAAATGCGATTGTAAAAAGTTTTGCCGTGAGAAAGTAAGTTTTGCCGCGAGAAAGTAAGTTTTGCCGTGACACTTGTGGGCCACCGCATCTTTTCGAGCGATTTTCATCCTAACCTTGTGTCTACGAAAAGAGAAGTTTACAAAATGGGACAACAATGCAACGAATTACCGTCAAATGTTCCAGCAGCGGCAGAATGTATTGAGCCACGATTAAGTATTTTCATAAGGCGATCAATGAAATCCTTGGGCAGAGAGTCAGCATGTATCAGGATGTCATCCCGTATAAGGTTGACAACGGTGATGTCCCGCTTCTCATCTGATTTGTGCTGCTCAAACGTTTGAGCTTCAGGTGGAGGGCTACAATGAAAAAGGAAGACAGGCAACGCTTCATCACAAATCTAAGAAGGTGCACACATTTTCTCATCTAAATAACTGCAGAATAAGACTTTTAGAGGGACAAATTTCAGTATCGCACAGAACGGTTGGAAGCGCAAATTCGTCGTTCTAAGCAACTTCCCGTGCGACATTTATCAGCGTGTATAAAACGCCGGGTAATGGCCGAAGTATGACTGTGGATTTAGGCTGCGATGGAAATCGAAACACATGAAAAAGGATGATTGATCCGAACTTTGAAGGAAAACCTTGAACCGTGTGCAATTTAAACTCAAAATTGAAAGTAGAGGAACTTTTCACAAGTCACTTTTTGGGGGAGGGGAGGGAGGAGAGGGGAGGATAATTTCCTTTCTAGTGATCAATCCAGGTCCAAGAGTGAATAGATCGCTTAGCCATATTTTTCTTCATTATTATTATGATTACCATTATTATTAACAACAATTTCTTTACAGTTGGCAACATTCAATTACAGCTAAGAGCTCATTAACGCCAGCAAAACCTAATCTATTTACAATTTTCGAAAGATTACTAATAAAAAAAACATAACTATAAAGACCCTAAATTTTTTTGGCAAAAATTTGGCCTTATCTGCAGACGCATGAGTTTCCCTCTTACTGCTCTATTTCCATGTGAATTCAAACAGGGTGTTGGAATCTTTTATCTCTTTTTTCAATGTGAACCACAATTCGTATGGTAAAACAGAAGATTGAATCTCACCTGCTTGAAAATAAAAAGTCTTCCAATGCATCAGCTAAATTAGTCCACAAGGTGTCGCCCTTGGAACCTGTGAAGGAAAATAGTGAAATAGCGACAGAGAACATTTGATAGAAGAATGACAGATTTAATTGCAAAAAAACCTCGTCTATCTGCTAAAACCTTTATTCCCCTTTGTACCAAATAAGCTTTTTTTTATACACATGATTCTGCCTAGATGTCAAAGGTAGAAATTTGGACACTGAGAAGCTTTTTGCTTATCGAGCAGTGTCCAGGTCCTTCCTCTCGATGTGACCACACCTCGTGATTCCTACGCCTGGCATTACAGAGAGCTGGCGACTCTCCTCACTCTACGTGAAAGCTTAGCTGAGGTGGGACTCGAACCACTGACCATAGGATCAATGCGCAAGAATCTTACTATTGAGCTATCCTGACACCAAATAAGCTGAGCAACATAAAATATTTGAGAGTCGCTAAGGGTACCATATGGTCCTAGAGTACTGAGATACAGAGGGCCGTAGAAAGTTTCATTTCATTCATCACGAAAGTGGCCAAGTGCATAAACTAGACGCTTGATCAACCTAATTGAATCAGCCTGATTGAATCAGCATAGCTTTATACTTAAGGACGCCGTTTTCAGCGCGCCAGAAAATTCGTCTCCCGCTTCTATCTAGAAGTGTTTGGACTGATTGAGAAGCATATGTTAGTATTGCCACAACATTTTACTGTGAATGATAGATAATGGACTGTTTATTCAAAATCATTTCAATGGAACCGACAGCACCACACTCCAGAAAACCCTTTTGTATATCCAACGGACTGGTGTTGATGTACTGCTACAGGAGGCCCCTCGCAAATCAGCTTTGATTGGAGGGCAATCCTCCTTGATTAAATCAAATGAAAATGAAAAATGGAATTATTTGCAGTAGTAAGACAACTAGTGATCTAGGTGAGGCTGTCTTGAAATAGACAATAAAAGACTGTCCGAAAATGCCCCTTTCCGTCCGGCGGATAGAAAGCGACGTCATCATACTTAAACACAATGATCATTATTATAACTATTATCACAACTCATTACATATTCTGCATCCGCAACAAACCCTGGACTAACCCAGACCTTCTATCCAACTAACAGTTTTCTTTCTTTCATCCTTTAGTTCTTCCTATCAAAATCACTCACCATTGCTCCGTTTTTTTTCTTTCTTTACTTATCATTAATTTTTCTTTTCTTTTTACCAGAAACGCCTGTAATTAGGCCAGCCGAATGAAAATTACCTATTATTAGAGAGATTTGTATTTGCATACTTAGTTTATACATCGAAATGAAGCTTTAAAAAAATCACTATTAGTTTACATCAGATATGCCGATAAAGAGCAGGTGCCAACCTCACCTTGGGCTTCTTTCTCCAAGTGCATTGACAGACCATTATGGATGACAGTAAACAGAGAATCGACGACAAGCTTCCACGTCGACTGAGAAGGGCAGGCGTATTTGAGTTTCAATGGCAAACGAACGACCTTAAACAGAACAGACAAGTACGCGATAATATTCTCAATTCTCAGCACTCGGTAAGATGATGCATACATGATAAATGATAATTCAATCAGCTACTATCGGTAAAGCAAACGGAAGACGCGCTGAAGGTAATGCCACCATGAGCTTTAACTGTACCACCTGATTCACAAATCAGAAAAAATCCCTTTCTTACGTGCTTCTTGGGATAGATAAGCCTGCCTGTATAGAATCCTTTTATAGCGTGCTTGAAAGGACATATTGATATAGTACCTTGCATCCAAAGTACGTTTCACCCTAGGTATTTCTGTAAGACATTGTGCAATAGAATTATGCTATCATGTACTTCAAGGGACACATTGATTGATCTGGCAAGTTCTTTCCAATGCATGTTATACCATCTGTATTTCTGTAAAGCACTGTGCGATAGAGACCTGCTTTGGTGTACTTCAAGGGACACATGAATGGTGATGATAATGATGATAATAATAACAATAATGATGCATGCTTTATACGGGTAAATGCAGTCAACTTGCAGAACGTGATTTAATAAATTGATAAATGTATAGTACATTAATTTTTCAGCATGGTTGCCAGGGAAGAAAAAGGACAGGTGCATCATCCCCGTGCCGTAAAGGGTGACTAAAAAGAGCTTGCGGATGGTGACAGGCAAGACACACGACTATAAAAACATACGTCAAACATACAATGGCGGAGACGTGGCTACAAAGCGACCGAGTTCAAAATGACGAAGATTTGAAGTTTTTCAGAGGAAGTAGGAAAAAGACCGAAGAGAAAGCAAAAAGATTTTGCGAAAAGACTTGACTATTGCAGCAATTAAAGAAGAACAGACACTGGCCACAGCAGACTGAAGCAGATAAATCAGTGACTTGATTATACTTAGCAGTCCAGACAGGCGACCTCGTTTAGTTGGAAAAACTTTGAGAAACATTTTGACGATAATAGGCAAATTCTTCGTGAGGTCGAAATCACTTTCAGCTACCTTCAAAGGGGGGTTTCCCACTTAAATAAGAGGGGGCGATGCTCGAAGGGGCTGTTCCTGTAAATAAGGGGGATGGTGCCGAGATATCTAAGAACCACGCATTTAACAAAACCCAGCATTCCATTCTTCCCTACAAAAAGTCATTTATCATAAGCACGGAAAGGAAGTGAGGTCGATGAAAGAAAATGATATCACTACAATTTCAAAGAGGTCAAAAAACAATCGAAAAAATCATTGTCTTAGATTGATTTGTGAAAAGGAGTGAAATCATCATTGAAAAATATGAAGAATGGGAAACAAAGTTGGGAAAAGTTGGAGGGGGGGGTCTTGGAGCGAAAAGACGTTTCATTTAAAGACAAAATTACCTTGACAAAATTCTCTAAAACTTTGGCGTCTATGATTGATTCCTGCGCGTAGGACAGAGCGTATAATTCCACGAACATTTTCAAACATTCCTCGGAAAAGGGCACATAATTCATAACAGCCCAGGTTCCTCCCTTTTTGTCCTTGCGAGACCTCGAATTGTCCCTCGTTGTGGTCGGCACAGGCTCTGGATCGCACTTTGGCGGGCAACAACTGTATTCAACAAACGTCAATAGCGTATCGAATAGCATTGGGTACATTGAAGTCGAACTATTTTCGAGGATCGATGCACCGCTGAATTGGCTCACCGGTGCCCGTAACGCGTTCAGCGAAAAGACGACAACTTGCTGTAGCGATGACAAGCAGTTCTCGTTGAATGAAGGAACTAAGAACGGAGACGCGTTTGTGTGAATCGGTATAGAGACGGCGCGGCGAACAATTTCACAAAGTCGTTGCAAATCCCCTATACCAAAACGCTTGTAAATACGGCCTAAAAGCGACGGGAAAACGCTGATGAGCGCGCTTAGAAAATCCTGCTTTGGGTATCTGGTCTCGGTTTTTATCTCCCCTGATCCCTCTTTTATCGTGCATAAAATTTGCCCTGGAGACATGGAGACGTTGCCGATGTTCAACCAGATACGCCATGCTTGTATCCACAAATCCAGCTCCTCGTCGGTGGAATCTAAAAACCGGAGCGATTTTATCTTAAGAGTAGAGAGTATTGATCTCTTGTTCTTAGTGGCCTGCGATTCTTCTTGGTCGCGCGCGAACGAATCTTGATCGTGCGCAATGTCTTGAAAGCTTTTCAGACTGTTCAACCCGACTTCAGAGTTGCGGCTTAGGGCTCCGGCTTCTATCATTTCAAGGAGCAAAGCCCATGCCCGGGGGTATTCCTTCAGTTGTTTCAGCGTTTCCTTGCGGCTGCTAAACACTCTGGCTACACCGGCCAATGTCAAAACTCGTGTTTCTGCCCACTGCTTCTCTGCAGTGTCCCTTGTGTGATGAATCAGAATGTTCCCCGTGTTTTGAGAAGCGTCACTTGGCGGGGGGACGTCCGCGGCAGTTGATGACATGGTCTTCACTTTTTCCAAAAGTGGAAATAAAACCTAGAAGGAGGAGAATGTATCTTAAGCCTCAAACGGAAAGAGAGAGGAGAGAGAGAAAGAGAGAGAGAGAGAGACCCTGAGAGAGAGAGAGAGAGAGAGAGACCCTGAGAGAGAGAGACCCTGAGACCGAGAGAGAGAGACCCTGAGAGAGAGAGAGAGACCCTGAGAGAGAGAGACCCTGAGAGCGAGAGAGAGAGAGAGAGAGAGAGAGAGAGAGAGAGAGAGAGAGAGAGAGAGAGAGAGAGAGAGAGAGAGAGAGAGAGAGAGAGAGAGAGAGAGAGAGAGAGAGAGAGAGAGAGAGAGAGAGAGAGAGAGAGAGAGAGAGAGAGAGAGAGAGAGAGAGAGAGAGAGAGAGAGAGAGAGAGAGAGAGAGAGAGAGAGAGAGAGAGAGAGAGAGAGAGAGAGAGAGAGAGAGAGAGAGAGAGAGAGAGAGAGAGAGAGAGAGAGAGAGAAAATTACGGTGTGCGGTGTGATGGATTGATGATTTTATCCTACAAGGTCAACTGAAGAACTGATCGAGTAACTGGGTGATTGACTGATTGGATGAAGGATTTGTCAGGACATGAACGGTAAGTGATCGATTCAAAGATTTATCGATTGATTCATTAAATAATTGAATTATCAAGCAATTGACTGTTTGGTTCATTGATTGACTGATTGATTGATTGATTAATTGACTGGCTGACAGGCGGACTGGATTACTAATTGATTGGCTGACGGTATCATTGATTGGTTGCTTCCTCGCTTGATCGACTGATTCGACGATTGATGGGTAGATTGCTCAACTGACTGATTTCATTTCCTTTTACAATCTTTCATCAATTGTTGATTGACTGATTGGCTGACCAATGGATTCATTGATCGATCCATGTATTGATCCATTGATTTACATGGGTCCGTCAACATGAAGCAGAAAGAGAAGTCGAACAGGTCATACCTTCCAAAGAACGGAATACCACGTGCTGCTTTCCAGCAGTCCCCCATGAGCACTGATAGTTGAGAAAAGCGTTTGTCCCGCGCTTTTTCGCACGGCTGGTCGAGGGTCAACGCAGAGATCGCCCAGTTTACTGAACAAACACATCCATAGCGAATCGAAAGGCTGTATGGATTTGTCCAGCAATTTTGGGATGAAGTTAACAAGAATTCTCTTCTCGTCGTCAGCTGTATCAGCATCCTCAATGTTTGCGTATGCATTGGACAAGTCGAGTTTCAATGCCGTGCGGTTTTGATAGAAAAAGTCCGAGATATTCCACTGGAATGAAAACGACGAAAATCAGTCAGTTTAAATGTTTACAAAAACACTAACTCGCTGCGACGTATCTACACCTTTCAAAAGGCTACTGAGAGAGCCATCTTTAAGAGATTCCCCTACATACAGTGACTTTCACTTCATGATGTAGCAGTATCATCTGTCTTGTATTAATTAGCTCTGCATGTTTTAATGAATTGTATTTCATCATTATCATTTTTGCGTTTAACGTAGTAGAATTTTAAAATCACATGATACCAAGTAACCCCAATGCCATTGTCAGAAGCTCGTCCCTTAAATCACCTCAGTACGGTGTCGAGAGAAGATAGTGATAATATTCTTGCGCATTAATCTTATGGTCGGTGGTTCGAATCCACCCTCAGCAAACATTTACTCAGAGTGAGGACAGTCGTCAGCTCTCTGCAATGCCAGGCGTAGGAATCAAAAGGTGTGGTCATATCGAGAGGAAGGACCTAGACACTGCTCGATAAGCGAAAAGGTTCTATCGATATACGTATATATGTATTATATTCATATATATATATAGCCCTCACAAGGCGAAACGTCTTAAGTAATCCATCAATAAATTTGCTTTAAAAAGTAGCCTATTTTATATTCATATATATAAATACATCTATATAAATAAATATATATATATATATATATATATATATATAAACTTCAGTACGGCAGAATTTCGTTAGCCATGCACGTTAGAACCAACACCGATAATAACAACCGAAAACTCATTACCAGTAAACCAACTGCCGTCAAGCTGATGTTTATCTCCTGGGGCTGTAAACCGAACTGTCCAATCACGTCGATGAGAATCTGCAAACACCAGCAAGGCATTATGGGTAGGAAGTCAGTAACGACCAATTGGAGACTTTGGAATCCTTGGCGAATGATGGATTCACTGGAAAAAAAGATATTCAAATTCTTAAGAACTGATAATACCAAGAACACGTTCTAAATTTCCATACCCAATTGGCTTTCAAACCAGAATCTTGAGCGAGACACAAAGGCGTTTTCACTCTCACCAAAGATGTCTACCATTTGATTGATGATTGTCAAATCATTGATTACCATGACGCATACACTAATATTTTTTTAAGTATTTACGCGTTATTTATTGAAGATTTTAGGACTTGATATTTCTTTCGTTTGTTTCAAACATCTTTCAAATCTAAGATCAATAAACTTGATCTGATCTCTCTCTCTCCTCTTAGCCTTTCACTTTCTTCTTTCTTCCTTTTTTGGGGATTTGTATAGGCCATCATGACCTTTCCTCAACATAATTCGCTGAAAAAAAATAGGACAGGCAGTGCACTCAGCAATGTTTTTGTTGAAGCTTTCTACCCTGTTAAAATATTCCTGCTAGTATAATCATTATTATTATTTTTAAGCACACACTAACTATATAATTACTAAATTATCAACTATAATCATTCGCACAACTTACTACATATTCTGCATGCGCAACAAACCCTGGACTAACCCAGACCTTCTATCCTACTAACAGTCTCCTTGCAACCTTTAATTCTTCTTATCAAAATCTTTTTTTTTCGCCATTTACTTATTGATTCTTTTTTTACACTAGAAATACCTGTAATTAGGTCAGCCGAATACAAATTACCTATTATTAGAGAGATTTGCATTTGTATGTTTAGTCTATATATCAAAATGAAGTTTTAAAAAAATTGTATGACCAATCCTTTGCGATTCATATAAGTGATTCCAAATATATTTTCTCCTACCGCAAAAGGTTATTGAGCAGTGCCCTGCGAAACCTCTAGAGACAGAGCTAGCCACCATTTGACTCTTCTCTTTAAAACTACAAAGAGTTGGTTGCTGATAATTAGGACTGGAACCACACAGACCAAAGGGTATGGGGCCAAGCCTACTAACGATTGAGCTATTTCTTTCATTCTCGTCTCATCATTGGAGAAATTTTGAAGCAGTAAAGCTCGTGGAGACTTTAGGGCACATTGAGAAGTAAGATGGCTATTCCTCCCCTACATGATCTTTTCTTGTGATCTTTGTGACCTTTGCGACCTTTGTGACCTTCATAAGCATTCATAAGAGAGGCAGATTTAACAGAGGTGCTAACTTTTGTTGGTTCGTTGCGAGGCCAATTATGTGTAGCATCAATGGCCATGCCTGGCAGAGACTCGGTGCCGAATCATGGAGCAGTTGCAGCACGCATTCGTATTGCTGATGCCGGACGTCCGGGTACGAAATGTTCGCCATTTCTTGCAGCGGAGTAAGAATCAGCTGCTGCAGCGCCTAGGAGATAGATATAAAAGATCAAAAGCTACGGAACTACAGGAGGAAGAGAAGAGGCGAGGCTTGGGCTATGGTACGCCAATGCAGATGATGACCAGTTGTCTCGTAACGATTGTCTAGAAACAGATCAACATCTTGCTATTAACTCCTGCACTGGGTCCTCTAACTTTGGATTGCCTAAATCATGGATTCAGTATTATGAACTGTCTACACCGGTATATGTCGAAGAATGTTATAAAACGGCTAAAAAAAGTCTTTCTATGACGATGACTCTTGAAAACGTCATGGCATTGGTTATGAAGTTCATCATTAAGCGACATTTTCCATGTCTCAATTAAAACGATCGTGTTCTTATCGTGAACCGTGAATGATTTAAAAACACAGAACACTTGAAGTCAGGCATCCACTACGGTTAGAACTAAACCCTTGCCAGGTTTTTTGCAATAGTAATTTCGAATCTTTATACTGGATTAAACACTTCAACCTTAGAGCAGCTGTTATCGATGTGTATCCCGTGCTGTGCCCTCAGAGTTACTTCTGAGAATTAATGTACCGACCTCGGAAGGGTGGACAGCTGAGTTGACTGTTGGCTTGTGGTTAGTGGTTCCAGACTTTCAAGGATGATCGTATCTTCACTCATCTGAATCTGCACCTAGACTATGGATCCAATTTCACTCCGCAAAGGTGAGGTAATTGCCTTCTACCCATTACGAAACTCAAATGACCTACACCATCATGGACCCAATCAAGCCACCTTTTGTTCAAATAGCCTAAGGGAACATTCAACCGTTACGTAACGCACCGAAGACGACGGGGGGGGGGGTGGGGTCAAGTGATACCTAGGTAGGTGACGTTTATAAAATTTCCCAGCTCATTTTGATGGATGATGTGGATACTAAAGGGTAGGTTGTATCTGATTATTCACATGGTACAAATTAAGTGAATCTGTAGTCTGTGGTAATATATTCGAAAGATCTTTCTTACCAAATCCCTGCTGAGTGGGTTCTCGAATTCAAACGTCATCGCTGATCTGATCAAGCTGGTCAGTGAATCGGCACCCCATTCATGCAGTCGAGTGTGCGGGTGTTGTGACACCTTCGGGACAAAAATAGGGAATATCTACTCACAGAAATTCAAGACAGATACTGGCTAGTGGTAATGACAGTTAATGACCAGATATAACCGACGCTAAAGTCTCTGGATCGAATTCCTGTTCATGTCAAGATCGCATCTATGGTCTAAAGGCGGAATGAACGCTCTGTATGCGGTAGGTCAGGGTTCGATACCCGGTCGGGTCATACCAAAGACTTGAAAACTGGTACATGCTACTTCCCTGCTTAGCATTCAGCACTTTGGGAAAGGGCATGGGAGTGGAACACACAGCACTAGCAGATGGCCAACCCGCAACTGTTGCATTCCCTGTGCTTGCATGGCCATGTGGCCAGAGGGGTACTGTGACGGGGATGGGAGCCATCATATATACTGAAATAATCAAGGGAGGCGAAAATACACATTGGGAAAGAAAACGGGAGATAAATGGACAGTGCTACAAGAGGTGAGCTCCGGCTGAAGGGCTACCCTCCTTGATTGGACCAGATGAAATCAAATGAAATCAATGCATCAATCCAAATCAATCAACATTTCATGGGTATCTGACCTAAAGTGGGGGCAAGGTAAGACGAGGGAAGGTACTGGCTACCCCACCTCACGATGCCGAGGCTTATGACGTCAGCCTGGCGCTCACTTCGAGTATTGGACTCGCCTTTGACTTTTTACTGCCCTAAAATCTCAACAAACGAATCTACCAATTGACCGGCCCTTAACCTTAGTATTCACTTTGCTTGCACACATGTGCGGTCTATAGGCTACAGAATTGGAGGCGGGCTCCAACGTATGCAGCAACTGACTGTGTAGAGAGCACTTTTAACCTCCGAATTAACGTATTGTTCAACCGTAAATTCAAGTGGAAGCTCTGTGAGGCGCAATAATAATAATAATAATTATAAATAATGGTCCATTTTAGACCATGCCTAAAATGGTTCATCATCATCATCATTACCGTAATCATATTCATCATCATCATCATCATCATCATCATAACATCATCATCATCATCATCACCATCATCATCATCATCGTCATCATCATCATCATCATCATCATCATCATCATCATCATCATCATCATCATCATCATCATCATCATCATCATCATCATCATCATCATCATCATCATCACCATCATTACCGTAATCATATTCATCATCATCATCATCATCATCATAACATCATCATCATCATCATCATAAAATCATCATCATCATCATCATTATCATTATCATCATCATCATTATCATTATCATTATCATCATCCTCATCCTCATCACCATCATCATCATCATCATCATCATCATCATCATTACCGTAATCTTATTCATCATCATCATCATCATCATCATCATCATAACATCATCATCATCATCATCATCATCATCATAAAATCATCATCATCATCATCATCATCATTATCATTATCATCATCATTATCATCATCATTATCATTATCATTATCATCATCCTCATCCTCATCACCATCATCATCATCACCATCATCATCATTACCGTAATCTTATTCATCATCATCATCATCATCATCATCATCATAACATCATCATCATCATCATCATCATCATCATCATCATCACCATCACCATCACCCAGGGCTTGCTTCACTCCATTTAAAGGAATCTCTTCCTTGATTCCTTCCACTGGCGCCTGTCATTGGCAAGACGCGGTCATGTAGCCCCAAGCCAGTGGTTGAAATCATCTCGCCAACGAGTTTTGGTCGTCCGTAAAATGGGTAGCTTGGATTAATCGAGCAAACGCTTAACTTTTTACAACGGTGTCCACGGTGAATGAAAATCAGGTGGAAGTTGAAATACCTGAATTACAATAAAAAGTATCGTAAGAGCCACTATTCACAATAAATTACACAGCGATGACTGCTGGGCCGTTCTTTGTAATCATATATCATTCAAAACGGAAAATTGTTTCCACATCGACGACATACCAAAACAATATACCTGACTGTGATATGAGAAGCAACATGATAATTTTTCAATCAACTCTACCTGTCATACGAAGGTAGACATAAGAACACTGATGAGATATGCTTGCAGTGTCCCACCCCATCCTCTTGATGCGACTGCTGCTTGCTTGTCTTACGCTGGAATCACAGAAAGCTAGCCACCCTCCTCATTCTTAGCGTAAGCTAAGCTAGAGATTGATTCAAGCAGGCGTCATCCTATTGAGCTTCCCTCGCACAATTAGAAATAATGAAAGGATTCTTGGTGCTTACATCCTCTGTGTGAATGGGACCAGTGTTTCCACTCCATGTCACAAAAGACGATTAAAAAGAGCTGCTAGTAGGAATGGCAGTAGAACATAAAATATCCAAGCCAAATGTTTATGAAGATCTGGATCTCATGCTCGAAAGTCTACGCCGATAAGCCTGCTTTGGTGGGAGAAGAATGTACACACACAAAAAAAGGAGAAGAGGAAGAAAAGGAAGACGAGGAAGACGAGGAGGAAGAAAAGGAAGCGGAAGAAGAGGAAGAATAAAGAAGAGGAAAAGGAAAAAGAAGAAGAAGAATAAAGAGGAAGGAGAAAAAGAAGAAGAGGACGAAGAAGACGAAGAAGAAGAGGCAGAAGAGGAAGAAGAGGAAGAGGATAAAGAAGAAAAAGGAAGAAGAATTCTTGACGCTTACACACCTCAAGTAAATGGGCCGTCAAAGGTCTCCAAAGAACTCTGATCCGCGACATATTCACAATCTGCGTTTCTTGCAACTTCGCAACTGGGAAGAGGCAAGGATCCTGCAGAAAATGTTGACAAATTAAGTTAATGAGAAAAATTGCGAATCATATTGTTAAATACGATGAAAGAAATATGCCCAATATTACCTAAAAAGCAGAAATCTCTAGTGTTATGGAGAAAAGTGGAATCTTTAACATTGAAAAGGTCGTGCGCTTATGAGTGAGACGTAAGACTCTCTCGTCACATGAGCGTTGCCGCAGGTGTCGCGTTGCTGCTAGAAGCATTGCGCAAGGACGAAAGATTTAAAAAACACTTCCTTTCCTGAGTCCTACAGCTTGCCATCTTTCAAATCTAAGATCAATAAACTTAATCTTATCTCTCTATCCTCTTAGCTGTTCGCTTTCTTCTCTCTTCCTATGTTGGGGCTTTGTATAGGCCACCATAGCCTTTCCTCAACATAACCCAATAATAAAAAAAAATCCGGAGTTTAGCAAAGCCTTGAGGCAGCGTTGCGAGTTATTTTCTATCAAATTTGATTCTTCGCGGTGATTTCTCGTTGCCACATGCACTCTTTAACACATGCAAATACATGTTTATTGCAATAAATATGCCTGATCTTGCAAGCTTCGACTTCCTCTCACCTGCAAAGTTATGGCTTGAAAAAAAACGAATACTTTCAATCATGCGACTGAAAAGGCTGGGAAGCAAGATTGGTTCAAGGGAGTGTTTGAAGGTGCAGGAAAGCAAGAAGAAAGCCCTGAAGAAGATTGCAGCAAAACGTTTAAACATGTTACTTTTAAAAAAGTAAAGCCACCTTAAGATTTTCAACCTTAAGTGCAGACCACACCCAACTTTCGAAAATGTGCACGTGTAAAAATTTGTTATTTTAGGCCCCGCGTCTCGTTGGCTTCCTCACTGATGGCATCTTTCATGTGAACCGTGCAGGATTCGAACTCAAAACTCTCCATTATGATTCCCCACGTGGAACCACTGCAAATGGGCGCCACTGATTTCGCATAACTTTGGTGAAAATGAATGAAAGACACTTCAATGAATAAAGTTTAAAGATTCTGTCATGTGTAAAATAACTACCTTGTGGTTGGATGCGTGTTCCATCTCCTCTGTTGAAAGACAGCAAAGTGAGTTGACGAGATGGTGGAGGGCGACGTCATCAAGATACCTGAAAGAGGCATCAATGCCATTGAAAAAAGCTAAGCGCTTGAAGATTGCTTTCCGTTGTAGAGATATCTCGCAACCATTAACAGTGGCTAATTAATCGATTCATGCCTTGTGGAATCGGAAAATTGAATGTTTAAGGATAATTGATTGCCATGGCAGCTGATTGAATTAAAAATATTGGTGTTAATGACACATAAATACAACTTTGAATTGTGCGAATAAAGATAAATGCCTTTTTTATTCGCTACGAAAACTTTAGTCGATAAAAACAGTTTAAAAAGGTATAGAACAAGATAAAGAGTATGTGGTATGATTACGGAAAGGAGTGAAAAAGTAAACCCGCGGTTGAATCGCGCTTGTTGAAGCTATTGTAGCTGGACAAGGATTACGGTTGGAGTGGTGAATTACGAGAGAAATGCGCAGATATGATTGCAGCTTACTTGGTGCTTTCGAAGAGTCTTGAGAGCATGGCAGAAAGAACCGGGAGCTCTGAAATCAATGATTGGGACATGACCTGAAATCAAAGAGAAACAAATCAAATCCCAGCCAATCACGCTGAAGCAAATTAAATCACATTAAATCACAGCCAATAAGATTCAATTGCGGCAAATCAGACCATTTCAAAGCAAAGCAAATCATATCAAAGTCCATCGTACCAGCTCAAGTTAAAAAAATCACATCAAATCAAAGTACATCAACTCGAAGTAAATCAAATGAAATGAAGCTTATCAAAGTAAATCACATCAAATCAATTGAATGAAAAAAACCGAATCAAACTGACTTAGGACAGCCAGAGCAAAAATCAAATGAGAAGCAAAAGAAAATCAAAGCAAATCAAATCAATCAAAGGTAACAATCACACGAACGCAAACGAATGCAATGAGATCACTTCAGATCGATAAGGTCAAAAAGTTGCACGGACGATGAGCCAATTGTCCCAAGAACATCCCACACAGATTGAATGTACATACAAGGGTGGGCAGGTCGTTGGCTTGAATTGCCTTCAATGAGCCTGTCGAGGAGAACTTCAAACCAAGAATAATCGTCAAATGTTGCAATGTGTTCAGCACCATGTACCATGCAGAGCCAAGCACATCACCATGGCAATGGGCGAGACTAAGTATGGCTCGCATGCATTGAATGTTCTTGGCTGTTACCTGCGAAGGAGGATACGTGTTAGACCTTCAACCTTAATTAATGTTTACATTGAATTGAACAAAATAACAATAATAACAATAAAAATAAAAATAAAAATTTTTAAGAATTATGAAAAACGGTAAAAAAGGTCGTACAACTTCTGTGCAAAAACTACGTCAAAGTGCTCTATTCGCTCTTAGACCTGAATTAATCCCCTGTGTTCAGACACTCAAAGGCACTCAATCAAGATGAAATATGACAGAAATAGTAACAATAATACTAATAAAAACGACACGAATATTTTAATACGATAAAAAGCGTCAATAAAGACATTGTTCGTTTCACTGCCTGTCCTTTTTTTCTTTTTTTTAGTGGGTTATGTTGAGGAAAGCCCATGGTGACATATACAAAGCCCCAACAAAGGAAGAAAGAAGAAAGCGAGCTAAGAGGATAGAGAGATAAGATCAAGTTTATTTATCTAAGATTTGAAAGATGGAAAGAAATATAAAATCTTAGTTTACAACTTTATGACTATGAATAAAAAATGCGTTAATACTCTATGATGAATTTTAAAAAGATTAGTGTACCAAAGTTATTTCAAGTTTTTAAAAAAAAATGCAGTTTTTCCTTAAAACCCTTTCTATTTCCAAAAACCAGGCAATGAACTGTTTACAAAAGAATTTTCATTTTTCTTCATTTAATCTTTTTTATACATGATAACTTCGTCAGTTTAAATTACAAAAGTAAGGAAATTATATGTAGAATATTTACAGCTTATTTAAACAAAATGTAAATCTAAAATCTGACTGTTCTTCCTGGAGGTCATGTTTCGGGAGGATCTACGATGTCATATTGCCCCAGAAAATAGTCTCTAACTTGTTTTTTGAAAAGTGCAGCTGATTCCACATTTCTTATATTGTTCGGGATATCGTTCCACACCTTGGCACCTTTATACGAAAAAGCTCTTTCTAGGTAATTCTAGTCTAGGTTTAGGTACCTGCCGGTCATTCACTCTCCTTGTTTCATATTTGGAAATCTGGAATCTTCTCTTGAACTTTTGTTTAAGGGTGTCTGGACATTGCTCATTTAGAATTTTATGCACCATCACCACTTGGTCAAGTTTAAGTAATAATTCTACATTTAACGTTGCAGATGGTATTCTGTCCTTAATAGGTGCAGACTGGATAAGACAAATCGCCCTATCTTGTAAACTTTGCAAGTTTTGGAGTTAAGTTACAGGAAGATGACCCCATGGCAGATCGTCATATCTGAGATGACTTTCCATCAATGCCCGGTAAACTTGAAAAAGTTTTGATTGAAGGAGGATCTGTCTAAGTTTTCTGATTGAATCAAGACCGTCCTTCAATTTCCTTTCACTACCTTACATTGTTGATTCCATGACAGGCTTTCGTCAATAGTTAGCCCTAAATACTTCGTATTTTTATCTCGCTTGATTTCATCTTTGTCAACCCTAAGATCATCGATTTCAGAGATCTTACCAAATTGTTTACTGTTCCCTAAGAACATATATTCGCATTTCGTTACATTTAGGCTTAACTTGTTTCGTCTTGGCCAATCTTTAATATTCTGCAATTCATTTCGTAAGTCTTCCAAAAGTTGGTGAGCGTCCTCACCACCGAAAGCAATACTCGTGTTATCGGCATACATATTGGGTGTGAATTTTGCAGGGGACTCTTCAAAGTCGTTGGTATATAATATAAAAAGAAGAGGCCCAAAACATGACCCCTGAGGAATGCCACAAGTAACCAATAGTTTCTCTGAATTCCAACCATTAAAGGTAACAATACTGCTGGCGTCCTGTTAGATAGGAAGCGAACCATGCGAGCTCTTTTTGATAGATGCCATACCTATCTAATCTTACTAAGAGACTATCATGATCAATAGTGTCGAATGCCTTTCTCAAATCAAGGAAAAGGCTAATGTTGACATGCTTTTGATCATTTAATCAATCATCAATTAATTAACCAATTAAGAATCAATTAATCAATCGGTCCATGAATCATTGAATCAAGGAGTCAAAGAACAAAAGAACCATTGAATCAATCGATCTGTGAATCGACGAATCAAAGAATCATTCAGCAGACTAATTGAAATACGACAATCTATCTATCGTTAAATCAATATATAATTAATCATTGATTGGTCGATAACTTTTAAACTCACTTCTCTATTTCCATTCCCAGAATTTGATGCAGCTGCGTTGTTCGAGTGATTCGACAACTGTGTCATTGAGGAGGAGCTACCCGTGTTCGTTTGTGACCCGGAATGGTTTGAGCTTCCATCTGACTTCAGCGCTAAGAGATAACTGGTTGGAATCGCGGCTTGGCATATACACGAGACAAAGGCATCTCGCTTTGACATAAAATCAAACTGTCCGCTTACGCTTGAATAAGATTGAATGGCCTTTAAGATACTTTCCGTTGTGGTCTCATCAACACTACGGAAAATTGAAACATAATAATAATAATAATAATACATTCTTTATACAGGATTATTCAATCGACTACTCTACCTTAGCTGCTATCAACAGAAGCCTTGTTTTAAAAGCCGATAAAAAAAGTCCGATCTTAAAGTTTAAAATTAAATAGTGTGAAAAAATATATTTGAAATGCTACTTAGAAGTTAATGAATCCACAAAATGTTCTTTGAGTCCTTGCTTTAAAGGAAGGTAAAATCGCTCAGTCTTCAACTACCTTGGCAATGCATTATAAATCTTGATAAAATTCTAACACCACTATGATAAAATTCTCTTTTCGCGCTTTCAGTTTTCATTTTTGGAATTTTTAAGTTTCGTCCATTCACTCATCATATACATCTTTATGCACATGCGTATATCTTGCCAGATTTACTCCTCATTTTTACGGTAAATTTGTATCGTTTGATTCATGAAATTACTAAAAGCTTTCTTTCTAGCCCGCGTCGGTGTAGGAACGCACCGTGGAATCGAATTTACTCGTACCAAATCGAAGTATCATTGGGTGGCATACACCAGAATTTTTTCAGCCATAGGAAGAAAAAACAACCCTAGCATAGTTCCTGGTGCCAAGTATTCTATCTTTTTCAAACTTCATCTTGATATATGAATTAAAGATACAATTGAAATCTCTCTACTAATAGGTAACTTGTATTCGGCTGGCCTAATTACAGGTATTTCTAGTGAGAAGAAAAGAAAAATGAATGAATAAGTAAATAAGGAAAAAAACAGGAGAAAGGTAAATGATTTTAATAAGAGGATGAAAGAAAAAAAACTGTTAGTAGGATAGAAGGTCAGGGTTAGTCCAGGGTTTGTTGCGCATGCAAAATATGTGCGAATGATTTTAGTCTTAAATTTAATCATTATGCAGTTAGTATGTGCTTTGTCAATGGCTAGACTGCTACATATCTGAATGAACGAATCGCAAGACTGTCCAAAGATTCTAAGGGAACCTATTGACGAGTTAACAAATTTAAGGTGGCGGTATTTCGATGTTAGGTCATTCAGAAGGTCATCATCGTTATCATCTGTCGGGCGCACCCGAATCCACATAATTTCCCCATAGCTATCTGTCTGACAGGGCTGTGCGGAGTTCTTCGTTAGAAAGGCCGGAATCTTGCGTGAGGAGGGTGACATAACCAAGTTTAGGTCTACCGGGTCTTCTGTAACCATGTTTTGGTTTCCACAGTATTACGTTTGCTACAGTTTCGTCACTTCGATAGCAGTGGTTTCTGTTTGCGACGAGTTGTGAGTTGTACCTTTTGTTTGTGTTTGTTCCAGTAGCAGATTTTTCGATCTCAACCTGGTTCCTCGAAGAGGGTCGCGCTCCTTGATGACCCGCACGACGAGCGATGCGGTATGAGAATCGATTTGATTTATTCATGTGGATTTTTCAATTGGCAGGATAATATAAGCATAGGGCCTGCCAGATCTCCTAGTTGTAGCAATGCTTGTCTGACAAATGGGTGGCCCGCACCATTTCTTGAGTTAAACTGTGCAAGATGCTGAACGCCGCGATAGAGTTGCCGCTCACTAAATACAGTCAATCCGTCAACAATATCATCCACCTGTTGCTAACCCAGGCTTCACCATTTCAACCATGGCTGGGGGATTGAAAATCAGAGTTACCTTCTCCTAGATAATATTCAGAAGATAGAATAGTAATAATGATAAGAATAATAATAATACTTTTCCCTTAAGGAGTATGAAAAAATTAGTAAATACAAAGACCTAGAAATCGAAATATAGAAGATGTGCCATTTGAAAGCAATAGTAATACCAGTTGAAGTTGGGGCATTAGGCATGATAAAGAAGAAAACTGAAGACCATATCAAGCGAATTCAAAGGAACCCTTGTCTGCAAGAATTGTAAAAAGATAGTACTGAATGGGACGGCTCATTTATTGCGACGTGTACTATCCATGTGACCGACTATACTGTTCTTACACAATCAGAAGATTAACACTATCGTAGTACTACAGGCATAAAATGCATGAAACTTCACCTTCCCTTACCCTAGGTTATTGGATATAACTCGAAAAGGGATTGTATTTGATAGAAAATTAGCAACATACACATCAAATGATAATAACACAATCACCACAATCAGCAGATAAACACTATCGCAGTGATAAAGTCATAAAATGCATGAAACTTCACCTTCCTTAACCCTAGGTTATTGGTTGTAGCTCGGCCAGGGATTGCATTCAATAAAAAATTAGCAACTTACACATCAAATAATAATAATAAAGGGAATTTGCATTCGCCATTTATCCAAATGTTTCAAAGTATAAAGAGGAAAAAAAACTTTACAGTATGTCTGAAAAGAAGAGGAACCCGGAGGTCTCAGAGTGGAAAAATTTCAACAAAGATCCATCGCAAGGCCATTACTACGAAGCGGGAGGCTTGCTATGATGATGCTGGGTCATGGCTAAAACGATGGAAGATGGCTACGACACGAGAATTTTTTGTACTAGTGCTTCGTAGACGTGAGTTCTTGAAGCACTGAGAGCAACTTTGTGCTTTCTAGAACATATTTATAAAAAACTTCCCTACACCAACTAAATTCAAATTCTAAATGCGAGTACATAAAGATGCGAGTTGATTGAAAGGTTCGAAGAGTCATGCGAACCTAATAAATGTATGTGACATAGTTTACAATAGAGAGCATTGCTATAGGAAAGCTTGATTCCTATAAAAAAATCAAGCATAGTTGTTTTCCCATGAAAATAAACACAAAAGAAGAGCAGCAGGGTACTGATGATGGCAGAAATCACGCCATTTATTTGTCAGTTGCAGGGAGTACCCAGGTAAAATTAAATTGACATTTGTAATATGGGAACCACGTCAAATGATGAATGCTGGAAAAAAAGCAATCAAGTCGAAAGCTTACGTACCTGGCTTCGAGCAGAAGATTCAGAGTTGAAAGTGAACTGTCCCAAGACGATTCTACCATCTTCTTCCAAACAGCAACATCGTCTGAAAAGTAATGACACTAATCTGAAACCCAAAAGACACGTTAAGAAATATAAACCATAGACTAGCTATTTTTTACATTGAATGGATATGCATCAGACATAAATAGGCATTTAGGAATACCATACAGTGAATCATATAATTTGAAAAACACCGTATGAAAAAAACTACTCTAAAGATGACTAATCAAAGAACCGGGAAGGCAGCTAACAGAAAAGAAATTGCGATGACTAGGGAATATAGCGCGCAGAGAGAGGATAAGTACATAATTAACCATGACTTGAGCTGGGCCAGAGAAAGAGCGGGTGCCAGAAATGATTATTGACAGACTGTGTCAGTGAGGATGTGAAGTTCTTAGGAGTGAGTGAGAAGGATAATAAGGGCAAAACAATCTCGAGAGATTTACGAGTTCTACAACAAGAGACAGGACATAACACAAAAACGCTACAAAGGACACAGGTACGAGGCAAAAAGTCAATCATTGGTGGATCTTCTTTGTCTCTGAAGTGCCAGTTTCCTAAGCCACTGGTTTTCTAATCGCTCACCACCTGTCTTGATAGCACTAAGCCATTTGAGCCTGTCTTCAGCAAGGTGCTCCCACTCAGTCGCGTCGATGCCTAGGTCATTTAAGTCCCGTTTGGCTACGTCCTTGAAACGCAGTAATGGGCGGCCCCTTCCTCTTCTTCCATGGCGTAGTTCACTAAAGAGAATGTCTTTGGGGAGCCGTCTGTCGGGCATTCTCCGCAGGTGTCCAAGCCAACGCATTCGTCGAGTTTTCAGTGACTGGAAGAGAGAGCGGCTGCCCGCGCGCTTTAGCACCTCTTCGAAGTCAAATACTCACTTACTTATCTATTTGCTAACTCTACTATTCATTCATTCGTGCACTAATCCATTCACACCTATTAATTAATTCACTAATCTATGACGTATCTATTCATCTATTCATTCATTCAGTCATTGAACCATTCATTTATTGATTGATTTATTAATTCAATGAGCAATCTATTCACTTAATCATTAATTCATTGAATCACCTATTCGGTTATACATTCATTCATCCAACCTTTCATTCATTGTCTTATCGACACGAAATACAAATCCTACATGAATATTCATTGCAATGCGCCTGTTTTTCACTCTGTAGATAGACCGATATTCACACTCCTCCTAAAACTACAAAATATATGATAAACATAATTATTAGTTCTTTCCTTCATTTCACAAAACTTTAATCGAAGCAAGGAGATGGTAAACTAATTCTCTAGCACGTTCAAAATCTTACAACTTACAATAAACTTACACGTTCAAAAACTTACAATAAATTTATCCTGCAACATAGCCAATATTATGCAATAAAACTGACCATTACAAATATCTGATAATAAGTTTGTAAATTTGCAACAACGGTGGAATTACCTTCTCCGGGCTGATTCGGGACATCGCCTCTGTCTTTTATCGCCTCTGATCCGACACCGGTCTTGTCTTTGCTATCAGTTCCTTTATCCTTGCACGACTCGACGAAACTCCTCCCAGGCCGCTTGTTGCCAGCGGAATGTACAAGGACGTCGATAGCCCGTGCTACCTCTAGTACGCATGCGACTGATATAGACATGGCGTAAGTCTCAGATACGCTGGCCATGTCACCTTTGAAGTCGAGCTGCTCGAGGCTAAGCAAAAAAGGAAAATACTCCACTTAGATGGCCCCAGAGGGGTGGGGGTCGAATTCCAGCCATAAATGAGCTTGAATCATTGAAATGAACAAAATCTGAATAATCTATCCAAATCATTAAATGACAGACAGTTCAAGGCAAACAGTTGCAGCTCTTTAAAATCGCACGATTTCCAGTGCAAAAAATATCATCAACTTAGAAAATACCAAAAAAGGCCTTCAACAAACTGGTCTTAGAGTTTGGAATAGCATTCCAATTAAAATTAGAAAGTTGCCCTTAATCTATCGACTTAAGAGCAAACTAAAAGAATTGTATAGAGTCTGCAAGATTCCGTGGTCGGTGAATGAATACTCAGGGGTAACTCTGAGAGCAAAAGCAGTGGGCCCACACCAGCTGGATAGCTGCCCATACAACCAGCCTGCGTTGACAAATGCAACGAGAGAAAGAAACACTTCATTTCTCTTCGTACAGATTCGTTCGCAATCTTTTGGTCCAGCTGATCATTACAGATCGACAGTAACACACTAGTTCAAAACTGGTTATCCTACTTTAAGGCCCTATCTACGCGAATGCGTTCGTCAGACATTTGTCAGATTCGAGTTTGTGGCATTCAGAATACTTTTGTGGGATTCAAAATAGTGTGTGTGTGTGTGTGTGTGTGTGTGTGTGTGTGTGTGTGTGTGTGTGTGTGTGTGTGTGTGTGTGTGTGTGTGTGTGTGTGTGTGTGTACGTTTTCAAAAACTTCATTCCGGAAGACGTTTCCAAACAAATTCTAACGATTCCGCTCGAAAATTCGCTGACTCGGACCGTGTAGATGGGAGGTAAAACGAGACAGGGTAGCTGTGTTTTCATTTGAGAACGTAATGGTGGAGACGGGCCTAAATAACATTGTATCTACTGAGCACTCACTAAACTGGTTTTGATATTCCACTAGGTGGGATTCCATTTATTGGTACCCAGACTCCTTTGTAAGAGAACCCAGGCTGTTGGTTGATTCTCTCGGATCCCTGTAAATGCATAGAGTTTTGATTGGTTGATTGCTGTGAAGACGACATCAAAGAACTGGCGGTAAGGTTCGCAGCCTCCTTGCTGAACATGGATTGGATGAAAATTTCTAAAGCGAGGCAGATTTCGTGGAAGACTTTGGTTGAGTGCTCCTGAAGGTCATAAAACTGGCAAAAAGATCTGCAAAAAAAAGAAAATAGACCAAGTTTTTTCTTTGTAGTGAGTTATGTTGAGGAAAGACCGTGGTGGCTTATACAAAGCCCCAACAAAGGAAGAAAGAAGAAAGCGAAAGGCTAAGAGGAGAGAGAGATCAGATCAAGTTAATTGATCTTGGATTTGAAAAGTGAGGATGAAATTAAGATAACAAGTAACCATCGACGAGAAACTTGAAATTCACGAGAACTATGATTGACAAAAGCAGCGAGCAGCATTTTGTTACTGAATTAAATTTGAATACTGAATCCCTTACGGCACTGAACCACTGGATTCGACTTTGACTTGAGAAAGGACACAGTTACAAATCATGAATAAAGACTACTTCAAATCTTGATTTTCCTCATCTCATCTTCCTTTAAAATCAAATTTTTACAAGAAGTTGAGAGGAGGGATATTGCTTGGCCTTAAGGTGGATGAAAAACAAGCTATCTGCCAGTACTGATGATATGATGTAATAAGATGTAAAGTAATATGATGTATTAAGGATATTATATGACATGATAAAATATGATATAACAAAATATGATGTATTATAACAAGATTTGATAAAGTGGCATAATATAGCAGAGTTTCATGTGATAATAATCATAATAATCATTTTTCTTTCTTCAAGGCTGGCTGACGTGCCTAATAGCTCGAGGCAAATTAATGCCACTGTCGAATGCTGTCTAATTCGAACTCGCAGAATTCGAACTTTTGCTAATTCGAACAAAATTTCAAGTATCTTTAAAGTCTCCTAACAAAAAACTTCGATAAATCGAATCTCTGTAATTCGAACATTTTGTGGTGGGGACATTTTTACGATCCCCAAAAGAGTTCAAATTCGACAGAGTTGACGGTACTTTATCATGGATTCAAGCTGATAATCTGATTTTGCTGGAAAGGAAAGTTGAGGAAATGTGTAGTAAGCTTCAATGTTTTAGGCGAAACATCAATAAACAAAATTCACTCCTTGACACGATGGGTGATCGGTCCATTCAATTGCCGTGCAAAGCGATAGCATTCTTGTGATTACCTTAGTAGCTGAGGCTGTACACAAAGAGTGTGTAGAACTTCCAATGCGAGGGCGCGCTGCCAAAACGGCTTGTCCGAATCAAGGAATTTGACCAGCAATGACAAGAATATTTCGCATTCAGTCACCTGCGAGGAAGAGAAACAATTCGTACTACCGCCTGAAAAGATTCATCGGCACAACACGCGGTGTAAAACATGTGTAAACATCCTGCAAATCAAATCAATCTTGCGGCATTGCTTGCAGATGTTGGGACTTAATTAGTGACAGCAATGATAGCATAGCAACAATTTTGAATAAAAGAATGAAAAATATTACAGCTATAACAATGATAATAACATAAGTAATATCATTATATCATAAATGATGATGATTTGTTTTAAACCTCATTTTGACATATATATGCATGTTTACAGTCAACTCTGTCTAATTCGAGCTCTCGTGCAATTCGAACTTTTGCAAATTTGAACAAAATTTTCAGGTCCCTTTAAAATCTCAACAGAACAGAAAACAGAAAACCTCTATAATTCGAATCTCCGCATTGCGAACTTTTTGCAATTCGAATATTTTTACGAACCCCCAAAGAGTTCAAATTAGACAGAGTTGAGTGTATACATATATATATTTATAGATATATTTATATATATATAAAGGTATACATGTTTTGCTTAAGGCAAATGAAAACAAAGGGTACATGGATTAAATTCTCCTTCTAATGATATCGGCTAATGAATCAACTTTTTTGGCTTTCCTAGACATAAATCTCAAGTGACTGGATGGGCAAGACAGTTCCGCCCCCGTAACCCATAAGAGTCAAAAACTGACGCGAAACGAAAATCACTCACCAACAATGTGTAGAACTGCTTGATTAATATAGATACGATGCGCAGAAGCCTCACTGATACAGGAAATATCGGCTTCTCCACGATCGTTGCTTGGGTGCTGCCTCCCTGCTTAAATTTTATGTTTGGTGAAAACAATTTGATTATCAATGGACAAACTCTCTCCTTGAGCAAGTAGCAAAATTCTGGATGCTAGAAAATCGATAACAACCATTAGTAGGACAATTCAACTATCAGAAGCAAAAAAATTTCGAAAGCAGTTTAAATCTCTTTGGCACATTACCACCAACCATTTAGTGTACTGCCATGCATTGATCGAATGCATATATCTGATTGATTACTGAAAGCAGAAGAAATTATAAGAGAGAAGAACGAAGAGGAAAGCAGAAGAAATTAACAGATAGAAGAAGGAAGAGGAAAGCAGAAGAAAGTAAAAGAGAGAAGAAGGAACAGGAAAGCAAAAGAAATCATGAGAGAGAATAAGGAACATGAAAGGAGAATAAACTATAAGAGAGAAGAAGGAAATGAAAGCAGAAGAAATTATAAGATAGATGAAGGACGAGGAAAGCAGAAGAAATTATAAGATAGATGAAGGAAGAGGAAAGCAGAAGAAATTATAAGATAGATGAAGGACGAGGAAAGCAGAAGAAATTATAAGATAGATGAAGGAAGAGGAAAGCAGAAGAAAGTAAAAGAGAGAAGAAGGAACAGGAAAGCAAAAGAAATCATGAGAGAGAATAAGGAACATGAAAGGAGAATAAACTATAAGAGAGAAGAAGGAAATGAAAGCAGAAGAAATTATAAGATAGATGAAGGACGAGGAAAGCAGAAGAAATTATAAGATAGATGAAGGAAGAGGAAAGCAGAAGAAATTATAAGATAGAAGAAGGAAGAGGAAAGCAGAATGAATTATAAGAGAGAAGAAGGAAGAGGAAAGCAGAATGAATTATAAGGTAGAAGAAGGAAGAGGAAAGCAGAATGAATTATACAATAGAAGAAGGAAGAGGAAAGCAGAATAAATTATAAGATATAAGATGGAACAGGAAAGCAGAAGAAACATTCGCTGATGAAAATTTGAACCTGAAGAAATGCATTTGGGTAATGTTTCAAAACGGATTCCAGAAGCTCCAGCCCAAAGGTCCGTGTCATCTCCTTCATACCAATTAACCAGTAAGGAGAATCCCCACTTGTCACCTGGCACAAATCCTGAAAAAGTCAAAACAATCATCATGATCGACCATAATCATAATCATAATCATAACCATCACCATTATCATCATCACCATTATCATCATCACCATTATCATCATCGCCATTATCATCACTATCATCGTTAATAACATCATAATGACATTTATAATTATAAATCATTGTCCATCATCACTATCATCATCATCATTGTTGTCATTCTGATCATCATCATCATAATCATCATCATCATCATAATTATTATATTAGTCATAATTATCACAACCATCACAACCATCACAACCATCACAACCATCACAATCATCATCATCATCATCAATGCATTAAATAACTGCTGTGTACCTATAGCCTGTGTTCATGTAGTGAAAGATGAACAAACTTACTTGAAACAGCAAATACGCGTCTTGGGCACATGGATGTAGTGTTCTAGGGCACTTGTTGTGGTACGACTTGTCAACTGGGGACGATGGTCCTACAAAAGAAATGGGAGATTATATTTACAAGTCTGAGTCCCTTATAATTACAGTTGCACAGATTCAATCACTGCCTGGCTAACTGGAATCATAAACAAGGCATTGATATTCAGCCCCTTCCTTGAATTCGTCACATTTGCCTGGTAAAGTATTTTCAGTTCTGAGGTATTGAGAAGTTTCAATGCTAACATGCAAAAAAAGCTTCATGTAAACTCAAAAAGATGTTTACTATTGCAAAGATAGCTTGGCACACAATATCCAGCGTTGTGGAAACAGGATCCAGAGTTCCAGGTTTCCCAATGGAAGCTAATCTTATGAAGTAGTTCCCCCTTGCTTTCCTCATTGGTAATTGTTATACTTTTAGATATAAATATAAATATATACATACATATATTAATATGAATATAGACATGGATATGGAAGAAAATATATATTTATTTAGAGTGAGCTGCTTTCCTCACTCTAAGCGAAAGTTTAGAGTTCCAGGTTTCCCAATGGAAGCTAATCTTATGACGCAGTTCCCCCTTGCTTTCCTCATTGGTAATTGTTATACTTTTAGATATAAATATAAATATATACATAGCAGGCTCCTGCTATGTATATATTTATATATGCTACATATATATGCTACATAGAGCACCATATGGTGGTGAAGACAGCACCCTCTATGTGATAAATATATACATATATATATTAATATGAATATAGACATTGATATGGAAGAAAATAGACATTTATTTAGAGTGAGCTGCTTTCCTCACTCTAAGCGAAAGTTTAGCTGGCGCCAGATTTAGAATCACAAAGCTTCTTGAAATCCCATGGTTGTACTGTAACCCATACAGGATTTGAACTCACTGAACAACTTGGCATTATTAATTGGAACACACTTTAGCTGCTAAGTTATGGCACCACTAACGTAAATACAAGACCTTTTACTTGCTTGTCCTCATCCACCATTCTGTCTAGTATGACTGAAACACTCTGGCGGATGGTGGCTGCAGCCGTGCTACTGATTGTAGAGTCAGAACTGAAGTAGAGGTGGAAGCAGATGACAACAGTCTAAAAACAGGACAGAAAATAAAGGCAGATGAAATTGAGTCCCACGTGTGACATGACAATTATAGAGCACTTTTAGATATATGTATCACCTTCAGCAATCTTTTTCTGAGATGGGATAACCAGTTCCTTCCCTTCCCACATTAACCTCCAGGTTCATCTCAGATACCCACTTGATATTTTGTACTCCTTTCTGGTTTTAGCAGTTGTTTCATACATTGTATTTCAACTTGTACCTCCAATCTAATATATTGTAATTTTTTGCAGCTTTAACAGTTAATCTATTGATCCTTTGTTATATAACAATATAATGAATCTTCAAACAGGATATGCATTTCAAAAAAGATGCTGGTATCAACATGTGTCCTGTATTGTCAGGAAAAGAAGGAAAAACCTTATGATATGGCTACCTGATAAAACCTAGCAGTAACTAGAATGGTTATCTAAGATTTCAAGGTATATTTAAAAGTTTTAGCAGAAATGTTTCTTTAACATTTCTTGAAAATGCTTGAAGGATTCAGTTTTCCTGAATTCAGTTTGAAGTTTGTTGTAGATCTTTGCCCCTCAAAATGGTATGCTAACTTGTACCAAAAAATTGTATATCATACAGAACATTGCATACATGAACAGGCTACATACCGTATTTTCTTGAATAGAAGCTGCGGCTTCTACTATTTTCAGTAAGGAAAAAACGCGGCTTATAATCAAATAGCAGCTTGCCTTCAAGGGAGGCTAATATTGTCTTGGTTGCAACACCGAGGAAGTTGAAGTAGAAATAATAACGATATGAGGAAAGAAATACACGGCTTCCATTTTTTTCAGTAGGGAAAATGAAGCCTCTATTTGAGGCCGAATATAATCAAGGGCGGCTTTTATCTAAGAAAATACAGCATCTATTGTATATTGGTTCATTACTTTCGTTATTTTATTAAACATATTACTGAAGTTCCTAGCCAGCAATAGAATGACACAAACCTTGGCTAGTGACTCTTTCTGAACTGAATGTGATGTCGTTATTAAAATCAGAATGGTTTGCAGCACTCTCAACTCTTCAACGCCAGCTTCTGAGAGCTCATACAGTTGGCTAACAATACTTGGAGCATAACCCTGTTCAAATGGGTGAAAGCAAAATTACCTTTTTCAAAGCAGCAAAGCAATGATATTCTAAAATACTTTTCATTTCTACTGATTTGTTTTGCCAAGATGGCTTGCCAGAGACAATCTACTAGGAGAGCAAATGCACCATGAGCGAATCTATATTCTCTGATTTGAGATGAAATTTGCCATGTTGCAAAAATACGTCAAATTGGAAACATTTTCCCAGCAAAGTTTTGAATTCTTCTGAGAGAAAAATTTAGCAGACTTTGGAAAATCATAGGAAAATGTTGCCTCGCTAAGCTGGCAAATATTGCTTCAAATTCCTTGAGAGCCATACCCAAAGTCTACGCTAATGGTGGATTTACCTAAAGGTCAAAGAATACAAGAAAGCTTACCTCTCCAATGGCATTACTTGATGCAAGCCGCTGCAAGGATGTCAAGGCAGTAGATGCAATCTTAGGCGTTTTTGTATCACAAGCAAGGAGCAGAGGGCGAAATATATCATTGCTTTCTGCAATAACTGGAAGAGGAAGAAAATCTTTAATGTATAAAATGGATTGATTTTTGGGACCAAGTCGGTCTCAGAAGGCCTATAGTGTCTGTGCAATCATCACTAGTGTCTCTTCTCAAAGAAAGGCTATCTTTTGCAAGATTTCAACAGTTTACTGTAAAAAATGGCATTGTACTGATTGAAAGAGTGGTTGATTCACATAGTGTAACAAATTGTACCAAATACGGACTTAATACAAGGTGTTTTGCTGACCGCACAATGGAAAAAAACTCCTTATAGACAAAACCAGTAGTAGCCTTCTTTTTTCCACCATTCAGTTGTTGCAAGTAAATGTTCAAAACATCTTCTGCATGCTAATTACCTCTGTATACATTCACATGCTGACTTGAGACCATACGAAGCCTTAGAATTCCTCCTTCAATTGCCTGGAAAAATAAGAATAATAATCAAGTCAACCATTCAAGGTTACCCTTTCCACTGCAAAACTGCTGTCATCTATGGGGACCCTGCTTTAGCCCTATGTGAGCCGCAAAAGCCCTAAAATCAAATTTGAATAAGTAATTAAGAAAGTCTTACAGTTTTGAAAAGTCATCTTTTAGTAGTTTTCATCAAAGAAGTCCGCTTTTCCCAGTAAACAGGTCAATCTTAGAATGACAGTTGAGCACATCTTGAAGACAGAATTTTTAACTTGAAATCCACTTTTTTAGTGAGAAATGTTGAGGAAAGGCCATGGTGGCCTATACAAAGACCCAACAAAGGAAGAAAGAAGAAAGTGAAAGGCTAAGAGTTGAGAGAGATCAGGTCGTATTTATTGATCTTAGATTTGAAAGATACTGTCAAATTGGTTAAATTCTACTTACCCTGAACATTTTGACAATATGCAGTATTTTATCGCATTCAATTACTTTCTAGAATATGCTGTATTTCAAGTGGAAACGGAACAAAAAAGAGGAAGCAGAAGTGCATAGAGTATGGAAGAAGGAAGAAGGAAGAAGGAAGATGGAGCCAAAAGGAAAAAATGAAAGGGAATGGTACTGAAAAAGTGGAAGAAAAATGAAAAAGAAAGATGGGGAAATTTGAGAAGCATGTAGTATAAAACATTACAAGAAGCAAAAAGCAGGATAGAAATGTCAAAGAGGAAGAAAAGCAAGATTGTGAAAAAGAAGGATGAATTTAAAGTAATGACCTTAGATTTTAGTACTCCCCAAGGTACTATCAGTGCTACATAGGTTAAACTATTTGCTTTTAATCCTACATCAAAATTGCACATTTTTTGTTACATTCAAATAATATTCTAGAATGTATGTCTTGTAACTGACTGGCAGTAGTTTCTTTGCATGTTAAATGTAATGTTCCCTGGGTTGTTACATCTTTAACATCATAAACCTTATTTGTGCATAAAAAATTCTAGAGCTGCCTCTCTTGAATTGAACTAAAATTGCTTTGAACCAGTTTTTAGGCACACTTTTTACATAGGTTCAACTATTTGTTTTCAATCGAAGACCTATTTATAAATACAACAGTTATAAATAGTAAGTATGAATATTGAAATAAACTACAAAAAATATTATGTAGCAGAAACCAGAAGCAGGGTTCTGAGTTTTTTCTAGGGAAGTGGAATTCATGAGGTGGTTTCCCGTTGCCTTCCTCACCAATGGCTTTTTTATTGTGACACATGGTGGAATCAAACTGACAACACCTGTGTTATGAGTTTGTATGCTTAACCACTACACCAGGGCATCACATATATTGCAATATTACATAAAATTTATGCTGCCCTGAATACTATACCAAGTGCTTAAACATTGAATGACCACCTTTCTAATCTGAAACTTAACAAGCAGTGCAGATCAATGTACTGTTTCCAGCCAACAGTCCTTGGCATTCCAAAGTGGCTGCATCAATTAAATAGATGCCTAACAGTATGAAGTCTGAGATAAACAAGGAAAGATGAGAGTCAACACTGCAGCTCTCTGTAATTCCAATTAAAGAAATCAAGAGGATGGACCATAACACTATGTTAAAGCACGGCTCCTGGTGAATCCTAAAAATCTATTCGTTGATGTGTCTGAAAATAATGGGTCGTTTCAACAAGAATTCCCGTGAGGAGATTGGAGCTTCTTTGCAACCAGGTATATTCTATTCCTTAAAGCTCATCTCATCAACTCATAAATCATTTTGGCCTTGCAAAGTCATGAAAAGGACCAGTAACCCATTTGACATAATTTATGACAATCAGCTTGCCAGCTTGGTTGAATGAAACAGAAATCGTTGAAAAGGAAGAATTCTCTATTTTTCTTAGCCCAAATTGGTAAGGTGCATTTTTCAAAGTAATGATTAGTCCTGGGTTGGTCAGGATTGTGAACTGCAATTTGCTAGCGACCAGGTTGTAAATTTAACTATGTATATGTTTCTAGAGGTATTAGACTCTGGAAAGACAAATACCTCTTTAACGACAGGGAACTTTTTCTTTGCTTCGTTGTGAATCAGCTTAAAATCTGCCAACAATGTTTCAATGAATTGCTTGGTATGTTTATCATCTTGAGCCATTTTCTCAAAGGCAATGCGAGGCCTTAGCGTTCAGGTAAGTAAATTTCCTCTCAAAAGCCAATCACATTTTCATTTACATCTGACTTCACGATGAGCAAAAGTTTAAGCTTTCTAGAATGCAACGTTTCTTGAGCGACAGAGATTTTTATCGTCAGGACGGTGCCACAGAGTTTCACTGGGAGCATTCTTCGACAAACTTGATTCAAAAGATTGACCAGTCTGCTTTTAACTATCCCGATTTCAACGTACTACGAGTGGTAACTGGCACGGCTGAATAGATTCACAGTTAAGGGAAGTCAGTAATCCACTTCACCAGACCATTGCTTCTCCTGTATGCATTTCCGTTGAATTATAAATTACTTTACAAATTCAATCCTTGGTCCTTATTCCACGTTCAAAAACCCATGTTTTCCCCGGCATGCGTAGTTACGTGTTTAGAGCCTCGCTTCTGTGGAAAAAGAAAGCGACCCCAGGAGCTAAGCACAAGGACCTCTGTGCATATGACCTTTCATTCAAATTCAAATTAAACTACAATTACAAACCTCTCAATAAATAAATAATTTTGAAATTGGCTTGCTTGGCTTAGTTTTTACAATATAAAGCTAATACAGTAGGAAAAGAACAGAATAGATGCAAATATATATGAATATGGATATTAAGTCGATGGATGGGGCAGCTCCAATAAGGAAGAATGTCAAGATTGGTCCGAGTTTTATTTCTGCAGCAAACGATGTAGTCTTCATAGAGTCTTTCCTTCAACTGTTCTTTGAGGGAAAGTGGTTGCAGAATCGGTTATGAGCCGACGAAAAATGAGCTAAGATCACTTCTTTCAGCGGTCGATATCTTGGGATACCAACGTGGAGGTTTTTGCATTGTCCTCAAAAGATGTAGTAGGAGGCTCGAATGGCTATAGTGGAAAATTGGAGATGAGGAAGGGTCTATGTTGTGGTTCGATAAAAGTAATAATACCAGGAATGAATTACCAGGGCAAAAGCTTCAAAGATACTGCTGGTTTCACTACCTGTCCTGTTTCCTGTCTAAAAGGAAAGAAATACAGAATCCTGATTTACAATTTGATGATTATAAATTGCAATTTAAAACCAACTTACAATCATTCCCTCTCGACTGAAATGCTGTAAATCAATTTTCCCATTCAGTTCTAGACTTAAGCAGTTGAATAAAAGGAAAGTAGTTTCAGTATGATTATATGCAGTTTACGTAATCGGCCGGGGTAGCCATGGTCCTTTGCTCTCAAGGGTATCGCTTCAGTCAGCGAAAAAGTAACTTAGAAGTAATATAGCAAGTTTATTCAATTCAAGACGTTCACTTGAGCACGAAAAGTTTTCCAGTACGCCTAATCCCTGACCCAGCCATCATCATCATCATTAATGTCATTATCATCACCACCATCGCAGTTATCATCACCATCATCGTCATCATCATCAGCATCATTATCATCATCATCGTCATTATCATCATCATCAGCATCACATCATCATCATCATCATCAACATCATCATGATCATCATCATCAACATCATTATCATCATCACTATCATCATCATCATCATAATCATCATTACCATCATCATCATCATCATCATCATCATTATCATCATCAACAACAACAATTCGGGCTTGCCACAACCTTTTCGACGGAATTGCGTGAGTCAGCTCCTCCTCAGGCTCTACACCCGTTTACGGCTCCATCATTTATCCAGCATAAAAAGGAGATGAGAACATTACCATCAAATGAGAATTACTGAATACGCCGTGGCTTTGGCAACGCCGACCCCCCCCCCCCCCTCCCTCCGTGGCCTCGACCAACTCCAAACATAATGCAAATCATCATCATCATCAGCTCCATAACCTATGTAGGCCGTGGGTGCAACACGAAAGCAGGTTGCTCGCCACTCCAACCGACCTTGTGCCATCCTTCCGAGCTTGACTGCCCTTATCGCTCCACTCCTTTGAATCCTCCACCCAACTTCTCTCTGGTATCCCCCGTGGCCTCAGATGCAAATGAAAAGAAAAAGAAATTTGAAGACTTTTCAAAATTCAGTACAAACATAATTTGCAAAAGAAAGCTGATTGCAAAACAAATTCTTCCCAATCGTGAATTATTTATGGGCGAGAGCATCAAAAAATGATTTGTAGAAATCTCAGTCCTATGAAGACACAAATTCATGACAAATAAGTGGTTATTTCTCAGTTGATCAATATTCTACAACTTCATTGTAAGGTACTCATTGAGCCTTTTATCTTCCTGCTGTTGTTTGAGCTGACAAGCAAAGATGATAACAGCATAAAACAACGATTCTTACTTTGCGACCATGGAATACCCACAACCCTTTGCGGTCGTTCGCAATCCCCATGATACATTCGCCAACATGTTCCGTGTTAACTGACTGCATGCAGAGAAAGTGAACTAGATAAAATCGTTAAACCTTAATTGAATCAAATGAAATGAAAATGGACCTGAAGTGCATGCCTCCCCCCCCCCCCCCCAACTGTCGAGCAGGTCATCCATTCGATTAACCAAAAAGCAGGAAACTTTCTAACTGATGGGAGGGGGGCGAACACTATATGATAGCACTTAAAACATTATCTCCTTTGATGGCCGTGGTTTAATTCCATGGGGATACATAAGAATTCCACATTTGTACCATCATAACTACAAGACACGGTTGCCGTAAAAATCTTCGTCTTTGTTTCATTAAATGCATGAAAGGATCTCTTTTTCAGTACTTCTTCTCAATCCAATTTGATGCTTAACTGCAGTGTAGGTCACCACCACTATGAGGCGTCTTTGGTTGCAATTCTGCATACTACGGCATCCGATAAGGACCCGATATGAATTTCTTCCTCGGAAATCTTATACATCTGGAAATTGAAGGGAAACTACAGATTCATGTTTGCTCAAAGGACCAAACGAGTTGGGAATAGATTGTTAGCAAAAATTGCTTTGATAATCAGAAGTATATCATGATAATAACACTAATATTTTAGCAGGATAAAAACTTCATCAAAAATAATACTTTTTTCAATGTATTCCCTGCTATAGAGCACGTTTGGAAAAACTTCTCTCAAAACAGTAAGACTTTTCCAACAGGCGAATTTTCTCCCAGTCCCACTGGCACCCACTAATTTCAAGAAGATATAACACGTAACTGCCTTGTATGTACTGCCATGGTTGCTTGCAGCGGGGACTGGGAGGCGGAAGAAGAAGGAAGATCGTGGAAAAATCAGAAAAGAAAACATCGCTATCGTACCAGGAAAATTATTCCAAGTGAATCAAACTAGCCCATCAGCAAGTCTGTTTACAGTGTTCGATGTTGTAAACGGGGCAAAGTAGATTATAGGTATGACAAGGAAGATATGAAATGGGGTAAGAATGAAGAAGATGAGAGAAGATGATGGAAAGACGGAACTAAATAAGAAGAACAATGGAGGCCGAGAAGGTATGAATAATGTGGAAAAGATGGAATCGAAAATGATGAAAGTGAAGAAGAGGAAGAAAACGATGAAAGAGGAAAAAGTTGATGGAAATGATGGAACCAAAAATAAAGAGAAAAGGACAAGGGAAGATGCTATAGAAGATGAGGAAAGAAATGGAATAAGAAATAGGGAAAAAGTGAGATGACCACGGAAGTGAGGAAAAAGATGGAAAATGGAAGAAGAAAGAAGAAAGAAGAAAGAAGAAGCAGAAATATGTAGAGTACGAAGGAAAGAAGATGGAGCCAAAAAGGAAAGAAGGAAAGGTACTGAAAAGGTGGCAGAAAAATGAAAAAGAAAGATGGGGAAATTTGAGAAGCATGTACAATTTACAATTACAAGTAGAAAAAAGAAGGATGGAAAAAGATAGACAAAGAGGAAGAAGAGCTAAGATTGCGAAAAAGAAGGATGGAAAAGCAAGCAACAAAAAGGGAAAATTGCCCAAAATAAGGAATGATCTCGCCTTCCAAACATTGGGCCAGCTGCAAAAGAAGTCACGGCTTAATATAAATCAACAACATCGTAGTAGTTTTCGTAATTTCTTTATAGTCATTGTCTAAATTCAAAAACTTTTACCCATGATTTTTAGGGATGCAAACTTAAGCAAAACCCTAGAAACCTGATGTCAGAGGAAGTGGTCCAGCACGTCTCCTTACAAGCAACTTTCGCCAGAGCAATCTTACATGCAAGAGGGTACTTACGCTCTTTAGCTCGCCTATATCCGTGAAATTTGACAACTCGTCTATGGAGCATGAAGATCCGTCGACTTCATTGAAATATGCCTCCACCTATAGCCAGATCGAGAGCTTTATATTACTGAGACAGTTACCATGAAGGGAAGGGGGAATATTTGACAGCGGGAGGAATGACAATGAGAGAAGAAGAAGAAGGCTCATAAGTAAGAGAGTTTCAATAAATCAGTGAAAATAAGAGGCAAGAATTCAATTTCCAAAGATTGTCCTAACGTTTCACATGAGTATGAAATCCATGTTTAAGGACGTTTAGTTTTAATGATTTTAGACACAAAGGTTTAGGCAGATTTTTCAACACAGAAACTTTTTACTTATCGAGCAGCGTCCATGTTTACCCTCTCGATGCGACCACGCCTTCTCTCTTTTATATGCATGTATATTTCTAACGGAGACTGTGAAGGTCGTCCAGGTCCTTCCGTCTTTTCACTCGATGTGAGCACACCTGATGATTCCTAGGCCAAGAATTACAAGCAGCTAACGACTTTCGCTCGAGTGAACGTTTAGCTGATGGAGGATTCGAGTCACCGACCATCTCGCTTACTCGCGCATGTAACTTATCTGTCAGCTTTCTAGAAATCTTAAAAGCGTCAACACGCAGAATCCCGAATGTGAAACAAGCGTGCAATGTGAATGCAGGAAGGAGTCAGTATTGCGGAAATCACTAAGCACGTGTTGGGGCTTGCAAAAGATTGTGCAATATGAACGCATCCTCTTTTAAAGAATAATGTTGAGGAAAGGTCATGGTGGCCTACACAAAGCCCAACAAAGGGAGAAAGAAGAAAGCAAATGGGTAAGAGGAGAGAGGGGGATCAGATCAAGTTTATTGATATTAGATCTTAAAGAGGGCACGTTTTAGGATTCAGGAAAGAAAGGAGAAGGCAAGGCGTTCCTTAAATTCCATGTTCTTGGGATGAATGATGATTTGTGGGATAGATTTCATGGATTAGGAAGTGATCTCATCTCTATTTCTCTCCTCTTTGCCTTTTACTTTCTTCCCTTGCTGGGGTTTTGTATAGGCCACCATGACCTTTCTTCAACACAACTCGCTAAAAAAGGCTGCGTTCCCATTATACAATCTTTTACAAGCCCCAACACGCGTGACATTTCCCACCAGCACTCGCTAAGACAGTGCATCACAATAAGACTTTGACCGTGCCTCACCTTTTGTTCTGATTCTTTCTCGCAGATGCAGACCATAAGTGCAGTGCTGTCTTTGTCTTGAACTCCAAAGTTCTTCAAGGATTCTGAAATCTAAAATCATAAAAATCAAAGAATTAGAAAAATTAAAGATCAGTGCCTAACTATTTGAAACCGTTTATTCACGGGTGACTGAATTTCAAGGGTAAGGCGCAAGTCACATTGGGTATCATACTCAAATACTCCAAGCAATGAGAGCATACCCCATTCATATCAGTTTCCCAACCATAGGTGAATAGATCAAATATTTGACACAGAACCAAGTTTGTTCTTTCACTTAAACACCAAAAACTAGACATATGATTCATTCCTTCAACCAAAAAAAGTTAAAATGTATAGCAAAATCATTCTGTCATATAAACTTTGCAGCTTTCCATTGTAAATTGCTGAGAGTAGTATTTTACAGTATTTTACTTAAACAAACTAGACTTTTCCAACTTTCTAGATAACCACTACAATCAACTTTCCTTCAACATAACTGTAGATATCAAATAACTTCTTCCTTTATATTCTATTTTGTGTTACTGGACACATGATTATAACAGTTTTAAGTAGTTGAAGTGTTTAACCAGTTCAAATATTTGTATATTTATCATTACTATACAGTGCTTTTTGGCTTTTATAGAAACAAAATCACTAAAGACACTTGAATATCTACTGATTGTGGCATGAAATGACGGACACTTGGCAAAAGGGTTAGAGCATGTGTCTAATGTTCTGAATGTCTTGGGCATGAAGGATGCCTGGGCACAAACGTGGGACACAGATTTATTGTACTGATGTAATAAAAGCTCAGAGGGGGGCTAAAAAACTAAAAGAAATTGCATTGCATACTCAATTTCCAGTGAAGTTAAATCAATAGACAGGGCTTTGAGTTTTCTCTTGGGAAGTGCAATTCATGAATTGGCTTCCAGTTGCATTCATCACCAAATGTGATGCATGGAGGATTTGAACTGACGGCCCCTGCTTTGTGAGTCTACATGCTTAACCACTACGCCACGGTACCACTAGAGGTAAGTTACTTGTTAAAAAATTCTATATTCATTGGTCTGATCCCAAACTGAAGCCACTCTTACATAGACCAAGGACAGTCACTAGCTCTAAATACTTGCAGGTATAGGAATCACAAGGTGTAGTCATATTGAGAGGAAAAACCATGACACTGCTCAATAAGGATAGTTTCTTCATGCCCTAAAATCTACCTCATGATTCATGAATCATGGAATTCTTAAACTATGGCCCCGTAGTGAGAAAGGATCAGTACACTGTTTTACAAACATGTCTTCTTAGTATTTCAAAATTTACTTTATGACTTATGAGTCATAGAATTCTTGAAATGAGGTCACATTATGAGAAGGAATCATGACACTGCTCAATAAAAATAGCTTTTCAGTGCCCTGAGATAATCTTCAAATGCAAAAAAGACTATTCCTGCCAATAGGACTGCAAAATAAATAGAGAGCAGTGTTTTATGACTTTTTCTAGACTGCAAAGCAAAATCACTCCACAAACTCACATTATGAGATGGTGATAAGTTGTAAATCAGTTCTGTATGAATTCCTCTTGTCTTCATCTTTCCGTGCAAGAAACTATGAGCGGCTTTGTTTGCAGCCACTAACACTGAGAAATAGCTGCAGATCTATTAAAGAATTAAATACAAGACAGTTAAGATAAGACAGTTCCTGCATCCCTTTTACAACAGAGATTATGGTGATAATGCCTTTGCCAAGTCAATTTGATTGGCAAGGGTTTGACATTTCTGCAGATATCAAGGATGATCAAGTTCATGACAAGGATGATGATGATGATGATGATAAAAATGATGATGATTATTATTATTATTTTGTGTGTAAGTTGTTAATTTTCTATTAAATAAAATCCCTTGCTAAGTTCTATCCAATAACCTAGGGTAAGGGAAGGCGAAGTTTCATGCATTTTATGACGGTAGCACTACGATAGTGTCAATATTATTATTATTATTATTATTATTTCTATTATTGCTACGACAATGACGATGATAATTATGATGATGATCACGATGATAATGGTGATGATGATAAAGATGATAATGGTGATGATGAAGATGGTGTTAATAATGATGATGATCAAGATGATGTGATATCGTAATGACGATTACGAAATGAAGAAAGAAAGTAAAACTGAACAGTGAAAACTTCCCAGCTTTAAGAGCTCTGCTCATAATTATTTCAATCTCGTCTCTAGATATCGTAATTTCAAAACAGGCCACAATTTTGGCGCGACGTAAAGACATCTTCGTTCAAAAGGTCTTTCAACTATTTGCTGGTCTTTGTTTGCGCAGAATTGCGACTATTGCAAAATACTATTAAAGTAGTCAAAGTGGTCGAATTCTGATTGAAGCGGCTATGCTTCTATTTATGCATTCATGAGACGGTATAAACTAACATATAATGCATACTTTTAGCGAGAAATTCTAGGCCCTCCTCAGTAGAAAAGTGCAACCCCCTCCTACAATGTCACAAATAGTCTTACCAAAGATGGTCTCACTACAGCTGCCGCAATCTCGCCTTTCATAAGCTTCTTTTTCAGATCGGTTACATTATTGACATCTTTGAACAACTTCATTCTAACTTCAAATTTGCCATCTTGTCCAAGGCTATAGGCCATATCCGCCATTTTGAATTACCCCCGCTCTGAAGTGTGGCTGCAATTCATACTTTCTGCGTAGTATTGGGTACCAAGCTGGGGCGTCAAAAGATGGGATCATACCCAGAGGGGCCTAGATATAATTTTAAGATACATCTAAGGGATTTCGAACCATTTGAAACAGGGAAATCACAGAAAGAAGGAGGTCTGTATGAAAAAAGGCCAACTTACAAATACGTGGGGTGTGAGGTGGTGTGGCAGCGTCTCGAATCTCGTACTCGCGTGGGTTCGACTCCCATCATCGGAACCATTAGCCACAAGTCAACAGCAAACTCAGCTGTGTATCCCTTCAAGGTTGGTTAATGAGTGCTCAGATGAACTCTGAGAGCACAAGCGGTGTTGCAGCAGCAGGCCCACGTCAGTTGTGTAACCACCCATATACGCAGGCTGCATTTACAAAAAAGAACAAAACAAAGCAAAAAAAAAGTAGACCAACTATATAAATCTGGCAATGATCCAAGCATCCTCCTACCGTGAATGGGACAAGCACCTGTTATAAAGCCAGGGGTAAAGCTTCATGGGCAGTAGCTGGTCGCCCAACCTCATGACACAATCTCCTGCGACAGCCCCCCTACAGCAGGGGGCTCCCAATGCATTTAACGAGTGTCGCATCCAACTTTACTCATGTTAAAGTCCCAGGCTTTCCAGTAGAAAATTTCAGCTTTCTCTGACAATGTGTCGAAAATCAGAAGGATTCTAACACAAACAACCGCACAAATTGCAATTTTCAAAAAATTTCACATCTGAAACAAGCTAAATAGAGTCTAACAAGCGACTCCCTTACAAGAATTTGCAAAGAAAACGAAGTCCCTAATGATAAGCGGGAGATTTGAGGTCAATTTGTGAATTATAACCCACAACAAGTTTAAACAGTTACAATTATTGATATAACGACAGAAAGACAAATGTCAATGTGCTTACTCATTAAAAATGGCTGCAATTTTTTGCGTTGGCTCCTTGATCTGCAGTTTATAAATCAAAGACTGTCACATAATCAGTTAAAGCTTGCCAAATGCAGACAAAAATTGCCCATATATAATTTAAGTGTAACTTTCTTCACTCGTCCAAAACATCAAAGGAATTATTCTTCATTCAAGGCTGGGAAAACTCTACCCTTAAGAATTCCCACCCAAAAAGGTCAGTGCTTTAGGCCTTGCAGAGATAGCTTTTCTACCTTTGGTTGACACAAATGCCACAGGATGTGTGTTCGGAGTGCCTCTTTGATAGGGCTGTTCTAACCTTGCTGAGCACTAACTCATTCTCCGTCAAAATGCCAAAAATCATGCGCAGATCGTAAGAAATTGTGGTTCCCCAGGGACTCTTCTATTTGCTCAGCTTCAATTAAAATTGGGACAGCATATTCGGGAATTGAAAGACAAAATTGCATACTTTCTAGCTAAATATTGCCTTCTGATAATAGTATATTAATTGAAATTGACACAAATAACGATGAGAAGCTAAACTACAAATAATTACACAGTCAGTCAATTGATGGGAGGCAAGAAGTTGCTTTTGAATGGCACCAAATATTTGAAGGAAATCGGAGATCAATGTTCCATCAAGAGGGCATGAAGAAACTATGGCTTGGACACTTTCACTTCAAAGTACTAAACAAAATCAAATTTTAACATAAACAGTAACAATAGGTGAATAAATTCTTAGCAAAAATGATGGGGGGCATACGCCCTCTTCCGTAAAATGCAAATACTCATAAAGGGTAAAAAATGTCTTTCTTTATTACAGTCTTTCAATATCTATTTCCATTCTTTAGTGGAGGTACGTAAACTTGGCTTTGTGTATTTCAAAACTATTCAGATCTATAGCAATACACATCTTTTCCCCTTCTTTTTCTTCACCTGCAAGGCTGCACGTGTTGCCATTTCAAACACTTCGCGCACTCCCTCTTTTGTCTTGGCCGAGCATTCAAGGTAAGCAAAAGCACCTATCGATTCAGACATTACCTTCCCTTGCTCGGACCTCACCGGCTCTTGCTTCATACGAGACAGCTCCCGTCTTATGCCCTCGTCATTCCTGATGTCTTTCTTGTTACCAACAAGGATTATTGGGACATTCGGGCAGAAATGTTTCACTTCTGGTGTCCATTTTTCAGGTATATTATCTAAAGAATCTGGTGCATCAATTGAGAAACACATAAGAATGACATCTGTGTCTGGGTACGACAACGGCCTTAGTCTATCATAATCTTCTTGTCCAGCTGTATCCCACAATGCCAGCTCAACTTGCTTTCCATCCACTTCAATGTCAGCCACATAATTTTCAAATACAGTTGGCACGTATACTTCTGGGAACTGATCCTTTGAGAACACAATCAACAAGCAAGTTTTGCCACAGGCTCCATCTCCCACGATGACTAACTTCTTTCTAATAGCGGCCATTTCTGTAAAAAAGTAACAGACGGTGGTGACACATTGCAATACCAGAAACAAAAAAGCAAAGCTACAAAGGTACCATTCTAGGTGACAGCATAGAGAGGCAAGATGGCTAGTTAATTTTCCATCACCAATTTACCCCATATTTATATCATATATCAATTTACAGAAACTGAACAGATGGCAGGCGCCTGGAAACATGCATGCAAATGGGGTCAAGCGAGTGACCAAAATTGTCTATTCTGACAACAGTGCTAGCCAAAAAAGTAAACAAATGACATTGCCATTCAACAGAACAAGCTGATACAAACAAACCCAGGAAGAATATAAATCAAACTAAAACTAAAGCTAGTAACTTACATCACTTCCATCAATTTTCTGAATTTTAGAAAATGAGATGTTTAGTATAACAAGGTAGGATAAATGTCACTAGGAGGCATGAACAGAATTCATGATCAAACTCTGACAAAAATGTGTTCTCATTAAATTCATGATGCTTAAGGAAAAACAACCTTTAAGTTAATACAAGCCTTGGCATGGCACTTCAAAGCATTGGATGTTTTATGCTAGATAAGGTGCCTCTAACTGCATCCAATTTAATTCAATCTTATGAAAAATTATAGCCACACTTCAAAATTCACTGCATCAATGAAAGCAACTTCAAGAGCAATGTGGGAAAGGAATATGCAATACCATCAAAAAGTCAATGTCTGTCTTTTTTCGTAAATTATGTTGGGACAGGCCATGACAGACTATACAAAGCCACAATAATGGAAGAAAGAAATGAAAGGGACAAGTAGAGGGAAATGAAATCATGTTTATTGATCTTAGAATTTAAGTGGGCAATATGTAGGAGTCAGGAAAGCAAGGAGGCAAGACCTTCCATAAATTGCATGTTCTTTGAATGAATGACAATTTGTGGGATAGGGTTTATGGATTTAGGGCATGCTACCAGGAGGGGTTGCTCCCAGCTTGAGGTTAAGCAAAAGTGGGGGAGAGAGGGGCAGACCAAATATCAATCATCAAAAACATTTGGAGCGAAACTTTGGGGACAAAGAGGTCACCACGCTAGCGCACAACAGAAAAGCTTGGAAGAAGGCACAAGAAGGGTGAAGCTACAAAAATATGCATTAGGCCTGAGCAAGCTTCAATGACTTTACAAGAACCATGAGAATGGTGAAGATGTATCAATAAAAGCACTTTGAATGGCTTTAAACTACTTTTTCCTTCAAATATGACAAATTGCTGGAAAGTTTCAAAATTTTCTAAATGAAATATATACTATTGAGTTTTTTTTCCCCAACCAAATCAGGGGTTTACATAGCAAGAATGACTTTCATAAAAGAAATAGTGTCCAATCATGGTTTGTCAATACTGAGTATTATCTAGTTAAAGAATTTTTCTCAGAATCTCAATGGATGCAAGGAAAATTTTCAATTCAAAAATACATCAAACTGACAAACAATAAAATCTAAATCAAATGCTTTCTTTTGAGAGCGAATCACAACTTATCTTAGTAGACTGGGTGTATGGACCAGGAAGCCAGGCAAACCCTCGAAGACTGGAGGTTAATAATCGCGAAATAATTGGGCAATGGGAAGATTGTGTTACAAAATAATGAGATTTTCTCATCGCATGACTAAGTCCTGGATCTCAAGTTGCATTCAATTGACAAATTAAAACTAACAAGCTTCTCCAAGGAAGCAAAAATAAGGGTACCGAACATTGACCGTCAAGATATCGATCCATACACCATTTCAAAAAGCGATTTTCTATCAAGTGAGGAAATCACCTATTCTTAGTTGACAGCTTGATCCTGATTCTATGGGTGTTTCAAACATATTGGAGGGCCTACCGATCCGAGTTTCGCCTTCCATCAAAAGCTTCTAGCTCTCCGATATCTGGTGAGGAAGTTAGCTCAAACAGTAAATCAGATGTTCAACTAGAATAAATGATATCTTGCAGGGGGCCACCCTGCCTTTATTACAGATAATACTTGATGCATACTTCGCTAAAATGGCGGACACCGCACCTTACTTGAGCTCGCTCAATATCCCCGGAGATATCAGCCGCCCCAAGATGTATGTATGGTTGAAAAAACATGCCTTACCTGCTATCCAGTATCTCAACGATGGCTTTACACTGTTATCTTCGCTTACTTCGAAGACATGAAAATGAAATCGAAAACAAACAGTCTATTCCTCCGAAACCACACCTCAATTTATATGCAAGAGAAGAAGCGCAATGCTACATTCCGTTCGGTACTACCAAAAATTCAGGCTTAAAGTAGCAAGAAAGAGCTTTCTGATTGGGTGGTGCAACGAGATCGAGGGCTTTCATTGGCTTGTCGTAACAAGAGGAAGTACCGCAATCTTTGGTTGGAGTGTAACTGCGAGGGCGTTAGTGTTTTCCCCCGGTCCTAAGGAGACATACTAGTCATGGGAATGACTGGGTCTCTCGAAATAGCAGCTGTTTATTTCTGCATTGGAAAGAAAACAAATCCATACCCCAATGGAACAATAAAAATTTCATCCATCATTCTTCCTCGACACACTGTGCTGATTTTTAGAGAAAATTCGCTAGTTTTCCCAGGGGCCTGGACTGACTAGACCCAGGCCTCTTCTATAAATACGACTATATATACCATGAAACCCAGAGACGAATCAGAATAATTCATGCATCAATTTGATATTGGAGAAACATTGGACGTTTCCCAGACCGAACTGCTTTTAAATGGCTGGTAGAAAACTGCTTAGTTTCGTGAAATCGTCCTCTTTTACGGGCTGGCAGAGGCATTTGCAAGCCAACGTCAATACGCTCAGAAAAGAAATTAACACTTCCAGCATTGCTGAGAGTGTTCGTGTAAAAAATGCTAACTAAGTGATTTCACTCCCTTCCTTTCTGAATAAGAAAGCTAATTTTTCAACCACACGATTTATGTCTCCAAGACTTTTCAGCCACGAGAAAATATCTAGTAATGTCGACTTCTATGAAATATTATTAGTCTGGAACACATTCGTGGTAGTTTTCCAACATTGCAAATAAGCTCATAAGTTAAGTTTGCACTTCTTTTGTAGAAAAAATGACGGCAAAAATTGTCGAGAGACTGCAGAAATTCTCCGCTTCCCAGAGTGCAGATTTTGCTGTGCGCAAAAGCCTTCAACAAAAACAAACTCCAACGATCTCCTATGTGATGGTAGGCCAAAAACGTGTGTAAGCCTGACGAAGGCAAAGGCTCTTTAGAAGCACCACGCGACATTACGTAAGTCTGAACTATTTTAAGACGTCTTACTGGCAAGTTAAGATATGTAGAGCTTGAAAAATGTCGCCAGCAAGAAAAGCCACAGAATTTGAAAGAAAAAATTTGAAGCAGCAGAAAAAATATTTCGTAGTTGTAACCTCCATGGAAACTTCTTTCTGAAATTGGCTGAGTCGGCATTGGCACTCATCTGATCATTTCTTTATGAACGCATGCGTTTGTATAGCTGCTGTTTGCAAAGAACAATGAGATGGAACTTTGGTAAATTCAATTAAAATTCATCCTCATCTTTTAACTGGTAATTTGGAAACGAATCGAAATATAATCCATTCCTATCTTGATTGTTGATCTTTTGCAAATTACCGAAAATTGCAGTCAAACAATTTCCGCACTCCCGTCTTAAATTGCACCCCCAATCCGACCTCATACATATATATACTTAAATTTATACATACACACATATATATGCATATATACATATTTATAAATATATTCATATATATAAATATATCTACATATATAAATACATGCATTTATATACATATCTCGCCATTCAGTGGTAAAGGGGTATATATGTATATATATATATATATATTTATATTTATATGTGTGTGTGTGTGTGTTTATATTTATGCACATATATATATATCATGTCTTTGTGCTGTACAACTTTACACAAATCAAATTGACATGAGTCAGTGAATGATTCACTTCAAATGAACGTACTAGCTAGTCAGATCTGCGGTGGCGGATCATCCTTGTGGAAGCTGGAGGCATCATCAAGATGCTCCATTGCTTGTATTGCGACGCAGGCTCAACTACTTGTTGTATCAGTCTCCTGGTAGATCCATTCCGCCACGAGGGCTTCGCAGCGGCATAGATAATGAAAGGAGGACTCACTGAGCCAAATCAGAAGCAGGGATCCGAGTTCTCTCTAAGAAAGTGGATTTCGTAAGACAACAAATTGCACAGCATGCTCGATTTCTTGCGTAGCAGGTTCCAGTGACGGAGTGCCGAGTTTCTCGAGAAATTGATTTTTGAAAATAAACCGCACAATGACTTGGGGAGCAGCTGCAACCAGAGAGACAGGGCCCCAGGGGATATGGAGAGACGTGGCTTTCCTTAAATTAACGGCGCAGAATACTCGATTTGCACTCTAGTCGAAACCAGAGAGACAGGGCCCCAGGGTTTTTGAAGGAGGTGGACTTCTGAAGTGATTTCCTTTACCCTCCACGTCAATACTGTTCAAGCTGTCAGCTGTGCAGGTCTCCAAACATCCTAATCAGATGGTACCTCTCTAACAAGGTGTTACCCAACCCTCGTTTGAAGTATGGGACTCACCTTTACATTCTATGGTGAACACAAAGCGAAATTTCAATCATGGAAAATCCAAGCCCAACTCATGGCAGCTTACTGCCAAGGTTAAGAGTCTCTCTCTCTCTCAGGGTCTCTCTCTCTCTCAGGGTCTCTCTCTCTCTCTCAGGGTCTCTCTCTCTCTCTCAGGGTCTCTCTCTCTCTCTCAGGGTCTCTCTCTCTCTCAGGGTCTCTCTCTCTCTCAGGGTCTCTCTCTCTCTCAGGGTCTCTCTCTCTCTCAGGGTCTCTCTCTCTCTCAGGGTCTCTCTCTCTCTCAGGGTCTCTCTCTCTCTCAGGGTCTCTCTCTCTCTCAGGGTCTCTCTCTCTCTCAGGGTCTCTCTCTCTCTCAGGGTGTCTCTCTCTCTCAGGGTCTCTCTCTCTCAGGGTCTCTCTCTCTCTCTCTCTCTCTCTCTCTCTCTCTCTCTCTCTCTCTCTCTCTCTCTCTCTCTCTCTCTCTCTCTCTCTCTCTCTCTCTCTCTCTCTCTCTCTCTCTCTCTCTCTCTCTCTCTCTCTCTCTCTCTCTCTCTCTCTCTCTCTCTCTCTCTCTCTCTCTCTCTCTCTCTCTCTCTCTCTCTCTCTCTCTCTCTCTCTCTCTCTCTCTCTCTCTCTCTCTCTCTCTCTCTCTCTCTCTCTCTCTCTCTCTCTCTTTCTCTCTGAAAACCAGC